>JAREIK010003431.1:5964774-6564774 GCA_029783825.1 Sapria himalayana
ATTGTTTATCCCTAAAAAAAATAAAAATTAATATATCTAGTTGCCTTTTGTTATCATAAAGAATAATTATGTAATAAAAAAAATATAATATCCAAAAGATGTCTAACCCAAAATAGTTTGTATTTGATTATCATAGTTTTGTACTATATTTATATTATCTAAAAATAATTATTTATTTTTTTATGAGATAAAATTATTTTAAAAAATATAATATTTCATAGTAGTTCTCTAGTTATTGACTATTTCTTGGCTCGAATTAGAAAAATTAGCAAATTTTCAATGATCATACTCTTTGAAATTGAATGCTAGACTAGATATCTTTTTGCATAGTAAAATGGTATTATCTTGGAAGCAACTAGTTATCATATTAAAATGCAAGTATTCTTAATAAATTAGTTTATATTTTTATGATAAATGTAAGATGTAATAAAATAAAAGAAAAATGGATAATAACTCTTATATAAAATTGCATGTTTCATATACAACTCAAAAAAAAAAAAGAATTAAAGTAAATAATTACTTGTCTCAATGCCTACCAATCCCCAAGCTAGTGCGTGAATGTTATGAATCTCAAACTTGGATGAGAATGATAGGTTGTGGATTCTCTTAGTGTTCATCAATATATTTGCATGTGATTCTAAGATAGACACTTAGTATGTAATAATAAAATAATAATTTATCTTAATTTATTTTATTTGCTTATAAAAAAAAGATTTAAATCAATGTCATATTGATTGAACGCCATAAAATATTTTAGTTGGTTCTGAAACTAATTTATCTAATTTAAATGAGATTGTAAGTGGTGAGAATTATCATATGTATTTTAATCACTTAATCAAGATTAATATTTGAAGAATGCCTTTTAGAAAAGTACAAAATTAGCTTTGAGTAGGCTTTGCTAGATATACATTTTATTGTGGATCACTTTGAAGAATCAATTTCTCATCACTAATTGAAAAGTTTAATTATTCATGAGATTAAATAAAAGTAAAAAAAAAATATTTATTAAGATTATTTTGGCTACTAATGAAGAATTATTTGAAGCGCAGTGACATTTTAGTTTAAAATTTTCAATCATATTTTATGATATTTTGTAGACATGTTGAGTTTCAGGCTCCCTAAAATGAAATGGGTAATTGATGATTGATTATCGAAAAGATTAGTTGAATCTTAATAGAATCATCAAATTTTGGTTGATATTGTTAGTAAAATTTTGATAATTTTATAAAAGTCATGTATGAATCTAATATTAAAATTTTTAGGTTAGGCAGATTAATTTGAAGTGAATTAAGTTGCACATGATTTCATTTGCTAAAATCACATGAGCCTTTCACATTCATGAGATTTTCTTGAATTTTCTCTTAGGTTCATGCAAACGTGAGTTCTTGAATGCATAAATTTTTTTTTTTTTTTGATTTCTTAATCTCATGGTTCTAATTTTCCAAGGACCCTTTGATCAAATAGTTAACTTTAACTAAACATTTTCATAATAGGTGAACCTAACTTCATGTGTAATACAAGTTAATTGAAGTTTCTATTTCTTTTTTAATTTTTTTTCTATTTTATTTTTGTTTGTTTTTTTTCTCAAAAATTTAAAATTTTAAGTATGACTATTTGAAGTGAATTGAATAGTCATCGGTGTCTATAAGAGGCAGAAGAAAATCAAATATTAATACATTTACATAATTAAATTTTAAAAAATTTTATTGGACGAGTCTATACAAATATGAAATTCATAAAATGCTTGGCACCAAGAATTGTTTGTTTGTCACACCTCAACCACTTAGCCGCCATGACAAAAAAAAATACTTGTTTGTAGACTCTAACCACTTCATCCATATGAAATCAAACCTAAATGTTTAAAGTATAAAGGTGTATTGGGTTATATTGAGATTTATCTTTTTCTTTTTTTGTATTTTATTTAGTTATTATTTTTTTCCTTCATTTGATTAGGCATACCCGACATGTGGGATGCCTTAACCATATCCGTATACTTAGAGTTTCACTTTATGCTTTCAAATTAATGAACTATTTTTTCTTGTTTTTCAACATTGTGTCAGAAGGAGAATGCATGCGGACCCTAGGTGAGTATGTGATAGGTGTAATGTCAACCTATTGTCGACGTAGTAGATATTGACACCAATAGCTGAGGTGTGAAGGCACATGCTATGATAGTTTTGTAGTGGCATTGATGCTAGGTGGTATCTATGGTGTCCACATTGTATTAGTGTCAACTTTATTGTAGATATCGGCATGCTCGTGTAGTGGTGTGTATACCGTAGAGAGGCATTGTGTGCTGTATAGTGGCAGTGTGTACAGTAACTTCATTTCAGAGTGATTAGTATATGCTATGAGGTTTGTTTTTTTTAATACCATGTTTGATGCATTTGTTGTGGTATTTAATAATAATAAAAAACTGATACCAATTAATGTATGATCACAAGCAATAATCTAGTTCAAATTGAATGCAAATATTTATTTATTCTAAGTCACTTCAATGAGTATTTGATAATTAGATCAATAACATGTAAAGTATTTGTTAGATTCTTCATTTGAGGTTGATTTTATTTAAGTGGTTTGTGATTGATAAATAATTATTTGTTCTTGTTCATCTTTGACAGTTGATTGATTTGAGTATTATTAATTTATTTGGTTCTTACTAGATGTATAAGAAGATTTGAGATATTTTTTTTTTGTGAAATTTCACTTAAACAATAGTATTACTTTGTTATTGACTAGGATAACATTTGTATTGATCAGGATGAATTTACCTATTATGCTGCTTGGATTTAATTATATGAGAAGATTGATAGGATAACATTTGTATTGATAAATTTGATTGCACTTAGAAAGTTGAATAATTATATTTGTAGCATTGTGTACTTCTTTGTGGAAAATTAGGATATATTTGGAATAGGTATTAGATTTTGCATCCTGGGTTATATGGGATATTTGAGGGTTCAAATGATGTATAGTAGATTTTTAGATCTACTCAAGTTGAATTTTTTATGTATACACATATTGATCTTATCATATTTATTTGAGTATTCGAATTTTTTTTTTCTCGAGGGTTGTGGGCTCTAGTGGAAGTATTTCTGTTGGAAACTATGTTATGCTGATCGTTGGACTTGACAATCGAATTGACAACGTAAATGTTGGAAATGTTCTTTTGATACTATTCTTTTTTGTACTCGAATTTTATTATAATTTATTATTTTTCTAAATAATAAAAATTTAATGTTGTTTTTTAGTTTTTAATATTTTTTGTATATGATCGATTGATCGTGCCAATGATTTTTTTAGGGATTGTGCGAAATAAATTATACTTACTTTCCATACTCTTAAGCTTGCCTAGGTATTTGTTATTACTGGCTCAATTTTTATATTTTTTCAAATTGAATATCTATTATTGGATCATCTAAATATTATGGAACTAAGCACGAATGAAGTAATTTTTATTGGTATAAATATGTGGCAGTTAAAAAAAACATATTATAATTACTTATTCGACAACATGAGGAGTAGGAGAGTGATTGTAATGAGTTGCCCCAATTAGTATGTTTATTATATAAAACTTTTTTGTGTATATTATTTGAGTATGAGTTGATGAGTTTATTTTCTTATATGATTTTATTATTTAACATAGTATCAGAGAAAGGAAAGAATGTGGTAAAAAAAAAGTGATTGCTTGTATAGTAAGTGTTTTCTCATATAGTAATAATTTAAGAATTTGAAGTATGAGAATGAGTGCTAAAATTAGCAATTTCTAAAGAAAGTGAAGTGTATACTATTGTCTAAAAAAGAAGTTTTGTATATCTATCTTTAATTAGTATCACAATAGATAAATTTGTGATAATTCTTAGATTACTCTGGTAATTAATGTCTCTCTCAATATTATGTAGTATTTTTTGTCTCTTTTATAAAAGTAATATTTAATAATTATCTCTAGTGTGACTCGTCTTCTTACAATATGTGTACTGTATGAATGAAAGAATTATATTTGTTATGCGAGAACACTTCTATAAAATAGGATCGTATAAATGAAGAATATGTATTTTAAAAAGCTTTCTATAACACTTCTCTATAATAAAAGACTTCCAAAATATTTTTTGGAGAGATATAATTTTAATTATTGACTACCTTATTAATCAAATATTTTTTTTTAGTTATTTCTTATCTTGTGTCTTTTCAGAACTTATATTTTGGATACAAATTATTCTACTTATCTACAAAATTTTTGTGAGTGCTTGTATTGTTCATGATTTTTTATCAATACATAATAATATGATATCTAGAATGATAAAATATATATTTATTTGTTACTTTAGTACTCAAAATAGTACATATATATTTCTCCTTAGACAAATTAAATATTAGTTCATATTGGTTATTTTTTTTTAGAAAAATTATTCATTATTTAAGATGGTATAGAGTTTAGACTAGGTAAGAATTTAGAAGTGATGGAGTATCTTATTTTTCATTGCTTCTCTTGGGTTTTTTTTTTGGGATTCCAACAAAGAGGGATTGTGACAGCTTCATTATTTCTGAACTTAGTATTAGATTATGATGACTTGTCTATCAAATCATCACATGTGGCAATATGTATCAAACTCATTCATTATGGTTATAATATATAGTTATATTATTTTTGTTATTTCAATCGAATATTTATTTTATTAATTATTTTATTTTGTATGAGATTTTAAATAAAGAATATTTGATAAATCATCAAGTGATTGTTACAGTAAGATTAAAATTTTTTAGAGCAATATTCAAGATTACAATTATTTCTTAAAATCTAAATGTGATGCACATGTTATTTTATGCTATTTTATGAAAATTAAATAAAGAAAAAAAGGATCAATTAATATTATAATGCTATGAAATTTATCATAGATAACATTTGATTCCTACCCTTCTTCAAATTAAGGATGTGTGGTCATATTTGTGCATGACTCAAATACAACGAATTCCTGCTTACAGTTTTTTGTGTTACATAGAAATCTCTAATATATTTTTATAACTAATATTTGTCATTATTATAATATTTATTTAGTTTTATTTATTTTTTATTATTTTATTTTTATGATGGAAGCATATGCCTTGATGTGGCTTTCCCATCCTAGTAGGTTTTTTCTTTGTTTATATGGATTTGAGTTTCTCCTTGATTGAATGTGATAAGCATAATTATTTTTTGGTGATTGCGATTGTTTTATTTCTATATAGTATTAGAGTTGGGGTTTACACACCATGAGAAATAAAATTATGTTTTATTTCTATATGTGTCTGGCATCAATAGTGATGTTAGGTTTGTGATGTCGAAAATAGCAACGTGAGGTGTGTGGCATTGACGGTAGCAATGTTGAACTCTAGTGTGTGCACGTGCGATGTCGAAAATAACTTTGTCGTAGTGGTTGTGTGCAATGTGTGCATCTATGACATTGACTACAACATCATTGTAATAGTTTTGTGCAATGTGTGCATGTGCCATCAATGTGATGATTGAAACTCATGTTTCTATTGCACACGATGATGTGGCTCGCCCATGTACATTACAATGTGCAATGTGCATAATGTGACATGGCCTAGGGCCACAATGTGGTGCATAGTTGTGAGTAGTGTCGTACGATAGCATGGTGTAGTGATATTGTGGTTGTATAGTGACAGTGCAAGGATTTACTTGTTGCCACTTATGTTGGTGGAGTAGTCAAAATATTCTCAAAATGACTAGTACTTGTCATAACTAGGCAAGCGGTGATTGAGTGTGATATATGTGTGTGTGTGTCGCGTGCGCGCGTGCGTGTGTCGCGTGCGCGCGTGCGTGTGTCTATATCATTTTGAAGGAGGTGATGAAAGTTATTGATTTTATTAATTTTATTAATTTTATTTTATTTCTTGTTTTTTTTATACTTGGTTGAAAGCACATGACATATGAGATGTCCTAACACTAACCATGTTTGTGTGTGTGCCTTTTATTTCATTACGATGAATTTTTTATATTTATTCATCATGTGTGATTACTGATGTTATATCAATGTAAAATATTAATAATATAATCATAAATATTTTATATTATATTTAGAATTAAATTGTTGTAGAAATTATTAGATAAAATTGTTGTACTAATGATCATATTATAAATTTTCTCTCTAAGAAAAAATAAGTTTATTTTTTTTTTGCTCTTGAAATATTAGATTTAAGATTATATTATCTCATTGTATGTTTGTCAACTTAAAGAGTTGTGGTAGATGAAAATAGATATTATATTTCCTCAAGTAGGTGCTGGATTCAGATTATTTCGTAAGTAATAATAGTTGTCATATTGAATTTTGTCTTTATACTGGATTTTCAAATAATTGTCTGTCTATTATTTCTTTAGGATTGAAGATTATTTTCAATAAAAATACTAAATCCTTTGAAATTTAGATTTTTAGAGACCTAAAATTAGGGTTTCAAGGCCTCCAAATTATACTGACAACATGGGAGTTTTTTGAACAAAGATAGGAGGTCGAATCCATCATTGTTTTAGCCTACACAACCATCACCTAGGTCGAATCCATCACTTGGAAAAAATTAGTTATTGTATGTTACTTTTATATTTTCAAATATTGAAGATAAAATGATTAATATAAAAAAATGTGCATAAAACATTTTGTTAACAAGTGTGATATTCATTAATTTACCATTGAGTTTTGTGCAAGTACTTTTTTATGGAGATCATATTGAGAGATTAGATTTGTTGAAGCTCAAGTGATAAACTTCGATAAATTTAATATTGTCAAAAATAAATGTATGGGTGGTAGCTCTTATAAATATTAGTTATATGTAGTAGAGTTTTTTATATGCATGGTGCTCAATTCTCTCATCTAATGTAACAAAGAGGAATAAAAAAAATTATGCAATAAGTAATGCGTTCCTTAGTGTCTCACCTCAAATTATAACTATACAATAAAATGGTAGCTCAGCATACTCGACAGATGAAAGAAATGTAAGCTTAAATATTTTTAAAATATTCGTGAAAATATTGATTAGTCGATCTTTTATAGATACATAAGTGATAGTAATAGTCTCATTATATATCTTTTTTTTTTTTTGAAAAAAAAATAATTTTTTCATGTGCTTTGTTTATTTGTGAAATATCATATCTCCTCTAAAAGTAGTTTGATTCAAAGTGTCTCTTGGGTGATCATCGTCATTATACTGAACTTTATCTTTGTATTGAATTGTAACATAATTTAGTGTCTTTTATTTTAAATGAAAAAAAATTACATTTAAGAAAAATATAAAAACTTATTATGAACCTTCTCTCTCTGTGCAAGTTGGTGTCCAACTTAAATTTTATTTTTTGGATAATTATATATGCATATGGCCGTTAAAAGAAACCTCAATACCTAAAAATATTTTCATATATTTTTGCATACAAAGAGTTGCATTTAGATGCACTTGTCGTGGAGAATATAGAAAATGATTAACTATATTAATTACATGACTAGGTGAATAATTAATTTTTTCTCTAATTCTCTTAAATGTAGCAGAGAGAGCCTATTGGATGAGTCGTATTAGATAAAAAATTAGTACTTAATTCAGTGGAGGTATCTATTAGGACACAAATTAAAAGATCAATATCTATGAAAAATATTAATTGCATCCTCTTTTTTCTAATAATATAATTTTTTCTCTTAGAGTAAACAATTTTTATTTCGAAGAAATATTTAAGCTTACAAAAATTCTTCGTCTAGAACTATAGTTGAAGGTTCTTATTTAGTTGGGTGATTTCCAACTCATTGTCTTCAATATAAAGAATATTATTTATATACATTAGAATTTATAAGCATGATCAACTTTCATCTAAGTTGCATCAAAAAAAATAGAGAGAAATTTATAATACGCATGCTTAAATAAAAAGAGATACTTATATGATTCTTCTATATACATCTTTTCCTTAATGTTACAATGAAAAAAAAATATTTATTTTATTTCTAACTAGTATATTATTTATTTCTAAGATTATGTCAATGAAATAAGAATTCATATAGAGATATTTTTAATCATTTTAAAGAGCATGTTAATAATTTTTACTGAATATCTAAGTGAATTTTATCACAATAAATCTTATTTCAAAGTGATTTATCTTTTAATTTGGTCTGGTTGTCATATAAAATGCTCATGTGCTTCCAATAATAGATATTCTTGAATGTTAAAGTATTAGTTCTTAAGTCTTATTAAGGTAAAAGATATGTATCTCTTCCAACATGATGTGATATTATCCTAGGAAAAATAATATTTTTGGAGACCTAAATATATAGTGTCATGAAGAATAGTAAAAAAAAATAAAAGATGAGAAAAGACATGAGTATGACAATATCTTTGAATTAGAGTGTAGAGTATAATTTATTTATTTCTTCTAGAGAGATCAAAAAAACAATATTGTAAGAGTTGATCGTAGAATCATATAATTTCTTTGGAGATTCTTTTTTGCTTTGAACAACAAGTTGTGTATGTTTTTTCTCGTGATTTAAATTCTAAGCCTTGAGTGGTGGGTTAAGTCTAATAGTCTCTGACTTATTTTGAATCGGAATTAGAGTAGACTTATGAAATATTAGGTGATCTAGCTCGAAGAAGAATTTCTCTCATGAGAAATCTAACTCTTTCTAGAATCAATTTAATTTATATATATTGGTTCATATGATGTGTCCAAAGGAGTGTCATCGTAGTGTGAACTATCAAGTTCATATGTGGTGGGTGGATAATTCTCTCTTATAATTGTAAGTCCAAGTGAGATTATAAAGGGAAGAAAAAGTAATCGATCTAGATATATATTTTAGTGTATTATTATTCTTAGTTTGGTTAAAAGTAAATCTTACTCATAAAATATAATAGTACTCACTAATATTCAATTATACTCTAATAATTAATACTTATATATTTCTTGGATATTAGAGTGACTAATAAAATTATATTTTATTACTCTACATGTCATCTTATTTCATCTTAAGGAGAGATTATCGATAAAATAAGTATTTTCAAAAATTCAAGAAAGCAAGTTGAATAATCTATGTTCATGATATAGGATTTGAAAGGGCACATATGAAGAAATAATTAAAGATATTTGGCTGATGAGATTATTTGTGGTTAACATTATATTAATTCAAAAATATTTAAGAATATTCCTATTAAAAAATGAGTGAAATAAAAAAAATCTTAATCTAAAATGAAAAAAATAAATAATTTTGTGAGGATTACTACATGTTTCTAGTTGTTGGCTTGTACTCCATGATACTCTGAACTAAGTCTCTTCTTTTTATGTCTCTATTATGACTGCTGATACTCTCTCTATTATCCATAATGTGAATGAAATGTATTTCTAGCGATTCTTAGTTTATCTCATATTGATGTTGTAATTTTGATCTGATAGGAAACTCTTGATCACTCAAGACCTAGTTGTAGAATTATAAGAAATTATTTGATAGTAAGTACAAAAATATCACGTCAAGAAATCACTTAACATATGTCGCATTGTCTTGGACTTATCAATTTTTGTTGGTAAAACTTCCAAGCGATGTGTAGCAAGTTGAGTGAAGTGGATAAAATGAGTAATGATTTACTTGTTTTTTACATGAATTTTTTTGTTGATGCTCTATGAATACCATATGCCTAGGAACTCCATGAATTTCATGAATTCTTTCTTGAATACATAATATAATGTTTTTTATTTTTTTATAATCTTATGATATTGGATTTTCATTAATTTTTTTAATCTTTGGGTAGTTTTAATTATGCATTTATATAAATTGGGGAATTTTATCTCGAGTGAATATCAAAATTGTTATATTTTTTTAATAGTTTATTTTTGTTTTTTTAAATTAATTGTTAGTTAATATTGTTTGTTGTCCTACTTTCATTGTTATTGCTCATTTGAGGTTTTATTTATTACATATAGATCCTCACTTGGATACAAAAAGAATGTCACAGCATGCCTTAGAAAGTGGATAAAAAACTTGAAAATGATTCTTAGATAAAGAGTAATACAAAAGCAAAATTAGTTATAAATATTGAAGAAATATGTTTATCAAGAGGTGATGATTTAAGCATACAAACTAATGATTAAAATTATCAAGAATGATTAGTGAGAATAGATATATCAAATGGGTTGTGATAGCATGATTTTTTGTGGCCTAGTCAAGCAATCGTGTCGTGCCTGACATGGCACAAGATGGGTTCTCGTGTCGTTTCTTGTCGGCATGACTTTATTAATGGTAAGTCCAACATGGCTTGATTGGCCTGCTTATTAGCATTTTTGTGTTGGGTTATGTTAGTTATGAGCGACCCAAAGGTCAAATTAGAAATTTTTGAATTATTGAATTTATCTTTTAATATTTATTATAAAAAGTAAATATTAAAATTTAAAATAATAAAAATGTACTGCATTATGAATTTAAATGAATTAAATTAATAATTAAAAAATATTTTATATTTGGCTCAAGATATTGTATGAAAAAAAAATAATACAATCTAAAATTCTGATTGAAAAAATTAAAAAAAAACTCAATAATATAAACAACAATAAATAATTTATGAACATTTAATTAATATGGTACATGTGCAGAAACAAAAAAAAATATGCATTGTATTTCTCACGAGTCCTTTAATAGCTACAATCAATTCATGTTTGTAGTATTGTAGTATTGATGTAGATTATCATCTTCATCTATGATTCTTAAGGTAGTACACTAGTGGTGGTCTAAATATTATTAATTTCTCATGAGTTATCATCCGTTAGTAGTCACAAAAAAAGTAGCTCCAAGTCTAATGCTATGCTAGACAAGGATGATCAATAGATCATGTGTTATCTTAGATGACACAATACATGTAGATTTATATGATTTTTACTAGCTCAAAAATACTTGAATTATTATTATTATTATTATGTGATTAGATGGAACAGTAATTACTAACAAAATACTAAGATAGCTTTCTCATATTCGATGAATCAATCTATTATTTATTATTAGCTATCTGAATAGAAAAACTATCATTCATGTATATCATGTTCATATTTATACTTGGAGTTTCTTTATAATTATTATCATACCTAGTATTATAATATATAAATATATTATTTTATTTTTTATAAACACAATTTTCATGCTTTTATTTTTCTATTTGGTTTATGTATATGGATATGTAGAGATGTTAAATGGCCTATTTATATAAATTATTTTTTTTATTTCAAATCTGAAGGTAGTGCCATTGGTTGTCTCAATATCATCGATATCTCAAGTGTTATTATCCTTCATTAACTCTTTTATTTTATCCTAAATACTCAATCTTAAATTATTTTAATTTTTCAAGTATGTAAGTATTTCAATGATATTTAATCATAATTTAAATCTCATATTTGAAATAATATTGATGATTACAGAAAAAATAAACTCTGATATTATGCTAGATATCATAAGAGTTGATAGATCACATATTATTTTAGATAGCATGAGATAGATGAATTCATATGATTTTTATAACTCAAAATATTAAAATTTATATTATTATTATTTGATAGGATCTAGTAGTAATAACTATTTAAATATCAAGACAACTCACTTCTATTTGATAGAATATCATGTTGTTTGTCCTTAGTTAACTAGATAATTCATGTTCATACTTAGAGTTTCTCTACAATTATTATCATATCTAATATTTTAATATATAAATGTTTTATTTATTTTTTCAAAAATTCAACCATCATGTTTTTGTTCTTCTATTTTGTTTGTCACTAATGTTGCACACACACTTAGGTGCAATGCAAGTGATATGAGTATACACATATGATTATATATTCATCTTATCATAAAAAACTTTTAGAAATTAAAAAAAAATGTATCTCAATTTAAATTATCAAAAATAAGTTTGTCATTCTTATTATTGACATAATCAGATATCATGTATTTTTAGCTAACACATTACTTTAATTTCAGGTATATATAATTTCAATAGTATTTTATATTTATTTGAATTTTTTTATGTCTCATAATAAACATGGAATATTAAACTATTATTGTTTGCTTGATATTCTAAGGTATTTTTGTGAATTTTGTATTTTTTTAATATGTTCTAAATAACTATTATTTATGCTTGTTTTATTAGATTAATTATATGATACATATATTAAATATAAAAAAAAATTAATTGTTTATCTCTAATAGTTCTGACAACATATTAATGGTGATATTATTATTTAAAATATTAACAAATGTAATACTAAAAATTTTTAAAAATATCATATTTTATTAAAATTCTTAACATAAACTCATATTTTGAGGATACGAGATTTTAGGAAATTTTAAAATTTTTTTATTAAGTTTTTACTTAAAATCAAAATAGTGGATGATGAGGCATGTAAATGATACATTATCATGACTAGTCTAAATGTTGGATGTCATGAATATTATTTCATTATATTTTTAAAATTTTATTAATTATTAATTATTATATAATTTATAATATTTTCTTATGTCAATTATACTAGTTGAGCTAGAAATTTTATGATAAGTAGGTTAAAAATATGTATACATAATATTGACTATCCTAGAATTTTTCATAAATTTATTTAAAAGATTCATGATTATAATTAATTTGTTTATATCTTCCTTCATTAAGTTATTGTAGTGAATGAAGTTGGTTGGTAAAGTTGAAATTGATCCAACTTTAAAGGTCTTGTTGTTCAATTTCAATTGGGTTTGCTTGGAATTTCACGCATAATATTTTTGGTGTATTGATCGTTATATCTCTTAAGGTAATTAATGTCATCAGCATTCATACATGTATATTTTTTTATAATATAT
Organism: Sapria himalayana; assembly: GCA_029783825.1. NCBI lineage: Eukaryota > Viridiplantae > Streptophyta > Magnoliopsida > Malpighiales > Rafflesiaceae > Sapria > Sapria himalayana. The sequence continues at coordinate 5,977,617 of JAREIK010003431.1, forward strand.
ATGCTGTATTGATTCTTCTTTGATATTTATATAATTTTAATTTTTTGTTATGTTAAAATAAATCTTTATTATGTTAAAATTATTGATCAACACTTATATATAAAAATTCAAGTTCACATAGGTTATTTAGACAAATGGGTCGAGGTCATTGAAGAGAACTAGTTTTGGCCTTATATTTTTCAGTATGATTGCCATTATTATCTATATCTATATTATAATTATTTTTATTAAAATTATTTTTATTTAATTTTATTTATTATTCTAATTTTATGTGTGTAGTAGGCCACCTCTTTTACTGAACTAGTGTTAGAGCAAACAACAGAGCAAAGGAGTAGAGAAAAATTGAAAATGAAGGAAGATAAAAGAAGAAAAAATAAAATTGAGTGAATATGAAAAAAAACATATATTTTATATTCATATAAAATTTTTTTAATTAAAAAATTATATTTTTTTATTTTAAAAATTTTTAAATATATATATAGGCATAAATCTGATAGACATCAGATTTGTCTATTATTTGTTAGAAGCATATTCGATGGTTAAAAAATAATTTATTTTTAGAATTTATTAACATTTAACAATGACGATTGGTTAATGCTTGTCATTGTCATTATTGGGGCAGATTCTCACTCATTATGTTTAGCATAGTAGGCAAGGGTTGAGTGTTTTTTTTTTTTTAATTATGCAAGCGTGGACTGTGCCATCATGCCCATGCATGTGTGCCGTGCCTGACCTGACACAATGCTCGATTGGACCCAGCTTATCACGACATGAGCCATGCCATGAGGCATGAGCAGACACAATACAGTCCAAGTATGGTTCTGGATCGTGATGAGCCTGGTACAGCTGTTTTGGGTCGTGTTGTGCCCGGGATGTCTGACCCACTTGACACCTCTAAGTGAAAGGCAAAACGCAAAAGAAAATATTTTATTCTTGTATTAAGGCGCATGACTATTAATACATACATACAACATGATGATTTTTCAAGTGATTAAATAAAATAGTATTATTTTATTTAAAATATTTTTATTTGAATTTTTATGAGATTTGATTTGTTATTGCTTGAGTAATCACACGCTAGTATTTAAATGTCAATTTATATTTTATTTAATATTTATAATTTATGCTTGTTATGCCGACGCAATCATCATGCAAATGTTTATTGCAACAAAAAATAATTGTCATAAGTACACATTTGTTTTGTGATTTAACTTCTAACTTTTAAGTAGTCATTTATTTAATATTTTGCCAATTGTTTAATTGTATATGGATGGTAAGCAATGGTGTATAGCTACAATCAACATGCTAAAATAAACATGAAGAAGTACTTGGATAAAGAATACAAAGATGTCTCGATTTGAATATTATATTGAATAATATGATAAATGCCCCAAAACATCAATGCTCTTTTTTTTAATGATTGAGATTTAAATAATGTTTTTTTTTCAAAACTATTGATTTTTTACTTGTTCACCTTAACATATTTTTCTCTTTCATACTTTCACCCACTTCTTTCTATCATTCCTCTCTCTCTCTCATTCCTTTCATTCCTCTCTTTCTTTCTCTTTCTCTCATTCCTCTCTTTCTTTTTCTCACTCATTCCTCTCTTTCTCTCTCTTTCTCTCATTCCTCTCTTTCTCTCTCTTTCTCTCATTCATCTCTTTCTCTCTCTTTCTCTCATTCATCTCTTTCTCTCTCTTTCTCTCATTCCTCTCTTTCTCTCTCTTTCTCTCATTCCTCTCTTTCTCTCATTCCTCTCTTTCTCTCTCTTTCTCTCATTCCTCTCTTTCTCTCTCTTTCTCTCATTCCTCTCTTCCTCTCTCTTTCTCTCATTCCTCTCTTCCTCTCTCTTTCTCTCATTCCTCTCTTCCTCTCTCTTTCTCTCATTCCTCTCTTCCTCTCTTTCTCTCATTCCTCTCTTTCTCTCCCTTTCTCTCATTCCTCTCTTTCTCTCCCTTTCTCTCATTCCTCTCTTTCTCTCTCTTTCTCTCATTCCTCCCTTTCTCTCTCTTTCTCTCATTCCTCTTTTTCTCTCTCTTTCTCTCATTCCTCTCTTTCTCTCTCTTTCTCTCTTTCTTCCTATTTCTCTCTTTTTCTTTCTTTCTCTCTTTTTCTCTCTCTCTTTTTATTTTATTTTCTTTTCTTTCCTCTCTATCATCCTCTCTGTCTTTTGTTCTTATCTCATCTTTCTCTCCCTCTTCTTTATTTCTCTTTGCCCCCCCCCCTCTTCTTCCTTTCTCGTGTTCCTCTCTCATCCCTCTCTCTTCTTTTTTCCCTCTATCTCTCCACCTCTGTCTACTCTCCCTCTTTCTCACTCACTCTCTCACACTTTCTCTCTTTTAGTTTTGTATATTCTTCCTCCTTTTTCTCATCTCCTTTATCATCTCTCTTGTTTCTTTTCTTTATTTCTCTTATTTCTTTTCTTCCTCTCTCTTGTTTATCTTCTTCCCCTCTCATGTTTCTCTTCATCTCTCATGTTTCTCTTCTTCCTCTCTCTTCTTTCTCTTTATGTTCTCTTTTCTCTCTATCTTTTTTATATTCTTCCTCTCTTTTTTGTTCCTTTATTTTTTTTTAGTCTCTCTGTCTCTTATTCTTTCTACCTCACATGACACACCCCACACAAACAGCAGACTCACGGAAGAAACATGGTCACACACAGGAATAGACCCTCAAAAAACAACCACAAAATAGCACATAAACCCACTCATTTTATTAAACTACTGTTTTCCATGTTAATAGGGGAAACAAATATTAAAAGAAAAATGATGTTTTTCTTCTCTACGCAATTAATGTTCATGGAGAGAGAAAAAGGGGGGAGGAAGAAAGTGAGGGAAAGAAAAAGGGACCATAGAGAGCGCAAGAGGGAGGGAGGCCAAATTTCTCTTCTTAGCTGCCAATGTCCCTTTAAAGTTTAAACCAATATACTTCTTCTTTTTCTTGATGACATATACTATCACACCCTAAAATAGAGATAAAAACTGATGTATTTCTTCTTCTTCTTCTTAATTGTCAATATCCTTTTAGAGTAAAATACTATCACACCCTAAAGTATACTTCTTCTTGATGAAAATCATTTTGCATTAATGGCTAAGACTCCTTTTTCTCATAATTCTATTCTACTTGAAAAGTAGAATAGAATAACTAGAGAGATATTAATCTCTTTTAGAAGTCAAACCTCATACTAGAGAGAGAGAGAGAGGTAGGAGAGATAGAAATAGAGATTGAGAGAAAGATGGATAGATAGTTAGTTAGAGAGATAGTGTGAGAGAGAGAGAGAGATTGTTAGTTAGAGAGAGAGATAGTGAGAGAGAGATAGAGATAGATTGTTAGAGAGAGTGAGATTAAGAGAAAGAACCTTGTGTACTGGGTACAACCTCCAGATTATTACTTACTGATTGCACCAAAATGTTGAAGCATGATTCCTTGCTAACCCTTGCTACCACTAGGGCTAAAGGTGGCCAAGAGAAGAAAGCCCTTGCAGTGCATGAAAGCCTCCCCGAGCCATCCTCCTGCTTGGTCTTGGTGGGGAAGAGGGAAAGATGTAGGCGCTCGGTGTTGTGCCCCGGCAGTAGCTAAACCCCCCTCGCCGGCAGCAGCTGCAGCATACAAGATCACGTTGATAGAACCACAAGGAGAGGAGCACCAGTTCGAAGCACCAGAAGACGCTTACATTCTGGATTCTGCTGAAAATGCAGGGGTCGATCTGCCCTACTCCTGTAGGGCAGGTGCCTGCTGTACCTGTGTGGGAGTGATGGCGTCTGGCTCGGTGGACCAGTCCGATGGCTCCTTCTTGGATGAGGAGCAGAAGAGCAGGGGCTATGTCCTCACTTGTGTCTCTTACCCTACCTCAGATTGTGTCATTCACACTCACAGGGAGAGTGATCTCTGTTAGTTAGATGCAGTTTTTTTTTTTTTTTTTACTTTTTACCACTGTCATTTTTCTTCACATCCTCATCCTCTCCACAGGGTAGTGGTGATTCTGTAATTTGATCTTTTATTTTTTTAATTTAATAATAATTTTCCCTTTAGCCTCATTTTCAAATTCTAATATCACAAAGTGGCTATGGAGCTTATAAAAATGTGTAAATTAAAATATGTATAAATTAGATATACATTTGAATAAGAATGTATATAAATTAAATGTGTAAATCACAATTATATGAATTAAAAATTTATATAAATTAAATTAAATGTATAAATAAAATTAAATTTATATAAATTAAAAAACGTTTATCTAAATTAAATATATATTAAAGTAAAATTAAAATATGTAAAAATTAAATTCTTTTCGCCTGGACCTGGAAGAGGTTGCTTGCCTTTCGCTGGGGCTTGGATGGTCGGCCTAAGGCCAAACTGGGCTGGGGGTCCCACTTGATTTAAAAAAAAAATTAAAAATCAAGGATAAATTATGAAAAATAAAAATTATAAGAAATTCTTTCAAATTACAAAAATAATCTTCCTCGTTTTTTTACTTAAAGAACCTCTTTTTGACATAAATATATATTTTTAAGTTTTTAATTATTTATACGCTTGCATTTTATAGTAAATAGTTATTTGGAAAAATTATGTTTTTATGCGTCAAAATGAAAATATATATGTTTTGTCTTGTTTTTTTAAGATATTATCATATTAATAAAAAGTACTCACGAAGAAAATTATGTTTCTAAAATGATATATATATATATGTATATATACATATTTAACATTTTAATTATGTATATAACATATATATAAATATTGAAGACATAACATATACATATATAGTTAAAAATATATATAGATTAAAAGTATATATATATAATTTTTAAATATTTTGTGAGTTTGGTGTACTTTATATTAAAATTTTTTAAAAATGGAACTAAAACATAATTTTTTTCATTTAGGATCCCAAAACATAATGTTCTCTAATTATTTTTATAAGAAAAAGATAATTGCATTTTTATTTGAAGAGGTTTATTTTTGATTATATTCATAAATTCTGTTTGATTTTGACTCTTTTAATCAATAAATAATTTGAGTTTTTATTTAATTAATGTATTTTCAAATAAATAGGTATTTTTATAAGAAAAATAAAAGGGATTGAGTAAGGGTGAGTTTCTCTAACATGAGACTTGCGATCATCCACATGAACACATAAAAATTATTTTTATTTGGACGGTAAATCATCTGCTTAATTAGCATATTTATGGTATGGGTAGGGTGAACAAAACCATGAGCTTTATGGATGAACACGATCTGGCAGCTGATGTTAAGCAGTTGATCGAAAGACATGAAATTTATAATGAGAAACTACGTTCAAGAATCACAAGACCCAATTGCGAAAAGCAACTCCAAAAATTGAGCTGCAAATCATGATCTTTCGAGAAATCAATGAGCACGTTCCTTTCCTGCTGGTTGACTGGTTACGGCGACTGCAACTCCATCGTAAGAGTCTCTCATTCGAAATAATTTAGCTTTGCAACGAACAGATGAAGTGAACGATGACCAAGAACAGAATCGTGGGGGCCGAGAGCTGCTGCAAGATGAAACCATGGTAAGTCTCATCAAAAATCACATCGATAGCATAGAGAGAGAGAGAGAGAGAAGTGTCGCTCACATCAATGGTGGATCCGGAAAAGGGAAGAAGAAAAGCATGTAATCCATTGGGATAAACGGAGGTACCATTCGGGTAGAACAATCCGTAGTTCCTCTCTGATGCTGGGCCAGGCTTCAAGTCCTCGTTAAAAAGCGCGAATACATACACATCAAGCGGCACCTTGGGTCTTGCAGGAGTTGTCTGATTCATCAACAATCTCTGCAACAGATTGCGGTGATAAATTCCGGCATTTTCCGGGGAGGCTCCGACCTCGTCGGAATCGCCTTTGGACGGCCACCCCGTCTCAGAGATCTTCACCTGAACACCACCGTGACCCATCGCATCGATGGCAGAGTAAACAGCATCAACTTGCGCAAATAGCATGTTATCGTAAGCGAAACCTGTTCCTGGGTCGATCATGCTCTGGTTAGATTCAAAAAGAACATACCCCAAGGAAACCCGATCGGGATTCTCTTTATAAGCGAAGTAAGGGTAGGCATTAATCAAGAAAGGAAATCCGAACTGAGAAAGAAAGATCAGCAGGGGCTCGATGTATTCTTCGATTAGATTTTCCTCGAAGGCGCCGGATGAAGGAGGGTAAGAAGTGGACAAGATGTTGAGCGAATGGGCCGTCGTGACGATCACTTGTTCATCAAGCTCAAGACTGGCAAGCGCTTTACGCACAGACTCCATTGCAGGGAGAAGATTGCTCCGCAGCTGAGCATCATCACTCGTCAGCACCTCGTTTCCAACAGTGATGCAAGAGATCCTAGTTTTCGGAAGGTAGGATTGAACGTGTTCTCGAACCCAGGCTCTAGCCGTGTTAGTGTCGATCATCTCTGCGACGTATTCGTTTCCTAGTCCGATGGTGAACTCCATTTCTGAATTCGAGAACGCACTTAACACACTTGAGTCTGCGTCGTATAGCTTTACTCTGTTGATATCGATCGATTGAAGAAGATCCCTCACTCTCGAAGGAGAAGGAAGATCATTTGCAATTTTCCCATAGTTAATTCCCATCCCTACTCCACCCCCGAACATCAACATGTCTGAAACTCCCAACAAATAATATAAAAAAGAAACAAAAAAAAAAAAAGTAACAAAACAAACACACGCACGTAGATGAACCCTACTAGTTCAGATGCAAAGTGAACCTGAGAAGAAGAGAAGCAGCAAAAGCAGAATCGAGAATCTAGATGGCCTGGACATCATCGTTGCTCTTCGTTTAGAATCGCGGACGACGACAGAGAAGAGAATTTAAGTCGTAGAGTAGGCGTCGGCAAGGAGGAGAGGGGCACAAAGTAAGCTCCATGTGTTGTGTCAAAAAGCTTTCATGCTGACGAAGATCAGAGAACTACTACCCACGACAAGTACCATTTCTTCTTCCATAAATGATCTTTTCTTTCGTATTTCTTCTTCGAAAAGCTTTCTTTCCTGCGCTTTCGGGAATCCGCGTGGTACCGGACAGCGAACAACGTCTGGGCGGTGCGGCTCTTGCGACATTTTGATTTTGCTCACGTGGAAGACGAGCTCAGCCAAGATGCCCACCATTTTTGTGGGCCATTATTGGTCCACAGCTTTTGGCGTCTTAGTTTCATGGATAAACCATACTTTGCCGATGACGTCAAATACGTCATCCAGATTTTAAAGTTGGACGACGTATACCCTTTCGTCCTACACGTTATTTGGACGACTTATACATACGTTTCCAAAAAATATACGTCTTTTGAAAACGTAAGCAATATTCTGTCTATGTACGTATTCGAGTACGTATGCACAACGTATATGTTACCTTTGTACACTTATATACACAAAATACTGTGTATATCGAATAAGTTTTTCCTAAAACGTAAGCAATATTTTCTGTCTGAATACGTTTTTTCAGCAAAAAAAAAAAATTTATTTTTATATTTTTATATTTTTATATTTTTATATTTTTATATTTTTATATTTTTATATTTTTATATTTTATTTTTATATTTTTATATTTTTATATTTTTATATTTTTATATTTTTATATTTTTATATTTTATATTTTTATATTTTTATATTTTATATTTTTATATTTTTATATTTTTATATTTTTATTTCCTAAAACGTAAGCAATATTTTCTGTCTGAATACGTTTTTTTCAGCAAAAAAAAAAAATTTATTTGTATATTTTTATATTTTTATATTTTTAGATTTTATATTTTTAGATTTTATATTTTTAGATTTTTATATTTTTATATTTTATATTTTTATTTTATATTTTATATTTTTAATTTTTATATTTTTATATTTTTATATTTTTATATTTTTATATTTTATATTTTTTTATTTTTTTATTTTTTTTATATTTTTTATATTTTTTATTTTTTATTTTTTTTTATATTTTTCTATTTTTATATTTTTATATTTTTATATTTTATATTTTTATCTTTTTATATTTTTATTTTTTTATATTTTTTATATTTTTATATTTTTATCTTTTTATATTTTATTTTTTTTATATTTTTTTATATTTTTATATTTTTATATTTTTATCTTTTTATATTTTTATTTTTTTATATTTTTTTATATTTTTATATTTTTTTTTATCTTTTTATTTTTTTTAATGATACGACATCATTTAAAATGGTAAGTATAGATATCCATCACGGCTTATTTTTGTTGAGCCAAGTTGGGCAGTGCTCCAAAAAAGGGCATCACGCTCATGCACTAGGCTTAGCTCCAAAAAAGAGCCAAGTTAGTGTGCATTCGTCTTAGGCTGGTATATGTTAATTTCAAACTTACCTGAATTTGTTCCAGTCTAGCCTTGGTCAGGTCCAATCTAGCTTAGGTTGCATAGCTGGGCCAAAATTGACTTGCACGGGCTGATGTGCGGAGCGCCTGAGCCGCATCTTTTGAGGCATGCGGGTTAGAAATATTAGCCCAACATGGCTTGAGGCATGCAACAGGCTAGCCCCCACATTTTCCACAAGCCAATTTAAATGGTCCATGGGGTGGGGCAGCAGTGTGGGACGTGCCGTCTGCCGTGGTTTGATGGGTCACCTTTCATGTGCTGTACTAATTTGATTTGTTTGACGTATCAAATTAATTATGTTATATATACTAAAACACATCAATCAGGTTTTATCCTTCCAATATTTTAAACTAAAATTTAAATCTAGGTTTTGAAATTTTAAAATCAAATTTTCAATTCAAAAATCATTTCATTTTTTTATAAAATATGCATTTATGTGTCTAAACGAGACTGATTCAAACCCAAGTCGTTCACCATGCAAAACACGATCAATCATAACAAAACATTCATTCTGATATATATATATATATATTTATTTATTTATGTGTGTGTGTGTACATATTCATATCCACGTGTGTGTGTGTACATATTCATATCCACGTGTGTGTGTGTGTGTGTGTGTATATTTGTATATATTTTTATGTGGGTGTGTGTGTGTGTGTGTGTGTGTGCACGTATGTGTAAACACATTAAAATCTACATAAACACACACACACAGATAAACATTATATATATATATATATATATATCTATATACACACATACATACATATAATTATATATAGATATAAAAAACACAAAAAACTACATTAACATATATATAGATATATATACACACATACATACAAATTATAAATAACATGCATATATTTAATTATTTTAAAAAATTAATGCATGTAATCAAATTTCAGTATTGTGCAAGTTTGGTGTAATGAATATTATGTAAATTAACACAGTATAATTAAAAAACTGATTTTCAAAAACAGATTTATTTTTTTTTTTTAACATTCAATGGACTATCTGCCGGTAATTTATTCAATTTTGAAAAATAGTTTTTTTTTTTTAATTAATTTGGTTTTAGTGATCCAAAAAAAACAAATCTCTCCTGAATAAAAACAATATTTGCATACTACTAAAATTAAACCGGTTGAAATACTCTTAAAACGACTGGTTCAGACGCTTCTTTGGTTCGACCACGCATACTACTTTTCTGATCAAAATTGACATTCAACCTGGACTGGTTCACCCATCCACAAACCAAAAATTTATAAATCAAGATCGAACCATTAAGCTTGGTCTAATTGTTATTAACATTTTAACCTAACCATACAAAAAACCACAAACACGTATCTAGTCCGTGGTCACATAAATGCCGCTTTTATTTTTAATTTTTTTATTTTCATAGCATAGGATTCGAAATTAATTTAAGTTGGAGAAGAAGGAAGCCCCAATCCCCGGACAAAAAATTGAAAAAATAGTTGAACTACTCAAAAAGATTTAGTAAAATATTTCTTTTTTAAATTATATATATTTCTATTTGCTTGTGCGCAACAATAGCTTAACGGAGATTATTATTTTTATTTTTTTCAACAGAACTAATACTTTAGTAGTTTTAATTTCGTGAACAATTACCAAAATATAATTTTTTGGTACCTAAAAAAAAATAATTATTTGGTTTTGATGGGTAGCACTTAATTTTTCCCTAAAACAAATATTCAACTTTAAAAATCATCATCAAAACAACAACATACCAAACCAAAAAAAACTAATGGGCAAGAAAAGTTCAACAAAAAATAAATAATTTATAAGAAAACCAAATGGGCAGCCACCTCAACAAGACTAACATAAACAAGAGAGATTGGCAATGTCGTGATAAATACTTCAAAAAGTAAAGCAGAACTTGCCTGTTGGAGATGCGAAAATGGAGTTCAAGAAGTCAGTCAAACAGATTAAATCCATAATCCTGCAGCAGCAGCAGCAGCAGCAGCAGCAAAAGAAAAACAGTGAGCACAGAATTGAACAGAGATCAGCTATCACAATAACACATCCATGTTCAAAGAGATTAAATTTTAAAATTATGATGAAATCTTAACGTGTTCATGTTTCAATAATAGCACAACTCTTACGAGAGCAGTACTTATAAGTCTGTTAAATCAAAAAACAAAATGGAACCAAGAGCATGCCAGTGCAGATACGAGTTAGATCTATAGGAATACTGCATATGCTCTATCATGCTGTTGTAATGGGGGCCTTACAAGCCCTGATGCAGTTGCTGCGAGGCACATATGTGAGCCAATGGCTAGGATGGATTGGGTTTGGGCAGGATGAAAAAAAAGACAAAAAAAAAAAACAGCACCTCATCAGAATCCTCTTCGGCCTTCTCCTCTTTCTTGGCCTCGGCAGCAGCAGGCACATCAGCAGGGGCGGCTGCTGTTGCAGATACAACAGCAGCAACACCACCAGCAACACCACCACCACATGGAACGGACGACAGCTTCTCCCTGCCAATTGCAACCAGCTCTGTTATGTCCTTTCCTTTCACTTCCGACAGCAGCAACTCCAGTCTCTCATGTTCCGCCTCTGCCCCAACTGCAAATCCATAATATGTTTACATTATTAAAATATAAACATATATATACGCACATACAAATCCATATATTATTATACATACACATCACAACATGAGGTGCATTTTTGTATAAAATTTGTCGTAAATTATTTTTAAATATTAAATAATCTTACATATATATATATATATATGTTTGTGTGTGATTGTGTGTGTGTGTGTGTGTGTGTGTGTGTTTTAAATATGTTATATGAGTAAATACAACCCATTTTTTTAGACTTTGACTTAGGCATGACATAGTTTGTAGCACGAGTGATGTGCTAACATAGTTCAAAAAAGATAGCAGCCCGACATGACCCATTGACCCACCAACTACCTAGGTAGGGTCGAATAGTGGTGAGCTGGGTTGGTTCGAGACTAGCATGGATCACGCCCAGGCTAACCTAATTCAGTCTAAGCTAGCCTAATTTGTCCCAAGCTCACTTAAGTCAAGTCAAAGCTAGTCTAGGTAGGCTAGATGGACCACAACCATCCACAGAACTGACATACAGTGTTGTGTCATGCAACATCTTTTGTAGCTTGCAAACAAGAAACCCTAGCACAACAAGGCAAGAATCATGCTGCAGGGCTGGCCAAGGCACTAATTCAGGCACAAATCCAACATGCCAATCAACACCATGGATCAATTTTTGTGGGTCATGGCATATCATGCTATGAGATATCGACCCATTTAAATATATTTACCTATGATGTGCGTATATATAGACAAACATTAATTCATAATATCATAAAAAAAATAAAAAATTTATCACAATCTAATTCAAAAATTATAATTACTCTAATTTTACTATTAACATAATCAAATATCATATATTGATAATCAAAATATAAATCTAAGATAAGATATAAAATATAATTATAAAAATATCTAACATTTACTTATAATTTTTTATTTTTTAGACTTAATAACTTGAAAAGAGTATAAAACCCTTGTATGTTCAACTAGATATATTAATATATTTTAATATATTGCTTATATATTCTATGAGAAAATAATAATTTTAAAATTAACTTGTACTCTTAGATTTATTTTGTGAAACATATACCTAATATAAAAAATTTAACATATGAGTCTCTCTCTAATGATTCTTATAAACAAACTTATAGTAGCATTATTATTTAGTATGTTATTAAATATCATTCTAAACATACAATCATATATAAAGTAGCAGCATGAGGATGAAAGATCTCACAAAAATTTATAATTGTTTTATTTAGTTACTTCTTAAAATCAACAAAGTAGATGATATATGCAAATATATTATCATCATAAATAGTTTAAATATTGAACATTACAACGCCCACTCTACTTTATATATCTAGTTCATTAATTATTATTATTTTACTTTATAATTTTTTTATTTATCATTCTTGTTTTTTAAACTAAGAAACACACAATAAATAGGCTGAATGTATATGTGAATAAGATGAAGCAATCCAAAAGCTTTTTAAAAAACTATTAAAAAATTCATGCTAATAATAAATTAAGGGAGAAATATTAATTAGGTAGTTAATTTTAAAATAAATAAAAATAAGATACTAATAATTAATATTATAACAAACGGTACACTTGAAAAAAAAATTATTATGATTAAAAAATTAAAGTGAAGAATACTACCTTAATTATTATAGATACTATCTTAATTCTCTTCTCAATGTAGTAACTACAATTCATTAAGATAGTACCTATAATAAATTAAGGTAATACTCATCACTTTAATTTCTTAATCACAATAATTTTTTTTTAAGTGTACTGACTAAAATAATATCAATTCTTAGTACCTTATTCTCATTTATTTTTAAATTAATTACCTAAAACATAATTCTTCCATTAATTAAAAGGATCACATAATTTGAATTTGATTTAAACTCAAATATCCAGCCAATAAGAGTAAATTGGATTTAGACGAGACATATTACATCAAATTTTTCAATGCATTATTCAACATATGTCCTAAGGTATATAGTACCACTAGTATTTCAATAAGTATATATTTTGTTATATTATTTTATTATGTCAAGTCTTCTTTATAGTTTTTAAAATTTTTATTTTAAATTATTTTTAAAAAATGTGTTAATATCATAGATATTAATCTATTCTTTAATTTTTTGAGATTTAAGAGTCGGGCCAACCTATGACATGAAAACAACCTAGTTTCAAACCTTTTATTCGGGGTGTGATTATCTATATCTAAATATAAAAATTTTATTTTGAATATAATATTACCTAAAAATCCTTGACAAACACTTATATATACAAAATCACCACGTGGTTGAAAGATTTCATAAGACTATAATATTTTTTATTTAAATTTTACTTAAAATAAATAATCACAAAGTGATGCAAGCGAATGCATTATCATTATGGCAATAAATACTTCCAACTCGTATATTTTCAAAAACTCTCTTAAATTTAAAAAATAAAAAAAAATGATAAATATAATAAAAATAAGATATAAACTAATTTACATAATAAAAACCTAAAAATATATGAACATTTCGAATATTGATTAACTTAAAAATTATTTAAAAAATTATAAACATCAAAAAATATTTGAGATAATATAGATATATAAAAAATATATATACCTATAAGAATAATGATGAAACAAACACCTTAAAATATATATTAAATGATATATTAGATCTCAGAGAAACTCAAATAAATAAATACATTTTCAATTTGGATTTATTTTAGATTTAGTGACCTCACTTATTTATTATCATAAATTTATAAGAGAATGCATTGCAAAGTTTAATGTTAGTATTGATTGTTTGCTTAGATTTTTTAAAAATCTCATATTAGTTCATCCATTACAATAATACTAACATCCCACCTTTCATAAAATGAATGAGAAAACTAATTGAAATGATATAATAAAAATTTATAAAAAAAAAAATAATAATTAATAAGTTTAAAACATGAAGTAAATAGATTCAATGCTATAAGATATTTGAGTTAGTCACGATAATAAAATATTTACATGTCTCAATATTCATTTTGTTGATTATAATTAAAAATTAAATAAAAAAATATTAAATTTTTATTAGATTCTCTTTTTTCATATTAACCTTGCTATAATGAATGTATGTCAAAAGCATTTAAAAAATATAAAATACAAAATAAAATATTTAACATAACATAGAATAATACCTCAAATAATTATTTGAAAATAATATTTTTAGGATAAACATGAAAAATCACAAATATTTTAGGCACAAACTACGTTACAACACAAAAGTTTTTTGAGTCCTTTAAATATAAAACATAATTAAGATGATGGCTTTTTTAATTGCATTCAATATAATATAATATATATAAATACAGACACACATATATATATATAATTTTTTTTACTAAAATTATTGATGAATTTTATATATTAATTAAATATAATCTAATGAATATATCAAAAATGAAAATAAAATATCATTAGTATTTTTTATTAATATAAGCATTTAAAATTCTAAAATAAAATTATAAATTTTTTAAAATCCATATATATAATAAATTATCAATATGGGTGTGTGTGTGTGTGTACATAATCCTATATATATATAATCTAATAAATATAATCTAATATATTAATTAAATATAATATAATAATATACATCAAAATTTAAAAAAAAATAAATTAGCATTTGTCATTAACAAAAGTATTTAAAATTTTTAAATAAAACAATAAAAATTTTATAATCCAATATATATATTCATGTGTGGGTGTGTGTGCGTGTGTGTTTAAATATAGATATGTACATATGGATACATACATGTACATACTTATACATACATATATATATATATATATATATATATATATGTAGACAAATCAAAATATATATCCATACACATACAAACATATATATATATATATATACATATGTACCCATACATATATATGTATATATGAAAATAAGTAAGCATATATATTATATACATAGACATATATACATACATATATATATATATATGAATACATATAATAATATATATATATATATATATATGAATGTATATTTGTATACATCATATGTTAATAGTTAAATATCATATATTAATAATCAATGCATAAATTTAACAAAAGATATAATATATAATTATAACAATATATATCATCTAATAATTTTTAAATTTTAAAACTTACTAAATTGCATAGACATAGAGTATAAAACCCTTGTATGTTCAACTAGATATATTAATATATTTTAATATATTTGTTATATTTTCTATGAAAAATAAATTTTATATTAATTTATACAAGTAAATTTATTATGTGAAACATATACTTAATATAAAAAATATTAACTAAGAGGCTCACTCTAATAATTCTTATAAACAAACCTATAAAAATAATATTATATAATATATTATATAATTTTATGCTAAATATTTTATTTTATATGTTATATTCCTTAAATAATCTAGACATAAAATTATAAATAATGAGACATCATGAGAATGAATGATCTCGCAAAATTTTAATAATTTTTAATTTAATTTTCACTTAAAATTAATAAAATAAATAATACTATTTACATATACATCATCATGATTAATTTAGATGTCAAACTTCACAAAAATCACTTTATTTTATATTCCAAGTTCATTAATTATCTTTTTTTATTTTATAATTTTTTATTATATCATTTTTATTTTATAATCTAAAAATCACATGATAGTAGACTAAATGTACGTGTGGATAATATGAAATAATTCAAAATTTTTTTAAATCTAATCAAAAGAAATCACTGAACTTAAAGTTGATTCAAATTTAAATAGCTAAGACTTAATTGGGTTTGCATGTGATCTATTACATCATATTTTTCAATGCTTTATTCAACATTATTTCGAAGATAAATAGTATTACTAGTATTTCAAAAAGTATAGATCTTTCTTATAATATAATATTATATCGAATCTTTTTTGATATTATTAGAATTTTTATTTTAAATTTTTGTAAAATATTAATATTATAGATATTAATCTATTCTTAATTTTTTTTACATGTAGGAGCTGAAGTCAATCTATGATTGGGATATAACCCAATCTCAAACCTTTCATTTGAGGAGTTATTTAAATCTAAATCTAAAAAAATTATTTTAAATATTATATTACCTAAAAATCCTTAACATACACTCATATATACAAGATCACCATGATGTTAAAGCATTTCATAAAATTTTAATATTTTTTTATTTAATTTTCACTTAAATAAATAGATTACACAATGATGCAAGGGATAGTAGTAAATACTTTCAACTCATATACTTATCAAAAATTCTTAAATTTAAAAAATAAAAATACTAACAAATATAATAAAAATAAGATAAATATTAATTTAAATAATAAAAAACCTAATAATATATAACCATCTATTATATTGATTCATTTTAAGATTATTAAAATAAATTATAAACATCAAAAAATATTTAGCAACACACACATATATATATATATATATTGAAAAAATATATATACTCAAAAATAATAATGAAAAAAACAACCTAAGAGATTTTTTAAACAATATATTAGATCACAAACAAACTCAATTAAGTAAATAAGTTCTTTAATTTGGATCTAATTTAGATTCAATGGCATCATTTGTTTATGATCAAGTATTTATAAGAGAATGCATTGCTATGTTTAATGTTAGTATCGATCTTATGTTTATATTTTTTAAAGATCTCATATTACTTCATTCATTACAAAAATACTTTCAACTTGTCTTTTATAAAATCTATAAAAAAATAGTTGAAATCACATAATAAAAAATTATAAAATAAAAAAATAATTAATAATTAATAAACTTAAAACATAAAGTACAAATATTTCAATGATATCTGATTTTAGATTAGTCACAATAATAAAATATTTAAATGATTCACTATCCATTTTATTGATACTATTTGAAAACTAAATAAAAAAACATTATTTTTTTTATTAGATTCTCTTTTCCCGTGATAAAGTTATTATAATGAGTGTATATCACAAATATAGGGAATACAAAATACAAAATCAAATATTTAATATTATAAATAATAATACCACAAACAATTATCTAAAAATAAATATTTTTAGGAGAAACATTATAGATCATAATTATTTTTAACACAAAATACATTGCGACATAAAAATTTTTTGAAACACTGATATATATAACAAAATTAAGGTGATATCTTTTTTTATATTCTTTTCATATAATATATATAAAAATTATATATTTTACTAAATATAGATAAATTTTATATGTTAATTAAATAAAATCCAATAAAGTTGTTAAAAATAAAAAATAAAATATTATTAGTATTTATCATTAATATAATCATTCAAAATACTAAATTAAAATAATGTAATTTTTTATAATCCAATATATGTGTGTGTGTATGTGTGTAGATATAGATATGTACATATTGATACATACATATATATATATATACTTATACATACATACATGCATGTATACACATATCTATCTATCTAAACATATACGCATGTATACAACACACACACACACACACACATATATATATATGTATACATACATATATGCATATATATGTAAATAAATAAGCATATAAATGTATATACATATGTTTGTACATATGTATACAAATAAATATATTGAATACATATACATACATATATATATATATGTTGATTTATATATGTAAACATCTATATAGATATGTGTGTGTGTGTACACATGATGTTAGACAGCACTTTTCACAAACAAGTAAGCATAACTCATTCCAAGAAAGTGCTTGGATAGCTCATTCAAAGAATAAGTCAACATAGCTCATTCTAGGAAAGAACTTGCACAACTCATTCCATAGATGAGGCACACAGGGGATAGACTGGCAAACACCTCCAATGCATTTAAGAAATCATTGCATCTTGCCCGAAACAAAGTGCTTTTTTCAAAGCATCATAGCACTCAAGCTTTAGGCACACCTAAGGAGCACCTTTAATAAATATATTATATATGAATCTCTTAAAAAAGTTTTTTCATATTATCCATATGTTTCAAATAATAAACATAAAGGTTTAAAATAACTTGAAAATTATTTTTTTACTCAATAAAACAAATACAAAATATATATAAATATAATACAAAACCTAATTGACTACAAGATATTCACACTATGCAAGTCATTAGGACTAAAAATAATTTCAAATAAATGTCAAATACCATTGATATTCTATGTGTCTAATATTGAATTCAAGTGTTGACTATCAACATCTAATATTCAACAATATAAGTAATAAAATAAATAAATTAATATTTAACAAATCAATGTATAACACAAGATTTTTATTTTTAAAATTTATAAAAATCTTTTATGATATAACATAAGTAATAAAATTCATTTATCATTATATTTATAAAAATTTATTAATAAATAAATTAATATGTTTAACGATATGTAACTCATGACCTACAATACACTTAAAAGCATAACAAGAATAATACCTTTAACAAATATTAAAAAACTCATTTTAGTGGTATAGTACTTGAGATGAAAAAGAAGTGATCAAAATAATAATTCTTTATTATTTAGTGGCTTGTACGAATCATAAAATTAAGAGCGAATAAATAAAAATATTACAAAATACATATTTAAGTGAATTAGCCAATCACAAAAATAATAAATATATAATTTATAAATAATTAAATAACATATTTAAATAATATTAGCAAGCCTAAGAGTATGAGAATGAACAACATATTCAAAAATAATAATTTTTACTACTAGTTACAAAAAAACAAATAACAAAGATGTTCATCAAAGAGGAGTGAAGTGCCAAGGTTCTTAGATACCAATTACTATGACAATGTATCCCATAATAACATTAAAGTTTGACATATTAAGTTGACAAAAATCATACAAAGATAGAATTATCAAGTGGGTCAGGTAGTTATAACATATCAAGAGGCACAAACTATAATAGTTGTGCATGGACCAGAGTCGTACTAGCCCGAGGCAAGGCTCGTGGAGTGCTAGGTCAAGACCATCCATGCATCATGTTGAGCCAAGCATGACCCATATGTGACATGCCTAGCCCAAGACAAGGCTCATACAAAGCTAGGTCAAGGCCATCCATGTAAAGATATCAAATGGGTCATATCAGCCAATGCACTTTTATTAAAAAAAATCAAGTATTATGACTAGCTCTTAATATTTGAACTCGTGCATTCATCCAAAACCAACCCAAGTACAAGTAGCATGGCCAAGGTGAGCAACGAGCACATCACTTAAGGCATATCTTTTAATGGTGTCGGATTAGCAATAGTTCAAACCCAACCCAATTTTCATTTCAATTCACTAAATAAAATTAAGAGAGAATGAGACAAACAACAAATAAAAACATATCATATTATGTCATGTCATACCATGCAAATGGTTTATGAGAAAGAAACCGTGTTGTCCAAGCATGACATGACACAAACCATACCATGTGCTGACACAAGCTGCTTCTAAGTACGGCTCTAGACATGGTGTCATACCTAGGTCAATGAAACTAACTTGTGCTCGAGCCAAGCAGATCATTTTTCTCTTGAACTTATATATCATTATAATTTCAAATAAAAAAATAAATCTACAATCATATTTTA
This sequence comes from Sapria himalayana, assembly GCA_029783825.1. NCBI lineage: Eukaryota > Viridiplantae > Streptophyta > Magnoliopsida > Malpighiales > Rafflesiaceae > Sapria > Sapria himalayana. The sequence continues at coordinate 5,997,218 of JAREIK010003431.1, forward strand.
TATAAGTTAACATACTTAAATAATAAAAAAAATGCATAAATGACTTAACGTATTATGACTACAAAATAAATTTCATAATTAAATCTCAAGTTTAAATTGCCCAGATCTAAACCAACCAACTTGAACTATTCTACACTATACATATTCAAAGTTTTTAATTAAATTTCATTATATATTGAACTCAAACAATTAAAGATTAAAAACAATTTGAACGATACTATCGAACTCATATATATTATATGTAAAATTTTATATAAGTAATATACATATATTCAATTTTACATATAGTTTACTACATATATGCATAAACACATTGTATATATGTAGTGTTTGTTTATGTATACACCAACACGCCACAAAATATACAAAAGTATGCATGTATACACCACAAATATAAAATGTGTCTCTCTATGTACTTAGTACATCCAATGATGCACACCACCAATACAAAACCAAAGCTAATTTAGATTAATCAAGGATTGCCTTGCATGAACAAAGGCTAGAATTGGTTAGATGCATGCCAATTTGCATTCTGGGCAATCCACCATAACTTGAATTGCTAGCAAACCATATGATCCATGTTGAGCCACATTTTTCATTAGTATGAAGATCCAACACAATAGGTCAATTAGACTTATTTTGCAACTCAACGATTAATTATATCAACTACACAAATTAGATATTATCTGATAATAGTACAAAATCAACTGTAAAAGTTGTATGAAATGAGAAAATAAATATCTAGATTAATAGAAATATATAATAAAACACAACTCAAGAGTCAACTATAAAAATCAAGTGCATGTCACCTCTATAACAAAACAATATATTTGCTTGAGTAAACAACAGTACAACACTATCCCAACAAAATATCTAAGTCTCAAATTCATTAATCTAAAACTTTGATAGAAAAATACTCATAAAATTGAACAAATCCCAAATCACTATCCCTCAATCAAAATATAACTCACATATATAATAAGCCAAATTATCATATCTAAACTTTTACAACAAAACATAAAAATCATAACACATTTAAAATAAACAAGATATATACAAATAAAAATCTTACAAACCAAGCCTATAATGACTAATTTATACCACAATGCATTTAGCAATTTATATTCTTCTATGTGTGTCTGTGCTACTCAAAGCTCATGTAAATATTTCATATGTAGATTCTCCTCAAATTAAATTTGAAAAAAATATTTTTAAAAACTACAATGTATCATTTATATATGAGATATTATCAATAAAATAAAATTTAATACAAAATCATAGGCTTTAATTTATCATCAAACACTTAATTTATCATCCTTACTATAAATCTTACTTTAAGTCAATCTATCTTGTCATAATAATAAGTAAGGCATTTCACACACACATACAGGCGAGAACCTTGTAGAAGATTATACCATAAAAAGAAGAAATTCATTCAACTCAAAATCAAATAAAATCTTTATATCTAACAAACAGATATTAATAAAAAAAATTAAAATTTATTTGTATGACAAAGTAATTTATAAAAAATGCTAACAAAACAATTAGGATAAAACAAAACACAAAAAAAAATAAAATATCAAACTAAATATTACCATACATGATTACCTTTGAGAGATTGTTGATAGATATCATAAGAGTCAATAAATCAAGAGAAAAAATAGCATAAAAAATAATTATTAGTAATTTGAGTATTAAATTATATATCAACAATTCAGAAATCAAAAATAGAGAAACAAGTGAAAAAGTAAAGTCTATGAATGATAAGAAATATTTATTATTTACTTTGAGATCAATTGTATAAATTCATCACCTGTGAATATTATAATAGATGAACTTTTTCACTTCTTGATTAACTCCAATAATCAATTTATCTCTATCAACATTTAAAAATTCTCTAGGTGGACTATAAAAAAAATTTCAAGCATATCTCTCTAATATCTCCTTTATTCCTAAAATATGTACATATATAGAAAGATACTTGTATGTTTACATACTAATATCATATTACAACTCCCTAAATAAATATTAACAATAATTTAGTAACACAAAAATACATAAACAATGATACTATTTTCATGTGGCCCTACTTTTGGCATTTTCCAAAGTAGGACGTGTGCATGCTATGTGCCTCACAAATAATATACAAATCCTACACTTTCTTTTTTCAAGTGGCCCTACTTTGGACATTTTCTATGCACAAAGAACAAATACTAATATTTTCATGAACAAAACCCACTTCCCCTTCTTTGAATAATGTTTATAATCGGAGTATAGCATGCCTTGAGTTTGGAATGACTAATCTTACCCACAATTTCTAGGTGTTTGTTTCAGGGTTTCTACATGCATTTCCTCCAAGTGTGCATGCTATGTGCCTTAAGCTCAATAGATAAAGTATGTGGACCTACAAAGCACACACGTGTTGTTACATAAGTGTGTACACATGCACCATGTTATAGTGCATGCCTCTCGCTGGGAAACTCTATGGTTTGATTTCTCATCCTAGAGCAAGATCTAATAAAATGTTGAATAAATAAGCTAAAAAAAATTCAAACATTTAATAAAACTCAACAATATATCATACAAATATTGCTCTCATATAATGAGAAACTAGATTGAGATGGTTCACGTATTGGCTACTCTTATCAATAATAAAATAAAACAATAAAAAACTAAAAAAAAATTAAAATTAAAATACTGCAACATCAACCAATTTATTATATTAACAAATATTAAAAATTAAGTGAATATTAAGTTAATTAATTTATGTTTAAACAAATATTATATATGTGTGTGTATATATATATATATATGCAATTAAACATAATTAATAACTAATTTAATCCATAATTCTTTCCTTTTAAAAAAATTAATTCCCAAATAATCATTCAAACATAATTTTTTCTCATTTAAACTTATATTTTATAAATTTTATCACATATTTATATAAAAAATTGATCTTTTCCATACTCTATTTCAATTTTTTTCATAAACGAATTATTTTATAATAACAATCAATTATTTTTATGACATATTCAGCATTTTTTATCACTTCATTTATTTCATTTAAAATTCTAGTTATGCTTTTCCAATTACTCATAGTTATCATATATCCAATCAGAGTTTTCTTTTTCAATTACTATGATTATAAATACAAACTACAATTAAATACCTTGAAACAAAAAATTACTCTATCAATAGAGCATAAGAACTATGTTAGACATTATTTTTCATTTCAATTGATTTTTTTATCAATTATCTTAGCAATTAAAATTAACAAACAAGTTTCCTATATTCTTTTTGTTGGTGCATCCAAGCAAATTTGCATAAGAAAATAGCAAACTACATCTAGCAACGAAATAACTCTAATAAATTTTCCCACCATATTTAATAGGCACAAGAAACCAAGCAAATGCAAAAATCCTCTTTATTATCTACTTAAAGTCATAAATATTTCTGATAGCCTCTAAAATCATATCTAAGTAATGTATGAAATAAGTAGGCAACTAAAAAAAAAATTTCAATTTAATTCTAGCAATCTTTGCATGTGAAATTATTGTAAACTGTGGATTAAACCTCAGAACAAACCCCTTGGAAACTGTAAATTAATATCTAAACATGATATACATTCAAAAAGCAAATATTTTGTGCATTGTTGTACTCTCCCAATTCTATGAAGCACACCTATGAGTAAACATTTCTCGGAAGCAAGGATTACCTTTCACAATCATGATTCCCACTTTGCAAGGCCAAGTGCTTAAATGACAATGAAAAGTTACAAGAGAGCTGATTTGTAAATTATTAAAAAAAAACTAGGCCGACATTTTTAAATTGCTTCCAATTTTTGAATCAAAACACTTCAGCTGATTTATATATTACACATTTTCAAATCAAAGGCCAACAGAAACCAAAAATAAAATCAACAATTTGCTTTCATAGAGAAAGGAACAGAAGCTCAAGATTCAACATCTGTTAAACACATCAAGGAAAATCAATCCACCAAACAAGACACCATATAGCAACTAGAACACAAACCGTAACATTTATTTTCTGACAAAACAAATATAAAACGGAATGGTCGACCTAAAAAAAGATCAGTCGGGCGAAGTCATGGAACTTGGGCGACAGGATCTCAAATCCTCACGCGAGATTAACAATCTAATTTTTTTAAATGACTAACCAGATCCCAGGATATCATTCAAATCATCAGCGGATGGAGAGGTGTTACCACCCAAGACGGCGAGTAAGTACGCTGCGATAACCTTCATTCCTGATTATAATACACGCGCGCACAGAATAATCAACTACTACGCATCAATTAGCAGCCCAGAATGCACTTTGTGAGACTGCTGCGTACCAATGGAGACGACGAAGGCTAATTCGTCACGGAATCGAAATAAAAGCCGAGTCTGGTGTGCCTAGGGTTTTTGATGGGTGCATTGGGTAACATCCGCGATTTTCAGGATCATAACATCATTGTCCATTGAGCAGCCGCAGCCTCAGCCCAGCCCACTAATAGGTGTCCATTGAGCAGCCGCAGCCCAGCCCACTAATAGGTGCTTATTGAGCAGCCGCAGCCCAGCCCACTAATAGGTGTACATTCTTTCGATAACTTCAGAAAAAAACATTTTCAAAATATACTAAACTATTGAAATATAAAGAAAATAGATAATAGAAAATAAAGATAATTTAATAATAAAACTATATATTTTTATACTTCTAGAAACTCATATATATATATATATATATATATAGTATTGTAGTCATTAATATCATAATAATCATTTACTAATAAATATGTTATAGCTAGTAATACCATAATAATTATTCACCAACAAATATATTATAATCATTAATTCCTTAATTAATAACCATCACTAAAATATAATATTATCTTATTAAAAATCATGCTAATAAAACCAAGTAGGATAAAACTTGTAAGAAGAAAAAAAGAGTATAACATCTAACATCGCTATTCAAACTCTCCCTAGTAGAGTCATGATGATATTATCTTTAATTTTTCAATTTTAAGATCTTTAAGCTAGCGCTTGCCAATTTACAGTATAAGTTTCTTGAATATTGTAAAAGGTAGGACTTTAGCAAATAAATATATTAAATTATCATTGGACCTTATGTATTGCACATCAATTTTATAATCTTTTTGAAGTTCATGAGTGTAGAAGAACTTTGGCGAAATGTACTCTATTCGATCACCTTTTATATATCCTCTTTTGATTTGAGCAATACTTTCAGCATTATCTTCATATAATATTAATGGATTATTCTTGTGATTTGTATCGTTGATCTCACCCAACCATATTCTCTACTAACTTCATGATTCACAAGTATTTTTGGATGATTATAAGGGGTGGTCATCATCATTCGCTTTACTGATCTCCAGGATATTACAGTATTTTCGTAAGTAAATATATATATCTTATTTTTAATTGAATTTTTTGAGACTCCAAAAGATATCCTATATCTGCATAGCTAAGTAATTGTGATTCTATTGCTCTGGAACAAAATAATCACATGCCACTTATCCCACGGTGATATCTCAGTATATGTTTGATTCCATTCTGGTACCTTTTAGTTGGTGAGATGTGTTTTGCTAATAAATTAATTGATAAAGTATTGTCTGGTTGAGTATAATTTGGAAGATACATTAGTACACTAATTGCACTAAGATATAGTATTTTAGGACTAAGTAACTCTTCATTTTCTCCCTTAGGCTAGAATGGATCATTAGTTACTTAAAGTGATCTATCAACCATGGGAGAACTATAGGGGTGTAATTAATGTATATAAATCATGACTTTTTTGTATATGATGATGATGAATCATTACACCATTCAAATAATACTCAATCTATAGGGCAAGACAATATCTTGTTTTTCCAAGAAATTTCATCTCAAATTCCATCATTAAATAGTTAGCTGTTTTGATGAGCTCTTTAAGAGTCCTAATTAAATTTAAATCTACTTATACTATTATTATTGCCAATTCATTTTCTATTTTCTTGATGCAAACACATGGACAATTTGAATTATTCACATATTCTACTTTGAGTAAATATTGGCTTAAGCAATTATACCACATTCGACTACGTTATTTTAATCCATATAATGTTTTTTGAAACTTGATTGAATACATGCTTCATAGTTTTAAATTCATTGTTGCAGGCAATATGAATCCTTCAGAAATTTTTAAATATACCATTAGCATCTCGAGATCTATATAAATATGTTGTGATTACATTCATTAGACACATATCCAGTCCTTTCGAGACTGTTAAACGTATCAAATATTAGAATGTGATTATATCCATTATGGAAGAATATGTTTACTCATGTCAAATCCCAGTCTATGTGAGAAACCTTGGGCCACAAGGTGCACTTTATATTGCACTATTTCAACATTCTTAAGTCACTTTCATACATAGACCTATTGATATCCAAGATCTTGCATATTTGTAGGTGTTTGAACTACTAGTCCAAATATCTCTCATTTAGCAAGAGATCTTAATTCTATTTGGATTGCTTCTTTCCATTTTAACAAATTATTTTGATGTCGACATGTATTACCATTTTGTGGCTATTGATCTTCATAATTTTTTATGATCTCCATGGCCATTTGGAAAGAAAAAATATTATTTATATGAGTAGTATTTTAATCTCATAATCTTTCCTTATGTATATAATTGATAGAGATCTCTTCATTGTTATGTACTAGTATATCATTAAAAGATAACTCTTTGGTTGGTACATCTGCAGGGGCTACTAGTTCATCAACCTAGGGCTTAATAGTTTTATTCTCTCTAAGAGTCATAGAAATAGTAATTTTCCTTTTTCTAGGAATTGTCTTTGGAGCCAATAGGTCTTCCATGTTTTAATTATGGCTTAGGTTCATTTGTCATACTGCTTTATAATTTTTATGTTTGAATTTCAATCCTCATTGGGATATTTGTAGTCGGGATATATGATTTTGTAATTTTTGTTAAATCAATAAAAGTATCAAGTAATTGATTCGCAAGACCTTGTAAATAAATTATTTTCTGAATTTCTAGTTTATATTGCTTTGTTACGAGGATCAATATGAGATAAAGATGACTAATTCCATTTAATTTCTCATTATTCTTCTGGAATTCACTTTTCTCCCCCTAATGGCAGGAAAACAATTTCATCAAAGTGATAATCTATAAATCAATCAATAAAAACTTCTCACGTAAGCGTCTCAATATAATTTATAATAAATGTAGGTTAAAACCCAACATAAATACCAAGATGGCATTGAGGACCTAACTTAGGTCTATGTGTGGGAGCAATTTGAACATAGACAACACAAATGCAAAATAATACATTGATAACCTTTAGAAAGTTGTAATAGAGATAAATCATGATTGGCTATAGTACAAAGGTGAATTAAATTTGTGGCATGTATAATATCATGTCCTCATGTTGATAAAAGTAATTTGGATTTTAAAAATAATGGTCTAGTATTCAATTGTAGACATTTGATAAAAGATTCAGCCAACCCATTCTGAGAATAAACATGAGCAACATGATGTTGAACATTTATTCTAATAGATATATAATAATCAATGATTCTTTGAGATGAGAATTCACCTGTATTATCAAGATGAATTATCTTGATAGAGTGATTAGAAAATTATGCTGAGTTGAATTATTTGAGCCAATAATCGAGTAAAAATAACAATTATACTAGAAAGAAAACATATATGAGACCATCGAGTTGATGCATTAATTAAAATTATAAAATAATGAAAAGGTCCACTAGTTGATTGAATAGGCCCACAAATATCCTCTTGAATATGTTCTAAAAAAAGTAGAAGATTCAAATATAACATTTGTAAAATATTGTATAATAATTAATTTATCTTTAGTACAAGTAGCACAAGTATAACCATTAGTTACTAAAACCTGTCTTCTTGTTTATGGATACCCATTAGAATTTTGAATGTTATGGCACATCATGAAAATTCTGGGATGCCCAAGTCATTCATGTCACTTTAAAAATACATTGGAGTCATTGAACTACTAGTTTTTGACTTTATAAGATTCAATAGATCTAATAGTTGCCTAATATGACCCACAAGATAAAAAAGGCTATTGTTCTAAGATACATTTTTGCTCAAAAATAGTAAAAGTAATGAATAAATACTTATTTGTATAATGATTCATAGTTTCAATATTATATCCATTTCGGAAAATATCTTTGAAACTGAGTAAATTTATATTAGATTTATTAGAATAGTGGCATCTTCGATTTGTAAGTTAGTGCTTTTTAGTAGAATAATGATGACTTTTTCAAAGCCTTAATCAGATTAATAGGATTTGAGATAGCATGAACATTAGGTTGAACTAGTGTGAAGTTTGAAAAACATTTCTTATCATACTAGATCATGTGGGTTGTGTCATGGTCAACAAGACATGAATCACCAATAGATGGCATATAATTGATCAATTATGTAGAGGGATCCATATATCTTCAAATCAAAAAAAAAATTAAATAGAAAATCAAAGTTTGCATTATAGATAATTGTATGGAAAAAAAATAACATAAAAAAAAGTAATAGAATAATCATAACTATATGGTCAATTTTTTCATGTTGTTCTTCAAAAATTAGAAACATCAAAATGTTTCAAAGGTACCGCATGCACCATAATCATCAAAGAAAGGATCATCAGGATCCATAGTACATTTTCAATCAATAAAATTTGTTACAATTTTCTTATCTTTTTCTTTCATGGAGGCATATAAAGGTCAACCAAATGCATGGCAGTACAACAAGAATGAGAATAGTGACTTTCATTCCTAATTTATAACATTTTGTCTCATAAAATTTTTTGTTATGTGGCCATGTTGCTTTCCATATAATTTTTCTGAATGATTCAACTCCTGGTTGTTGGAGGTATTGTTCTTGTTTTGAGATTGATTAAAATTACCTTGATTCCAAGAATTATAGTAACCATGACCACAACCTTGGCCTTATCCATACTATCCAAGCCCACTCTCACACCCATGTCTATTAACTTGAATTGCAACATTGGCTTCGGGCAAAGATATATATTCATTAGGGTAGTATTGATGGGTTTTTAGTAATAGTTCATATTATACTCAACTATAAGGAGACATGCAATTAACTCAGAATATTTGATAAAAAGTTATTCTATATATTACTGCTATATGAGCACATTAGAGATGTGAAAAGTGGTGTAAACTTTCTCAAGCATGTCCTCGTATATAATTTTTTTCTCCACATAATTTCAGCTAAGAACTACTTTTGAACAAGACTAGTTTTTGTAACTAACTTACTTTAAATCTTGTAGTCATAAATGAAACCAATCATAAGTGGCCTTCGGAAGAATTATAGTGGTTTGATGATCATATCATTCTTTCAAACTCATCTAGAGGGCCAATGGATTCTTTATTGTTAGATATTTACTTTTAAGGCCTTCATCAATATATGATGGCGAAAAAATATTAAGGCCTCAGCATGATCCTGTAGAGATATAATATTTCCTCATTTGATTGTGTTTCCATGTTTCATAGCATCCAAGTGGATTTCAGTATCTAAGATTTGAGAGAAATAATTCTTAACCGAAATATCAAGGGTAGAAAATTTGAGTTTGGTGATTTTGGACATTTTCTATCTTTCTTGTTTTATGAATTTGTAATATCATATGATATCTGAGTTCCCTAGATTTGAACTCTCTAACTTGTGATTGTTTGAGCTCTCATTGCTGATAACATGTTAAAAGATAAAGAAGAGAGACACTATATAATTGAGATAATTTAAGAAGAAAACAATACATTTTCATTCTTAAAAAACCATATATAGATTGTTCTAATCATTAATACCATAATAATTATTTACTTGTAAATATGTTATAGTTAGTACTATCGTAATAATTATTCACTATTTAAATGTGTGGTCATTCATAATTATTAGTGAATCATTTATAACACAATTATTTTTTGGGATAATTATGAAAAATTAATAGTTGATATAGATAATTAGTGAAAATTAAATGAATTTTACATAATTATTGTGAGAAGCAGATTACATGGAGACATTTGTTAGAAGATTTTGTGTTATAAATGATTCACTAATCATTTAGTAAAAATTAAATTTGCTAGAAATTTAATACAAACAACTTGTCCCTATTCAACACAAAATCTTTTAGGGAGCTTTTGGTTCGGAGATATAAATATATTCTCAGGTAATGTGATTATCAAAAAAAAGATAAATGGGGCCATTTGATTCCAAAACATAAAAAATTCTATCTGATTCAATATAAGATAATATAATACGCATCTATTTGTTAGAAGATTATGGTATATAACCAATTATACAAATGATAAAAAATAAAAAATAAAAAAATAACTTAAATAAATTAGTTAATTGCCCTCCATCAGTATTAATTATGATGATTATATCATCTACAAGCCTCAGGGATACAAAAAATCATTAAGATAACCAAGTAATCTTATATTACGTAAGTAATTAGAGGTAATGGGATAAACTCAAATATTATCAAATTGCTAATGTGGCAATAATATTAAATGCCAAACACAATCTTGATTATTTCATATTACCCTTAATTTAAACACATCCTCGAAGCAATTACGATTTTCATCATGCTGTTAGTCAGGCACATTACAATAGATGTCATGACTAGTTTGGCTTGCTATTTATATTTTTAGATTATTTTTATTATGGTGAACCTTGGTAAATTGCATCATAGGTAAATAATATAATATTTTCATTGTTGTTACATAAGTATTTTTTCAAAATTATTATCTCACACACACACACACACACACACACACACACACACACACACACACATATATATATATATATATATATATATATATATATATATTTGTGTTCTATCTCTCTCTCTCACTCATGGAAAAAATTACCTGGTCTCAAGAGAGAGAGAAAACAGAGAAAGAGAAAAAATAAGATAGACACATAAAAAGAAAGAGAGAGTATTAGATGAAATATGCAGGTAGAAAGAGATGAAAGAGAGAGAGAGGGGAGAGAAGAAAGGGAGGAGGGAGAGAGGAGAGAGAGAGAGAGAGAGAGAGAGAGGGAGGAGGGAGAGAGAAGATAGAGAGAGAGAGAGAGAGAGGTGCGTAAAAGGAGAGAGGGAGAGATAGACCGAGAGATGTAAAAAGGGAGAAAGAGAGAGAGAGGAAAAATAAAAAATAAGATATTGGGGAAAAAAATTAAAATGTCAAATTACTAAAAGATAATTAAATATCACATATGTTATTTTGGTCATCTATAATTAATACTATTCCAACAAATTGTATTTATTATATTTTTTACAACTAATAATCCTACCAACTTCTTTAATAGAACTTTTCATTTTTTTTGTTGAAAAAATTATAAATTTAAATATTCTAGTTAAAAAAACTACATTAAATACAAATGACCAACATCATTGAAAAAATCAAGTCAATGAATTGGCCTAACCTGACTAACTAGACTAAAATTATGGGTGGATATAGCAATAATAAAAATAATCTCTAAAACACCATTTCTTTGATTCAAATAAATACAGTCTCACCAACAAGTGATCATGCCATTCAACCTGACTAACTAACCCCAATCCACATTTAGCTAAGTGTCATTGGCGACATCATGAACTATCTAAAAATATGGGTGGATGTGCTGCTATTATTTGAGATTGATCCATGTGAATCAAGATGACTTGGCTTAACTAAACTAAAATTACTTGGGTTGGCATTGCAGCAAGCATTGTAATTGTAAAACATACACCCTAAGAATGAGCCAGCATGTTTCATGTATTCTTTGAGTTAAAACAAAATCTCAACACAAATAAAGATACAAAATTTCATGTAATAATTAAAACAAAAACTAATCCATGACTTGACAAAATTGTTGGGTCTGTCTAAGGTACATAGATTAGCATGGTCAAAATACTTTGCTCAAAATTAATCTTGATTTCATTTTATTTAATTTAAATTCATTTTGGTTTGATATAGCAAATATTATGTAACTTTATTTTTGCTTCTCACTATCTAATATTACAAGATATATGAGAAGCAAGGGAAAAAAGAAAAACAAAGAGAGAAGTATTTCTTCTTTCATTCTCTATAATGACATAGAAAACTAGCAACTACATGAACACAAATGGAGTGTTGCACATGGAGGCTTATGCATATGTTGGGAAACACAATTATGGAAATGCATCGAAGAACATAGAGAGTGAGAGATGCTCCTTTCTTGCTATCTCTCTCTCTCTCTCTGGGGTTTTTCATTGGAATGTGCCCCTTATTGTATATTTCTCTTGTGTTGAGATCAATGGAAGCATTGGTGAGAGCTTGGTTCTTCACTCTTTTTTTCTATTCATGTTGGATTATGTTTAGTTGTGCTTTATTTTCTACTTGGATCGCCGTACTCAAATTGTTTTTGCTACTTATGGTTGATTGGATCTAATGTTTTTAAAGTGGAGCATAAATACTGCTCATGGTAATGATCAATATATAGCTTGATTAGATTATTAATCAAGTGTGCTTGGTATGAGCAGAGTTGCTATGAAAAATTAGTCAAAATATTCCAACGATGTGTTTATTTGTGTAGTTTGTATATGTTTTTGCATAATTATTTTTATGATTATGTGTAGTTTTCTTTGTGTGTTGTAGCAATAAATATTTGGTGAAAATTATGTTGTTTGATCTCTACACAATAACTATAGTTTAAGCATTTAGTTTGTGTATATATTATACACTTGTGTATTTTTTATTTAATTTTATTTTATAATTAGTAATCTTTAAAAAAAATAAAAAAACCACTCTAAGATATATTTATCAATTTCATTGTCATCATAATAAGCTCGATTGATATTGATATTGTGTTGAGTTTTGATATTCGGTTATTAGTATATGAGCTTCCATTTTTTTATACAAGTGGCATTAGAGTAGAGGTGTCGAACGAAATGTACCGGACCGGCCGGACCGTGCTTTCATGATAGGTCATGCACAGTACGGTTACTGTACCATGTCGTGCCTGGCTCGGCACGGTTCTGTAGAGGTTAGCCCGGCACGGGCCCACAGCACGAATATGTCAGGTTCGGCCCAATCGGGCCAAACCCCTAATTTAAAAAAAATTAGAGTTTCTCGGCTCGTGCTGAGGTACCGTGTCTTGCCAAGCACGGCACGGGCAGGGGCATAAGAAATTCTCGTGCCGTGCTGGCCCAAGCACGGCCAAATCATGCCGGACCGGGCCAACCAGGCCCGGTTGACAGTTTTTTATTAGAGTGTTTGATACCTACTAGTGGTATAGGACAATGTTACTTGATTGTGGTAATCGACAATTATTATCTAGTTAACTATTAGTTAGTTGACTTTATAATGGGAACAAACACAACTCATTTAGGATAGTTAAGTTGGAATTATTGGGAATTTCGCTTGCAAGGTTTGTGATTTATACATTTTGAAGAAGAAAAAACAACAATTAATATATTAACAATCATGACAGTATACAAAACCACGACACAAATACAAACCACAACAGAAAATACATAATAACATGGTTTACTAGTCGTTCAACACGACTAGCTACAACAACCAGAAAAATACTTATGCGTTTACAGATTATAACCAAAATCAAAATGTACTTATAGTATGTGTAGCAATCGAGAAAAAAAATTGTAGAGAGAGAGAGAAACAGTCTGACAGGAGAAGATTTCCAGAGAGGAAAAATAGTAAACAAAAATATATTTATATATAATAGTTTCTCAGTTTAATTAACCGAAGTGGGTCGGATCATTAGGATGGGCCAGGCTCTGCCCCAAATTTTTCTTTGGCCTACTAATCGGGCAGTGGGACTCTCATTATTGTGCTATTGCTGCATTCTCAACCTCTTAATATTTTCCTTCCTGTACTTAGATGAAAATATTAAATCAAAAACATATTTAGTTATACAAAACAGATAATCAAAATAAATTATATACAACAGTCACTTATCAATTTTCTAACATAAAAGATAAAAATATTGAATCTTTTAATTGTTAAGAATCTATTTGGCAAAATTATTGATGAGCCGAAATTATAGAGAATGAGAGAGTGAGATTGCATGGGAATGCATTACTAAACTTTTGTTTGATTGGAAATGGATAAGGCCAAGCACCCTCACCATATCTTCATCATGGCGAATGGTGGATGTCATGTGTAATAAATTAAAGTTCGATAAAGCATTTTCACCATATCTTCATCATGACTAATGGTGGATGTCATGTGTAATAAATTAGAGTCGATATATTAAAAAAATACATCAATGTATAAAATAATGTTAAAAGACATCGAGTAAACCTAAAGTTTCAAGATGAAATTGATGTCTTTACATATAAGTAGCTTCTAAAAGCTAGTGAATCAACTAATATTTTTGAAGATGTTTTTGTAAGATGAATTATGGACCTCATTATTATTGAGATTTCTTTTTGATAGTTGGAAAATATTGATTGTTTCCTTAAGTATATAAGCTCTCGATATTATTATAATTATGAGTATTATTTTTGATTGTTTGTTAAATTAGGTAGCAAGATGAAAAAACATCATCTCAAGGTTTTCTTATTTTGGAAGAAAATTAGATAAGACATATAAACACTATTCGACACTCATTGTAAGAGAGAAGGGAGCATTGTTAGAAAATAATATATAATGGCAGAGTTGCAACATGTAACTATTAGGATATGTCGGAATTTTCAAGAGGGACTTTCAAGGGAGAAAAATTGAACATAAACATGGGAAATGAGTTGGTACTCTGTACTGAGAAAGAGGAAAAGACTTTTCCAATGAAGGGTAGGAGAAAAAGACATAATCAATCTGGCACTGGGACTTCTTAGAAAATCATGGTGCCAAAGCCATCATTTCTTATAGAAATGAAAAAGTGATTGATGGCCTCTATGTTGGCAAATAACAGCCTTATAGGAGAGCAAAGGTTCAATGAATTTATTTCACTTTCCAAGTAATGATCGAGAGGAAAAAATGAGACCAATTAAACATGCACATGGAACATGAGAATGAAAATGTTATAAGGGAGTTTTTCTTTAATTTAGAAGACATGCAAGATAAGAGATTTTATGTACGAGGAATCTATGTAAGTTTTAATAGGAAATGCATCAACAATTTATTTGGGTTGAAAGGAGCTTTGGCTGAAATGGCCTTCAAATCCATAGAGATGCAACTGAACTACAAGGCAAGATAGGATGATCTTTTTATTTTCTATGGCTTTTGGGTTACAAGGAGCAACAACAATTTATTCACCAAAGAGTACATATGGGCATCTAGTGTGGGAAGAACTTATGGAGGAGAGAAAAGTTGGGTTGTATTTCATATGGTTGTGCTCCATCTTGTTGTTGAATATCCATGTCTCAACCATCACATAAGATAGGATGATCTTGTTATTCACCATAGTCAAAGGATACAAGATATACATAAAAATTTTTTTTAAGAAGTTCATTCTCAACTATCAAGAGGGTGAATATTAAGCACAAATAATTTATTCCTCTTTGCTTAATTTGTTTTATCAAGCTGAGAGAACCCCATTGAATGATGTGAGAGATAAATTATGCCCATAGATCTATTCTTTTCCCTGCCATTAAAGGGTGTGAAAAGAAGGTTGGAAGGAGACAAAGAAGAAAAAGATTTCAAAGGGAAGATTCGATCAAAATTGTTCAGAAAGTGTCACACTTTCCTGAAGTAGGCATGGAAGTGATGGAAAAAGGTCAAGAGAAGCATGAAGAAAAATAATCATCAGTATTCAATCATTATTTGACTAGGCATGTGGATAACATTGGAGAAATCTTGAATATGCTGAAAATGGAGAACAAGCATCGAAAAATTTATGCAAAGATGAAAATAAATCTTATGCATAAAGCCCTATTGGCAAAAGTGGAAAGAAAAGACATCAGGTGGGAAGAGTATGTGAAAAGAAATGAAGAGGAAGACAAAGCTGCCATGGAGAAAAGAGATGTATAATAAGAGATACATCTCAATAAGAATAAGATATTTTTTGTCATTGCCTAAGAGAAGTTTGAAGATCAAGTTATGAAGATCTTGGTAGAGGTGATGAAATGAGTGGAGATCAAAGTGACGGAAAGTGTCACATCATTTGGAGAATTCTAAGAGTCCATAACAAATGAATGCTAGAACACTATGATGGATATATATCAAAAAAATAAGGATAGTGTGTATTATATAGAGAAGTAGTAGATGGATGATGTGGGAGAATATATTGAGAAATAGAAGGGTACTTTATTCTAAGTTCATTCAAAGATACACATAATTCCATTAGGAAGTGGCAAGATGCCATGTGCAAATTGATTGTCCAAATGATATAATGGATGGAAAGGAGTTAAAAAGATTTTGAAAAACCTTTTACATCCATGCCCCCATATGAGCCTTCTAGGGTGTATTTCCCATTTAAAGATTTTATTCCTAACCACTAATCATACCTGCCCCCAACTTATCCATGTTGATATGTTGTGTATTGTGTTTCTTATTAATGTTGTACTATGATTCCTATTGATATATTTATGATGTTTATGTTGTATCAAAAAAATGGAGTGAGATTTATTGCTCGAAGATAAGTAATACTTCTAGTATATGAGTTTGTTCGACCCTCTATCTATCAATTTATTTGGATAGTTTGGAATAATTGTATTGGTATATTTGCATATATTTGTACTTATATAGGTGAGATTTCGCTGAATTTATATTTTGAATGACTTTGATGAACATTAGTAAAATTATAGCTATTTGGGTGGAGATTAGTAGACCCGATGAAGCAATGGTTTGAAGGAGATAAAAAAGTTCACTTTCCACTACCTTACCAAGTAGTTATGATATCTTTTCTTGGCCATAACTCAACTAAACTAGTCATACAAATCTTATTGTATCATAATTATGACACCAAGTTGACACAATCTTTCCATTAAATAATACAATCTTCATGGTTATAAAATTATTCTAGTGTTTCCATTATAATATCTCTAAAGTATTTAATAAAAATGACATTATTTTTTGCGTCATGGCATCTACAGGTACCCCACTAAGTATCATAGTTTTCATGGCCTTCTTTAGCACCATGACCTTGTGCCTTAAAAAAAATTTACCAAAGCCACGACCATTGTTGTGACTTTTTTATGCTATCCAATTTATAAGTTAGATAGTGTCCCAAAAAATTATTGGTGAGGATCTTTTGTTAATAAAGATTTATAAGTATACAAGTCATATAAGTAGTAACGAGGATATTTATCCAAATATCAATCCTATTGAAATTGTATCAGTAATTTGGTCAACTAATAGTGAGACAATACTATTTTAGTAGACAATATAAATTAGGATTTTGTTAAGACTCTTGGATCCTAGGGTTTGCTTATTTTCATTCGTACGATGCATCTTTAAATAATTCAGTTCATGTTGACTTTGGATATATAATGAAGGTTAGATTATTGTTAGAATGTCACTTTGTCCTAATGGCATACAAGGTTGTTATAACCATTGAGCCCATCCTAATGATAGTCCACTCCTAGATTTTTTCTTTATAGTTTATCACCAAAATAATAAATTATTTCTATTTGATAGTCATTCACTAGTCCATACCTTTTAGGAAACTCATAAACTTTCCTTGGTAATTACTTTGTATATATATATTTATTCTCTAGCATTTGGGTCATAAAAACTTTAAATTGATGAGGTCTTAAAAGCATTTTCATTTTTGGCTTCATACTTATCATTCTCGCATAATTAATATATGTTTTCCCTCATATCTCACAGTGGAAACCATACAAGTAAAACTAACTCAAATGGTTGTCACCATTTCATGAGTCACAACCACTCATGCATATCCTATAGATTATCTATCATCAGCCTCTTTAGTGAAGATGTAACTTTCACATTAAAGGTAAAGCCCTTAGGAGAAAATCTTTGAAACACATATTTGAGAGTTGATTCTTCTAAGATATGTACAATGAGTTGACACGTATAATCATTCATGCTTTCAACTTTGTAATTGAGTCATACTCATAATCATTAATGTACCTCAATTTTGAGTTTAGAGATATAGGTTTGACTGGTATATCATATTCAAGAGGGTTATCACATTTTTCTATAAAATGTGTGAGTAAGCATTATGATTTATCTATCATCATCCACCAATAATATGTACAAACCCACAAATAGTCAAACACTAATTTCAGTTCTATATAATCACCAATTTCATCAATATCCATTCAACAGCATAAATCAAACATTTATTATTAATCAAAATATCAATATATCATATATATATATATATATATATATATATATATCAACATAAAAAACCCAAGACCTAAATCTAGTCTAACATTGTGGATAGATTCATATGAGGTATAAGAGAAGAAATCTCATGAAACTTGGGTTCACAATGACAGCCCTAGTGAAAATCATGGATTCAAAACCTAATTCCATGTTATTTTAATTTAATCCTAGAAATATACCATAGAGAGGAGGGTTTGAAAGTCAAGACTCCTAACTCTAGGGTTTCATTTTGATATTATGTCCCTTGATTGCTCGTGGATTTCCCAAGGAATGTAAAAATCAATTCTAGAGTTATTGCTACATCTAGATGAAGGTGAAGAAAAAGAAGAAAGGTTAGCTCTCTTCCTCTTTCCTTTTGATATGTCTTTTATACATCATGAATTCAAGGAATTTTCTATGTATAAAGTCATTATTTTGGAATGATGTTGTAACTATGACTTGTGATCTTTTGAGCTTGAGGTCATTGTGCTAGGGAGTAATCATGGATTTGGAATGTTCCCTAAATATTGTGTACCCCAAAAGTTATACTACTAGGATGTAGCCACCACTTTGGAATTAGATCATATATCAAAGTCATGGTATTGGAACATGACTATGAATTTGCCTTCTCTTGAGGGTAAAAAGGTATAGTCTTAGAAATGGTCGTGGCTTGAGTATTGTTATCATTAACTCGCTATAGCCAAAATAATTAGCAATGAGTATTGTGATGGTAGGAAATATTTATGACTTTTAGTACCAATGAGATACTTGCTTACTATGATGTGTAATTAATATCATGGTCATTTAAATATTATGATATTAGTGTGATTGTAACTCTAAGTTAATATCATAGCCAAAAAGAATGCATTGTATAGTAAAAAAATTATGCTAATAAGATGGTAGAATCATGGTATAAAAAATTATCATGATTTATTATAAAAAATTTCAGCCAAGAATAGATATTTAAACTATTTGATAGAACCAACCATCAAAAAGTTAATAATTACTTCCAAAAACACAAGTTCACTACTATTTTTGATAATCCATCAAAACCCACTTTCATAAAATTATCTAATTATTATATATTTTTATACCTACATGTCATCAAAAACACCTAAATACACTAGAATATTCGGTATTTAACACACTAAAAAATCACTCACACTAAAAATATTACTCATCTTTGAATAATGACTTTCTCCTAATAAAAAAAATTATATTGCACATCATCATAAATAATATATTTTTCTTCTATGACTAGGTTTAGGTAACTTAGTATCTCGAGATAGTTGAATATGACTTTGTAAGAGCCATACTCAAGATAGTTTAGTATGACTTTGTAAGAGACATAGAAAGATCTTTAGCATGGATGCTAGAGATCATTGTATGTTATGACTCTTGTGCCACCATAGTATTCTTTTTGGCTATATTATAATAATTGTCATGGATGCTAGCAATACACTAAAAATAATTGACGTGCATGTCAGCATGACCTATTTTTTGAGGTATTTGGTGGCTTGAATTATGGGTCATAGAATAATTTGATATCCATTCTTGGCTGAAGATCTACTTATTTAGTCATAGAAATCTTTGTATGTTATAATTTTATCACATCTTTAGCATAATTCTTCAACTATATAATATATTCTTTTTGTCTATGAAATTATCATATAGTATCCTACTAGTGCTAAAAGTCAGTCATTTCATAGTATCAAGACTTTATCTTTACCATCTTTGCATTCTTTAATAAAAGTCATGGGTTTTTCATAAAATCATGACTTTTAAGCTATAAAAAGTTACAAAATCAAAGCTACTTAGACCCAAGCTATGAAAATTATCTAGGACCATAACTATTAAACACAAAATATTATAGAGGGTATTACTTAACTACAACCACTTATCAAGGCCATGACTCTTGCCCTCAAGAGAAAGTAATATTATAACTTTGATGTATGAGATAATTTCTAATGTCATGGCCATTCCTAGCATCAAGTCCATGTTATGTACAAGAAAGGTTAAGTCAACATAGTTTTTATTCTTAGTAATAAAGTCATATGATACACAAGAGAGATCACTCCCAATATTGTAACCATTCTCAATGTTGTGGCCATTTGATATACAAATTAGACCAAGGAAAACCCATGCCATTATCACTATCATGGCCATATGATGTACAAGAGAGACTATTCTCAATGTTGTGGCCAATCATAAGTGTCACAACCATTTCATACAAAACAAATACTAAGATCAATGTGTTGATCCTTACCAATTTCATGATCATTTGATGTAGAAAGGAGACTAATACCAAAGTCACAATTATTCTTAGCATCATGACTTTGTATTATAGAAACAAAAAGTATAATTTATGGTTATTTTTAGTGTCGTGACTTTGTAATATAGATAGATTAGGATGCATCCCAAATCCATGACAACTTTCCAGAGTTATGACCTCAAGTTCAAGAGATAAAGGCCAAAGTCATAGCCTCTTCTAAAACTTATGAATTTATACTTAGAGAAATGCTAAAATTTTAGAGTATAAAAGAGGAAAGAGGAAAGAAAAAAAAATGTAAAAGATCTCTTCTTTTTCTCCACACATCAAGCCAAAACAAAGCATAACAAATAACCATATGGGTAGATTTTTATAATCTCTATAGGTTCAACAAGTAAGCAATGGATACATACAAGACATTGGCTAAATCCTAGATTTAGGGGGCATGACTCTCAAACCCCATGTCTTTAGGGTAGATTTGTGAAAATCAACCAAAATAACATAGCATTAGAATTTGTGTCCTGCATTCTCATGAGGTGAGTCATTGAGAATTCAAGTTTCATGATACTTCTTCTATTATACCTCATGAATCTCTCCCCAATATTAGCCAAAATTGAGGTCTATGGTTGTGTAATTGTGATTTATATGATATATAGATGCTTTTGTGATTAATTATTATGTTTTATTTATGTTATGGAATAGAAATTGATGAATATGGAGATTAAATAGAACTTGAATTAAATATTTTACTATCCGTAAGTTTATGCATATTATCATGATTGATGGTGATAATTAAACTATAAGAGTCTGATAGGAAGTAAATAACAACCCTTCTAACTATGGAATTTTAGACAAACCAATATGTTAAAACCCAAAATAAAGGTATGTTAATTAATGTAAGTATGAATGTCACAAAGACAAAAAAATATGCATGATTTAACCTTAGTGTACAAATCTTTAAAACACTAATTCTTGATTGATGTTTATGCTTGATAAAATATTTTCATAATGGTTTCACCTTTAGTATGGGTATTGAATCATCACTATAGAGGATGGTGATAGATAATTCATAGAACTTGTATGAGCATATGATGACTCACAAAGTGATGATAGCCCTTTGAGTTGCTTTTACTCATATGGTTCTTACTAGCAAGATTTTAAGGAAGTATATATCAATTATGTGAGTATGGTCCTTACAAAGCCGAAAGTATAGTTACCTATAAACTACATCAGTTTCTGGTCTTTATGACACTTGAGGTTTAATAATAAGAACGTACATATGAAGCAACCATAAATGACATTTGATGAGTTGCCTAAAAGGTATAGACTTGTAAATGAACTATAAAAAGAGATAATTTATTATCTCGATGGAAAAGTACTAGGGGTCAACTATGAGGGAGCTATTATCGGGATTGGCTCGATGATGATAGCCATCTTATATGCCATTGGAGAAATTGGTTATTCTATAAAAAACCAACATTTGTTGTGCATCCTCACTCAACATTAAATCAAACTATTTGAATATGTACCTTACAAATTAAGTGGACAAACCCTGTGATATAAGATTTATGCCAACATCTCTAAATATCTTCTCTACTATAATTTTATTATCTTATTGTTGGTTGACCAAACTACAAATATAATCAACTTGGGATCAATATTTGAATAAAATTTATCTTTGCTACTTATAAGATAAATATACTTGTAAATATTTTTTGATGAAATATTCTGGCCAATAAGCTTTTGAGACATTATCTAACCAACAAAATTGAGCAGCATAACAAAATTATAATAGTAACCTACATTTACTCATTTGTTTCTTCACTTTTTTCACTTATAGTTGAAGACGAATGCTAGGCAAGAACCTCCACAAAAGTGGTGGCTTTGGAAGATGTCATGATAGTAGAGTCTTCATCTCTAAAGAAAGTAGTAGTGGGAGCCATGAATTTTGTGAAAGTCATAATGGGAGCCATGACTTTGGAGAACCTTCATGTTCAACTTGCTCCCTTTAGTGCCTATCTTTTTTTCCACTTCAAAGTAATATTGATATGTTATTCTTTGGGTTTGTCCCAGTTTCACTTAGAATTTATTAACTATTTTTCCTTTTATTAATAATGCTAATTGTCCAACTTGATTCTCTATATTTCATATTGCCAAACTCTTGTGATCCAATCTTGCTTTAAGCCTCTTCATTTTAATTTCTTGGTGGTCATTTCTTATCTTTATTTCTATTAATTTTGCACTCTGCTTTTCCTCCATATTTATCTTTTCTTCTTCCATCGAAGGTTGATAATTCGAGCTTGATCCTCCTTGAATATTATAGTTCATCAAATTATGTCCAAAGTTCTTCGAAGCTTGTCAACTATTTTTCTACCCATTCTCATGACATTCATACAAAAAGTTTTCAAGATTTCTCATATTTTGATAGTAATGCATATGAACATTATTATTGGCTCAAAACAAATATCATTTTTTTTTGCAATCCATTGGACTCATCTTTGATAAATGAGATCTAAATTCATCATTTCATGTTGTTGCAAAATAATAACTTCTTATAATCTTTTTCTCTTCTCCTCTTGTGTTTCAGACTTCTTTAGAAAAGTTTATATATTTGCCTCAATATGGTAAGTTTGTTTAACTTCAATACTCCAGCATATCTTTCTCCCAATAGAGTGATCAATTGGAGTTAGTTATTCTTTGCTAGCTCTTTAAACAAAAAGTAGGTCCTCTATTGACATATTCATAATCAACTTGCCTATGGGTACATTAAAAATATATCTCATCATACAATTTAGGTCATTATAGAAAGTTTGGCCTTGCATCACAACTTAAACTTGTGTTGAGGGAACCTCCTCAAAAATTCCTTAAAATAGTCCTAAGCATCATATAAAGTATCTTGCTTATCCTGGAATCGATAATACATCTCGCTCCATAATTACAAGATGATTTAAGATAGGAGAAGCTTTATGAGAAATGCACTCACAAGTTCATCCTAACTTTCAACAGAGTCATGAGATAAGCATTGGAGTCAACGCTATGCCTTGTCCCTTAATAAAAATGGGAATATACATAACTTGATGACATCGAGACTAATTCCATTCATCTTTATTATGTCATACAACTCCAAAAATATTATGACGTGTATGTTTAGATCTTATGATATTTCCCCATTATACAAGTGTCATTGAACCATTACAATTAGACATAGCTCCAACTCAAAATAATTTGACTCTACCATTTGCATCCGAATACATGAATAACTTTCCATCATTACTAGCCACTAATAATCTCTCAATATGGGGTGGTGGATGGGTTGTTGGAAAGAGTGACTATCATCACTTTGGGGCTCTCTATTACTATAAGTTGTCTCCATATATTATTTACTAGCTCTTTATCTCAAAATTCATTTTTTGGTTCTCTCAATTTCTAGATCCTAAGGTGTTAGCTCAATTCCAAAATTTATGCTCATACAATGTGGGATAAAAAATGAAAAAGAAAAATATTAAAATACAACAAGCACAATTGCTCCACAATGAAATGAATATAGAAAAAAGTGATAATGTTGATTTGGAAAAAAAAAAGAAATATCATTATCAAAACTACAAAAAATAGAATTATCCTTTTAAGGATAATTATGTCAACTTATATTGATTAACCAAACTAAATAATCTCAGGTAATGATGCCAAAAATTTGTTATGACCATGTTATACTATCAAATTTAATTAGTTAAATAGTATCCCAACACTTGTTAATAAATGTTTTTGTCCAGATATCAATCTCATAGAAAATATATCAATGGTTCAGTTAAGTAATAGTGAGACAACACTATTCTAGCATATCAATCTGGCAGAAAATGTCATAGGCATGATAATTTAGAATTGTGCCTAAGAGTCAGGATCCTAGAGTATATATATTTATCTGTATGATGCATATTTAAATAGTTTAGTTTATGTTGAGTTTTGATGCATAAGGAAGGTTTGATATTTGTTAGAATGTCAATTTATACTAATGGTACAAAAGATAGTTATCACCTTTAAGCTCATCCTTATAATGGTTACATCATAGCTATCCCCTTAGTATTTTATCATTGAGATAAAAAATTATCTCTACTCGAGAGTCATTTATAAGTCCATACCATTTAGGCACGTTGTCAAATACCCTTAATAGTTACATTATATGTACATTCTTATTCTATATCCTTGGGTGTCTTAAGGACTTTGAACTAAAATGGTCTTAAAGTATTTACACTTTTAGCTTTGTAAGTACCATATTCACATAATTAGTATACACCTTTCATCAAATCTCACTGGTGGGAACTATATGAATCAAAGAAACTCAAAAGGTTATCACTATCTTATGAGTCATAATCACATGTACACATCATGTAGATTGCCTATTAGTATCTAATATAGTGATGATGAAACTCTCATGCTAAATATAAAATTTTTAAGACATGTAAAATGGGTTGGTGTGTAAAATCATTAATACTTTTGAATTTTTAAGTATTATACTTATAATAATTAACATACCTTAATTTTAGGTTTGCACATATATGTTTGTCTCACACATCATAATTAGAAAGACTATCACTTATTCCCTATCATATGTATAAGTGAGCATTATGATTTGCTTGTCATCAACCACCATGACAACAAGCAAAAGCTCACCAATAGTCAAACTCTAATTTCAGATCTATATAATTACCAATTTCATTAACATCTATCCTACAACATAAATTAAACATCGCATTTTTATTTAAAATATTAATGCATCACATAAATCAAAATGAACAAACTTTAGATTTTAATTTATTGGGAGATATTCATACAATGTATAAGATAATAAATCTAATGAATCATTGGTTCTTTATGATAGCCCTCATGAGAATCTAGGATTTAAAACATAATTCGCGTGCTATTTTATTTTAATCCTCAAAATCTACCCTAGAGAGAGGGGTTTGAAAGTCAACCTTCAACTCTAGGGTTTAACCTTGATATTGTGTGCCTTGTTTGTTCTTTAATCTCCTAGGGAGTGAAAAAATCACCCATAGAGTTATTGTTGTGCCTCGTTAAAGGAGAGGAAGAAAGATTGTTGACTCATATTTTTCTTTTGCTATGTCTTTATACTTCATGAATTTTAGGTTTTCCAAGTACAAAATCATGAATTTTGAATAATTCCATGACTTTAGCTTTTGATTTTTTGAGCTCAAGGTTGTGGCATTGAGAAGTGACTATAGTTTTGGAATTAGCCTGTATAGAAAAGTTGTAGTACTAGAAAATATATATGGCCTTTCCTTCTCATTAGAACAAAAAGTCATAACCTTAGAAATAACCATGACTTGAGTATTAATCTATTTAATTCTCAGTAGCTAAGAGTCAAGACACTAGGAAATATCCATAGCTCTCAACTTAATAATATTAAGCTTTACTAAAAAACCTATGGTATTGGAAAATAGTTGTGACTTTAGTACCAATAGTGTACTTTAGTTACAATGATATTATATTAATGATACATCCATTTTAATATTATGAGACAAGCATAAATGTGACTCTGAGATAATATCATAGTTGAAAAGAATATATTGCATAGTTAATTGATTGTGCTAATGAGATGGTAAAGTCACGTGTAAAAAGATTTTCATGACTAACTTTATAGAATTTTAGCTAAGAATGAATACAAAAACAACTCAATAGGACCAAAAATTATTAAGGCAATAATTACCTCTAAAAATAAAATGATTTCACTACTATTCATCATAAATTATTAAAAGTCCAATTTTGTGAAATCATTTTAATTATTGCATATTTTTGTACTTACATATTATCAAAAACCACCCAAATACACATGAATGTTCAGTATTTAACATACCAAATAGTCATTCTTAGCGTTGTGACTTTGTTTAAAGAGAATAAAGTTATCAGCATTGCATGAATGAGGTTTTGAACTCTCCTCCTCTATATTTCTTGCATATCTCATGGTTTGAGACCTACCATTAAAGAAAAGATGATATATTTCTCACCAAGATTAGAAATTTGAGGTATCAATTTAGAAAACTCACATACATAATTTCATACTTCCATATGTTAGGTTAATCTTTGTATTTTAGCCATGCCTTTATCTATTGTATATTCTAGCTAAACTTATTGATGGAATATTTGTTTGAATGATTCCAAAGTATGAATATTAGAAATTACAAAATTTTGGCACCATCAAAGAAGTACAACATCCACCAAGTATATAGAAGCAATACTAACCGAGGTTGTGCTACTCATAAATATTGCACTAGTCACCAATGAAGTTATCAACCTCTTTTTTCACTCAAGTGCCTCTAAATTCTTTTGGCTTTGGGACATCTACGAACAATGAGGGAATTTGGCCATTCATGTCGCCCTTTATTTTCTTTTGTAAGTGGAAAGCTTAATTCTCAACTTCTCAATCTCCTATTGCATAACACTTACCATAGATTATAAAATATATTTCTCTTTGGTTTAGCATGTCCAAGATAAAATTATGGATACTTTGTTTCCCTTCTCAGAGTTCATCTTTTATAGATATCACTGCCTTGATGATTTCTTTGGTGTCCTTAAATTTATCATGCAATTCACCTATCACTAGCTATGTTTTAGCC
The DNA here is from genome assembly GCA_029783825.1 of Sapria himalayana. Classification (NCBI taxonomy): domain Eukaryota; kingdom Viridiplantae; phylum Streptophyta; class Magnoliopsida; order Malpighiales; family Rafflesiaceae; genus Sapria; species Sapria himalayana. Next base: position 6,024,458 of record JAREIK010003431.1, read on the forward strand.
ATTCGAGCTTCCTTAGAGGCTATTACATTTTTTGAGCTTCATTTATTCTCTCAACCCTTAACATCACACAAATCTTTCCTAGGGTTCTCAATCTTAGAGAAAGATATAACAATGTAGTCAACCAACTCTATACTACTTGTCAAGTATTGCAAGCTTTAGTGCTATATGTGCATCCTTAGGCTGGGAAATTTTCTTCCTCAATTACATAAGCCAATCTTCTTTTGCCTCTTATAAGAGTTACACCTACAAGATCTCATATATAAGCTTAACAAGAGAAAGAAACACTTAGAGAGAAAATTTATATCACAAATAAAACTTGATCGAGTATCACAATAAGAAAGCTCCATTGTATAACGAGATATCTCCTTTATCAATAACTCAAATTGTCAAGATATCTCAATCTCATTATATATGAACTTCCTAGAATATTCAGGAATGAAAAAGGGTCTTTAAGCTATTAAAATATTTTCAAGAGCATTTTGGAAGTCTTCATTAGCCTAGCACACAATATGCTATTTACTAAAATTTCATTAGTGCAAGACACTTTCATGTCATTTTTAATCTTAATTGTCTTACATAATGTATGGTTAATGAATATGGGATATCCAAGATGTGCAATGGTGGGACACCAATGGTCATAGACATTGATGATGTATGTCTAGTGATAGATGTCAAATATTAGTTGGTTTTGTGAATATCAAAAAATTTTATCAAAGGATTACTAGTGATAGCAAGTCACAAGGATAAAGAATTTTATATGTTACCTAGGCTAAAATTTGTCTAAATCTAGTAATTTTTGGGTAAGAAAAAATCTATCAAAGGATTACGAGTGATAGCAAGGATCAAGATTGTGATATGTTGATTATGTTACATAGGCTATAGATTGCTAATTGTGCAAGAAACCAAACCTTATTTACTGTTCATATGTCATCTAGTGTTTGGTGGTTTGCTAGTAGGAAAACTTGTAAAGTTATTTTGCTTTTACTCCCTCATTCAAGAAGACATAGGTTGTTCGTTTTAGTTTCATCATGTGATTGTTCTAAGAAAAACATAATTCTCTGAGATGTTATTTATTTTTTTGTTACTTTTACTTTAGTTGCCCACAAAGATCAGCTAGATCAAGATAGATATTATGTGTTGAAGGAAATAAAATTTAAGTGGGGAAAAGAGGTTCCTGACTGATTTTCTAAGAAATTCTAACTTTCCGAAATAAAATTTTCAGGTGAAGAATAAAAATTAATTTTGGGTTTTACATTAGAGCAAAAATCCATGTGATAGATATTTATTGAAGTCATGAGTCCATCTCAATCTGCTCATGTATAGCAATGGGGGATGTTGTCGCGTTTGCCAAGGATGGGCATACTAGTTCACTAAAATTGGTTTTGTCAAATTAGTTTTTTCAAAATGGAAGTTAGTTTAGTTTTGGTTTCATTTATCTATAATCTAGTTTAATTTAATAAATTTTATCTTATTTTATTTTGGGGTTTTATAGTTTATTATTTTTTATTCTTGCAGGATGAATGTCGAGAGAAACACTTCAAATGGGAGAATTTATTTTTCTATTGAGCATGCTTGAAAAAATAAAAATAAGAAGCTTAAAAAATGAGAGTGAAAGAAAAGAGAAACATGAACAACAACAAAAAGGTTGAGAGCATAATACATGGCATGCATGGAAAAAGAAACTGAGACATATATGAGTCTCCCTCTCTCTCTCTAATGTGCTCTCTCTCTCTCTCTGTATCTCACTCTAAAATTTCATGCAGAAATGACTAAGAATAGTAAAGACCTATGAACCAATCCCTTCCGCTCTAAGTTGACGAGAAACATACAAGGAATATAGACAACTATATGAACATGAGAGCCAATTTGAAGAGGAAGACTTCTAGACACTAGTAGATGGTTATGGAGATGCATCAAATGAGAGAGAGAGACTCTCTATTTCTCTTTATATCTTTCCTCAGGTTTACTCACTAGAACATGTTTGATGTTATGTCTCACTCTCGATGTTTAGGTCGGCGTAAGCTCTATGAGAACTTGGTTCATCAGTCTCAATTTTCTACTCTTGTTGGTTTCTGCTCAATTTGACTTTCTCATATGATTTTTATTGCTTATGATTTTTTGTGTTATTGTGTGCTTGAGGTAGAGCACATAAGCAGATCATTGCTCATGATTATACTCAACATTGAACATAGTTACCATTCATGTGTGCTAGGTACAGAGAAAAGTTGTGCCTGGAAATTAGGTGGGCATTCCAATTGTTTAAGTTCTAATTTATTGTGCTTGAACTTTAAGATCCTAATGTGTTTATATGATTTCCATTTTCAAGACTTGTGGCCTATGTTTATTTCAAGAGCGTGTATTTATAATAGTGTGTATGTGTATGTATGTGTGTGTATTTTGACAAAATTAGTGTTGTGACTATCATATACATTGTGCATTATAGTTATAAATATATATTATGGCTAAGTATAGACTAGATTAGATTAGGTCCAAGCTACCATGATTCAGTCTAGATTATGTGAGAACGAGATAGCCAACTAGTTTTTGACCCACACTAACCAGTTTCCTAGGTCATGTCGTGCAACTTGTTTTTGTGGAACACGTGCTAGATATCTTGGCCTAGTATCGCAAGAGTCATGTCTTGTGTCAGCCCAAACATATTTGAGGTATAGAATTACCACACATGATATGTTCGATCATGCAGGATTGTGCTTGGGCTACCATTTGTGGATCATGTCATGGACCCAACCCGAGCCACCTAGCCTATTTTCAACCCACAGCCTGAGCTATTGGATATACACATTTATTCAAAATAAACAACAACTTGCACATAAAATAATTAAATTGATAGATTAAAAATCAATATGATCAACAAACAATTTGGAATCAATTAAAAAAAATTATATTGTCACATTTTATATTTCTAGTTTTGTATTATAACATCAAACCAATCTATGAAATATGAAAGTGAATAATAAAAATTATGGAATAACACACACACACACACATATATACATATATATATATATATATATATATATATATAACATAATATAATTCATTAAAACAAAATGAAAATATATTTTTCAATTACTTCAATTTCATTAAAACTTTTACTTGGGATTTGCAAAGACCAAACCAATATTTTATGCTAGATTATTAGCATGCAAGTTGGGCTTCTTGACATACAACATATAGAAAAAATATAATTTTAAAAAAAATTGGAGAATGGAATTGAACCCTTCTCCTCACACATAAATCACAAAATGATCACCACCTATGATATCCTCATATCCTCTTTTTATGCTTATGTGAAGGGAATGCCATTGGTAAATTCCAACTATTTAAGTTATACTTTATTCCATTTGAACTTTAAAATCTCATTATGTGAATGTGATTTCTATTTTCTAGATTTGTGATATGTGTTTATTTGGGAGTGTATGTACAAAAATTTGTTTATTTTGGGAGTGTATATGTACAACAATCTGTTATGTGTGTAATTTGTAAGTGTTTTTGCAAAATTATTTTCAAGATTGTGTGTGGTTTGTGTTGTGTGTTATAATAGTAAATATACTAAAATATTATGTTATTTCATTTATACACAATATCAATAGTTTAAGCATATAGTTTGTGTGTATATTATATACTTGTGTATTATTTATTTAATTTTGTTTGTAATTGATAGACTTTATCACAAATAAAAAAATAACTTTAAGATATATTTATCAATTTTAGTGTCATCATAATCAACTTGACGTATTTTAATATTATGTCGAGTTTTGATGTTGGGTTATTAATATACAAGCTTCCAATTTTTTAATAGGTGGTAACATAGTAATTTGATATCTACTAGTGGTATCAAATGACTTTACTTGATAGTGCTTTTTGGCAATTTTTACATTAAAAATTAGTTGGAATTATTCGTTTATTCAACCTAAAAAATAAACATATTAAATCTTTTAATAGTTAAGTATTGGGGCAGGACATTTGGATCACGGTTCATTTGAAACCATAAAAAATTAGGAATAATGATTGGTTGATTTAAAAATTAAAGCAATAAATGTAATAACCTGAAAATGAAGAAAACTTCAATACAAAAATTTTGAATTTCTTGTACAGTAAAAACATAGTCCATATATAAGAGTTGGGGTAGGACATTTGGACCATGGTTCATTTGAAACCATAAAAAATTTGGGAATAAATATTGGTTGATTGAGCAATGAAAGCAATAAATTAAATGACCTAAAAATGAAGAAAATCTCAATACAAAAATTCTGAACATCTTGTACAGTAAAAACGAAGTCCAAATATAACACAACCAAATTGAATAATATATGCTAAAAGCTTCTTCAAATATACAAGAATTCCATAAAGCACATAATGTCAAAAATTATACTTTGAACTAAAATATATTTTCTAGGATATAAAATCCAAAAAATCTCAAATCTAGTACAAACTCATAAATCTGAGATTTTGGGGTAAATGATATGAATCTCTTTTCATGTTATTCATTAGGTGATAATGTCAGTTCATTAGATTCTTGGTTCAGAATCAGCAATGTGATTGCTTCTTGATTCTTGGACTAAGTAGGAGATTCTATCTGAAAACCTCTCAAATCTCCAAATACTATCCAAGCTCCAATTCTTTCATGGAAAACAAACTACACAAACAAAAATAAACAACAGCACCCACAGTCCCACAAAAAAAACACATCACACACACTACACCATTAAAACATTAGTCTTATTGTAATACACTCTACAAAAAAAATAATGCACTTTACACAATATAAGTAAGCACACCACAATTGCACAAAATATATATCAATAAGTTAACAATTATACAACATGCTCCAATAATCAACCAACACATAGTAGAAAGAAAAGGGAAGGAGAGAGCCACAAAGGGCAAAGCAAAATATCTGCCCAAAAATACCTCTGCACGAAAGAGAGAAGAAGGTGAGCTTTTTTAAAATAAAACTCACCAAAAAGAAAAGAAGAGGAAGTCACCACACAAAAACCTTTTGGACAAAAATGTTCTCACTTCAGGCATCTGTAATCCACAACAAAAAAAAATCCTACATTATTTTTTCATTTTTAATGAATTTTGATGAGGGAACTCCCCCATTCAAGAGGGCACCATGCAGGCATGCATGTCCATTTACTAAAATGAGAATTGTCTCATTTCCACAACTATTTTCATTAATTTTTTTATTTTTTTTTTGAAAAAAAAATTGTGGAAGCTCATCCCACATTTTTGTTCCACCATACTCTACATTTTCAAAAAAAAAACAAAATAAAAAAATCAAACTAATCTCTAAAATTTAACTAGACTCAACAAATCTCTCGTTCTGCCACATATGAAAAGACTCACACCACTATGTGACAAAGAAATTAAATTTTATCGATGATAATAATTTCATGAACATATCAATGATATTTTTGTTTGTGTATACTTTTTAAGTACAACTTCCTTTTCATCCAATACAAATGATATCCAATAATATCACACATTAATATGCTTTAACTCAAAGTAAATGGTGAAATTTTTAGAGATATGTAGTATTCTAATTGTTAAACCATACAATGTGTGTATGTTGATGCACATCAAAGTTTATAAAAAATGTTTTAATCTACAAAGTTTCTTTGTAAGCTTCAGTGACAATAATGAACTCAACCTTAATGTTGGATAGTACTATGTACTTCTGCAACTTCGATTGTAAAGATACAATTACCCCTCCCAAGGTTATTAGATAACTTAAGATTGATCTATGTGAATCTAAATTACTAGCCATATTAATACTAGTGTATCCGAGAAATATAGATTTTAATTCACCCTAGTACAAAGATAGATAAGTAGTCCCTCATAAGTATTTCAAGATGGATTTTACTACAGGTGAATGATATATACCCGAGTTTGAGAGAAGATGACTAACATAGCTGATAGCATGTGCAATAACCTATCTAGTACAAATCATAGCATATATAATGGCAACTACTAATCCATAAAGGATATGGCTCATTTCTCTATTTTTCTCATCAGTATTAAGACTATATTCAATATTCAACTTAAAATATTTAGTTATGAGAGTTGAGGTTGACTTAGCCTCTTTCATGAAAAAACTCTATATATCATTCTTGAGATAACTAGATGTGCCTAGAATAACCAAATGATACTCATCCCCAAAATTTTATTGATTGGGCCTAAGTCTTTCATAGAAAGACTTTTTCTAACTCCCCCTTAAGCCTATCAATAGATACTTTATCATGACCAATTATCAACATGAGACTCCATGAACTAATAAAATTTTTTTTACTGACCTAGGAACTTGTTTAAGACTATACAAGCTCTTGTTTAGTTTGAAGACAATTCTTTTTATTCTAAGATGAATCCCTCATGTTGATCCATGCAAATAGTCTTATGAAGGTTACCATGAAGAAATATAGTCTTTTCAATGAGTTGACCAATTTCTAAGTTTAAGCTAGTAGTCAAACTCAAAATTATCCAAATAAAAGATATTTTCACTATGGGAAAAAATATCTAATCAAAATCAATTCATATCATTTGACTAAACTCTTTTACTACTAACTAAGCCTTATATCTTAGTTGAAAATCATCATCACCATATTTTAGTCTAAAAAGCCATACATTTTTCAAAATTCATTTCCCTTTCGGTAAATATGATTGACATGAAATGACTCTATTTATTTCCACATAGCCCGATGTCATTCCTCTTTATTCTTAAGAGAGATGACCTCTTGAAAAGTCTCGAACTCTCCTACATATGTGAGTAATATATTATCAAGAATTCTAAAAGATACTTTGTGGTACCAAGATGATCTTCTTAGTTCAAATGAAGATGTATCATCCTGAATAACTTGATCCTACCCATTTTCTGCTAGGATATGGTCCCTCACCTTCTTAATAGGCATATCCTAAAGCTTAAAAATATCAAATGTATCCTAATACTTAGAATCATTAGAAGGTTTCTCAATTCCTCCCCTTTGGTCAAATTGATCTATCAAAGGAATCAACACTAAATTTGTGCAAATAGGAATCTCTATAGAATTAGATTGCAAACTACTTGGAAGACTATCATCCTATAATTGGTCCTCCAGAAAAAATCACATCTTACTCCAAATAAAATTCTTGGCAATTGGATCCCATAGTTTATATTTGAACTTCTTGTGTCTATAGCCAATGAAGATGAATGAATATGCAATATAATTCTATTTAGATCATTCATCTTTTGGGATTTGAATGAAGTCTTTGTCATTGAAAACTAATATGTGATCATATGAGATATCTTTCTTACTCCATATTTTATTGGGAACATCTCCATCATGGCAATGACAAGGCACATGCTGATTACATCAACAATCATATGCATAGCTTCTCCCCTAAATTCTTAGAAAGATATGTGTGAGAAAGCATGAATTGAAGTATCTCTTTAATAGTTTAGTTCCTCCTCCTAGTGATACCATTTAATTATGACATATTGGCTGGTGTCTTTTTATGTTTAATTCTATGGGATACATAATAATTATAAAATTGATCTTGATATTCTTCCCCATTATCAGAACATATGAAGATCAATTGCCTACTTGTCTTTCTCTCAACTTTAGCATGAAAATCCTAAAAGATAAGAAAGATCTAATCTTTTATTTTTAGTATATATGTTCACACTTTCCTAGAGTGATCATCAATAAATATGATAAAATAAAGGGCCACAAAAAGTGTTCTACTCTATATGGAGCAAACATTGATATGAATAAGTTCAAGAATATTCAATCTCCTCAAGGGTGGATGAGAGTGAAAAGATGATCTATGACTTTTTCTAGTTATGGTCAATACAATCATCATAAAAAGATTCATTCCTGATCAAATGGTAAGATATTCTTTCTAGTTAGAAGTTGAATGTATTTCTCACTCATGTGACCAAGTCTCTTATATCAGAGATTAATATTGCTCTTTTGATGAAAAATATTGGTTTGATCTCATGCCACTCTTATTTGAGTAGCAAATAAAGTGGTCTCCTTTTTACCCATCACAATGGCACCCTTGACTAGTTTCCAATGGTCATCACTAAAATGGTTGACATATCTATGTCATCTAGTATGCCAACATACATCAAGGTCACAAATATCCAATATGTACTAGACATCTTTTAGTAATAACTGATGTCATGTTTGCATCTACACACAAATGCACCATAATTTCCAAGTGTGTATGTAGTAAAGAAGCCAATGTATGGGTGATATGAAATGATACTTCCTAGTGAATAAGTCAATCACCTTTCTAATATACTATGTTAGCAAAATTATCATCGCTAACTAGTACCCAGTCCCCTTCTGAGGTGATGTTGGCATCTTCCTCATTTTTATCTCCTCTCATGCAATATTGTTGTAGTTGTTTCTAAGAATAATACTTTTTTTTCACGTGTCCTATCTTGTTATATTGGTAATACTTGATTGATTTTCTGCTTTAAAACTTTTCATTTGGAAGAATGAATTATTCTCTCGAGCTTTGTGTACCTCATAGTGCTCCTTCTGTATCTCTTAAAAATGAGATTATCATTAGAAACTCCTCCCTTCTCATTTCTCCTTGCTTCTTCAGATAATAAATTTTTTGAGATAATGTGCATTGACACAATACCTCTAGGTGTGGTAACATGCTTGGGGAAACAACATAGTTATACCAACTATCGAGAAGTAAGCACATCATTAGAAAAGCTAGCAGCTCATCTTTCAATACTATCTTCATGGATTAAAGTTGATTCATAAACCTTGAAATATGTTGATGTCCACCAACATTAAACTATCATCATTGAACTTTATGTTAACTAGGCATCTACTAATTAATATTTTATTTCTAAATATATTCTTTTCAAACATAAACTCTAATTTCTCATACTATTTAGATGCCTTCATTTTATTGGTAATGTTTTGATAAATATCACTACTTATCCATTGATGAATTATAGTGGATGCCCTATAGTATATGTCTTCCTACTCTTCTTCTCAATTTTTTAGGTTTTGTCTTCTTCCTTACTACATCATACAACTATTTGACTACAATATAGTCACACATTCTATTTTTTCAAAGAGAATAAGTGGTCTTAGTTAATTTTATTATCATAGAGTAACCATAAATAATCAACACACAAAAATAGCTTGAAATACAACTAAAATAATTATTTTGATATTGGAATAATCACATATTAATATAATGATCACAAATAGACTGAATATCATCTTAGTATCGATGAAACATGTCCTCCTCAACAAAAGTTCGGATCCCACTTCTTTGGTGGGTTTGAGAACATCACTTTGATACTAATTGTTGGGGTAGAATATTTTAAATAGTGATTTATTTGAACCCACAAAAAATTAGAAATGAATAAATAAATTTTAAGACACAAAAATGAAGAAAACTTCAATACAAAATTTTTGAAAATCTAGTATAGTATAAAAAGTCCAAATACAATGCAACTAAATTGAATAATATATACTAAAGATTTTTTCCATATATATAGGAAGTCTATCAAGAACATAATGCCCAAAAGTATGCTTTAGACTATATATTTTTTATGGTATAATGCCCTAGAAATCTCAAATCTAGTATAAATACATAAACATGAGATTTTGGGATGAATGATTCAGATCTATTTTTATTTTATTCTTTAGGTGATAGTATTAGTTCATCAGATTTTGGCTTAGAATCAGTAACATGGTTGTGCCTTTATTGCTAGACTAAAGAGGAGATTCTGTCCTACAACATTTCAATCTCCAAATGTTGTCCAAGCTCAACTTTTTCATGACACACAAACTACACTAATAAATACAAACAATAGCACCCATATTACAAAAAAAAAACACATAACATAAACTACACTATCAATACATTAGTTTTATAATCCACGCACACATAATACACAAAAAATCATAAACCAATAATAAAATACACTACACAATATAAGCAAACACACCATAATTACATAACATGTATATCAATAAGTTAACAATTATATAGCATGCACTAATAAAAAAAACACTTTTGAACTAACACATAGCCAAGAGAAAAAAGAATGAGAGAGCTATAAAGGATAGACCAAAATGTCTGCCCAAAAATGTTTCTACATGAATGAAAGAAAAATGCAAGTATTTACAAAATAAAATTTACTCGAGAAGAAAAGAAGAAGAAGCCACCATGTAGAAACCTTCTAGACAATAATGCTCTCTCTTAGGCTTTTGTAATATATAACAAAAAAAAACCCTTCTCATTGTTTTTTTTTTATTTTTAGTGAGTTCGAATGATGCATGCCATTTTGTTTAAACAAAAATTTTCTCATATGCACAATTTGTCTTAATTAAATTTTTTTATATTGTTTTTGAAAAAATAGAATGTGAGATTTTATCCCACCTTCTTGATCTACCATACTCCATACTTTTAAAAAAAAACAAAAAAAAAAAAAAACAAATCAATCTACCAATTTAAGCAAACCCAACATTAAGAATATGTTTGACATAATAATCAAAAAGCCAAAATCAAAGAGAATGGGAGTGAGATTGGATGAGAATGCATATCAAGGCTTTTTTTTATATTGATAGTGGATCGAGCCAAGTATTTTTTTTTCATATCTTCATGATGACTATGATGGATGTCATGTATCATAAATTAGAGTTAATATATAATAAAAATATATCAAGGGATAAAATAATGTTAATAAGCCATCTAGTTAACCTAAAGTATATTTTTAAAACTAATATGTCCATGCATATAAGTAGCTTCCAAGGGCTAGTGAACCAGCTAAACTCTATGAAGTTGTTTTTGAAAGATGAGTTATGAACTTTATTATTACTTAGCTTACTTCCAATAATTTGAAATTTTTGACTATATCTTTATGTTACTCAACTTAATTAAGATACTATATTAACCATGATCATATTGTCTAATAGTTTATTAAATGAGATAGCAAGATGAAAAAAGCATCTCCAAGTATTCTCATTTTATACAAAAATTAGAGATGTAAGATCACTATAAGACACTCACAAGAAGAGAAATGAGTATCATTCAAAAAGAAAATGAAAAGTAGAGTGTTGTGACATAGTTACGATTCCAAACCTTGTCATTTGTGACATTGTCCCACAAGCTCATTAGGCGATTTTATCTTATCCAATAGTGTTTCATAAGTATATGAGTTGTACAATATATTTTACATTGTCTCAATGAGTATATGAGTCATATACATAGTAAAATAGACATATGTGTGGATATGGATCATATACATAGATATTGATTTGGTATTTTGAGCAATAAAAAATAAAACAACAACTACAAGAGTTGGGTTGATAAACTTGAGCTTTAGGAAAAATACTTAGACTATAGGGTTAGCTTACTTCCTAGTGTATGAGGATATTTTTCTAGTATTTAGTCAATATTATTGTTGATTGTTGAATGAAGTCTAGATTAGTGTAAAAATCTCAAATATCCTCTTAGCATTCAAGGTGACTATCATACTTAGACTATAACTAGTAAGAATGAACCTCTCATAATTATGTTCTTGGCATTTCACCTCTTGGCATACAAGGTGATTATCATTCTCTAACCTCTAATATCTTGACGATGTAAAATAATATAATAATAAATATATTTATACTTTTAGTTCTGTAAGCATCATACTCATGATTATTAACATGTCTTCCTATGAATCTTAGATATAGAAAATATACTAGATAATTTAACTCGTAGGGTTGTCAACACCATATGGGTCATCTCCTTTTGTATGTATTCTGTGACTTACTTGTCATCATCCTTCATAGTTGAATCATTACTCATACACTATAGTGTAACTCTTAGGTTAAATATTCAACTTAATCCCACATTACTCGAGGTAAGTTCTTCTAAAATATACATAATGGATTGGTCATAATTATGTTCATGATTTCGGTATTGTGATTGTCATACTTACAATAATTCAAGTTAACTTAATCTTGGGTTTTTGTATATAGATTTATTGCACACATTAAAATATGAAGGGTTGTTACTTTCTTCTTACCATATCACGTGAGTGTGTTCTATGACATACATATCACCATTCTACATGGCCTACATGCATAAAATAATGATATAGCAAAAACTATAAATCTCAGTTCTATAACACATCCATATCTATCATCATTCCACCACACAACATCAAAACAAACATTCAATGATATAAAAGTAATATATCCATCATACACAAGATATAACCCAATCCTAAATATTAATTTAGCCTAACATTGAAAAATTTTCATGCAAGATGTGTTGAAAAGCATCTCATATGAATTGAGGGTACTTAATGCAAGCCCAAATATTAATCTAAGCATCAAAGCCTAAAACTCAATCAAGTATTCTGACTTTATTTTTAACAAGGCTTTGTAGTTTCAAGTTAAAGTCATGGCTTTTTCACAAAGCCATTACTTTTGAACTATAAAAAATTACAAAATCAAAACTACTTAGGCCAAAACTATGACAATTATCAATTGTCATGAATTTTTGACACAAAATGTTAAAGAGGATATTTACTAAAGTACAACCAGTCAGCAAGGCCAAGACTCATGTTCTTAAAAGAATGCAAACTTATGACTTTTATGTTTGGGAAAATTACTATTGTTGTGACCATTTTACGTGTCATAGTCATATGATATTTGAGAAAGGTTAATGTCAAAGCCATAATCATTCTCAACATCATGTCCATTTGATGCACAAGCAAAGCAAATCCATGTTTTACAGCCATATTATGTACATGAAAGGTTAATCCTAATACTACAATCATTCCTATCACCATGGCCACATGATGAATAAGAAAGAATAACATCAAAGCTATGTTTATTCCTAGTACTATGTTTTTGTATTACAAAGATAATAGGCCCAAGGCATAGACACATCCAAGCATCACAACTTTGTATTACAAAAAGATAAAGGCATATTCCCAAACCACTACCATTTTTCATAGTTGCAACCTCGAACTCAAAAGATGAGGCCAAAGTTATGCCATCTTCTAAAAGCCTTGACTTTCTACTTAAAGATATACAAAAATAAAAGAGTATAAATGAGAAAGCGAAAGGACTCAAAAACTCATTAAAATTTTATTTTTTTTCATGTACCAATACAATATCAAAGCATAGAAAATGAACCGATGAGTGATTTTTACACTCTTTATGGGATCATAAAGTAAGTAAGAGAAAAAATATAAATTAAATTATAGAGTTGGGGGGTATGACCTTCAAACATTCCCTTCTATCTCTAGAGTAGATTCAAAAAAATCAATCAAAATAGCATGAAATTAGGTTGTTTACTAAATTCTCATGAGGACTTTCATTACAAATCTAAGTTTCATGAGACTTCTTATCATGTATCTCATGAATCTCTCCCCAATATCAGGTTAAATTTAAATCTAGTATTTTGTTTATTTTTCTTATGTGTTGTATAAATGATTTTGATATTAATAAATATATTTTATTTATGTTTTGGAATAACAATTAATAGATGTAGTCATTAAATAAAACTTGAATTAAATTTTTGACAATTGATGGGCTTGTACAAATTGTTATGGTGGATAGTGATAGGTCCATAATGAGGCTCATTTGTGTATATGATAGGAAGTGACAACTATTTCAACACCGATGTTTGAGACAGACTTATACTTTAAAACTTAAATTTTGAGTTTATTAATAATTACGACTATGGTACTAATGAACTAAAAGCATAAATAATATTACATGTCAATCCATTATAAATGTCATAGAAGAAATAGTTCTCGATTGAGGTGGATATTTTTTAAAATATTTTCTTAAGGGTTTCACCTTTAGTATGCGAGTCACATCATTATCATGAAGAATGGTGATAGACAATTCATGATAGAAGCACATGTGTATTGTGATTCACAAAGTATTGAAAACCCTTTGAGTTACTTTCATTCATATGGTTTCCACTGGTGAACATTGAAAAAATATATGTTAATTATGCGATTATGACACATGAATCTATAAGTATAAATGCTTAGAAATCATGTCAATTCTTAGTCTTTATGACACCAAAGGTTATAGGATAAGAATGTATATATGAAGCAAATGTCAAGTGTAATTGATAAGTTACCTAAGATTTTATGGGCTTTTGAATGACTCTTGAGCATAGATGATTTATTATCTTAGTGGTAAATTATAGAGAGGATAACTATGAGTGGACTGTTATTGGGATGATCTCAATAGTAATAACTACCTTATATGTTATTAAGGCAAATGGTCATTACACAATAACCCAATATTCATTCCATATCCAGACCCAAAATAACTTAAACCATTTAAATATATATCATATAAATTAAGTGGAAAAATCTATGATCTAAGATTCATACCAACATTTTGTATTATCTTCTTTACTAGAATTATGTTATTTGACTATTAGTTAACTGAACTACTGATATATTTTATATGAGATTGATCTCTAGATGAAAGTCTTATTTACTATTTAAACGACTAGTATAATTACAGATCTATTGGATAAGATATCATTGTCAATGAGCTTTTAGAATACTATCTAACCAACAAAGTTTGACAGCATAATAAAATCATAACAAGTTTTTAGCATTATTTGCTATGATTGTTTAGTTTAGTTAGTCAATGTGAATAAAAGTAATTATCTTTAAGAAAGAAAACTTTTTTAGTAGTCTATATAGCATTAATTTTGATAACTTTTTTTGGGTCAAATAGTAAGTCTTGTTACATTGTTTGAAAAGTGAATTTGTGTATTTGTATTTTGCTTCTCTATTTTCTTATCCCTTTTTTAGACACATTTTATGAGCATAATGTCCATAACTGAGCTACCCCCTTATGCCATAGAAATTGTGAGAACCATGAGAACAATTATAAAATAAAGAACTAACAAAGACCATATGAAGGGAATTGGTAGTAATAGAAAGTCCCAAGGCAGTAATGGTTATTAAGGAATAAGGCACATAGTTAGTTCCATTTCTTATCTCGTGCCTCCTTTGAGAGTTGGAATGAATTTGTGAGGGTCTTTCTAACTAAGTTTTTCTCATCTCAAATCACTTATCAATTATGGAACAGATAAGCTAGTTCTGGAAGTATAAGTAAGAACCTTTATACGATACTTAGGATCATTTTAAGGAGTTATTGAAAAGGTACCCTCAATATGGATTTGAGTTATGATTCTAAGCCCATACTTTATATAATGTACTGAATAATATGATAAAGCACATGGTTGATTTGGTCGTGGGCAATTTGATTATGAGTAAATCATTAGATGATGAAAATCACTTATTTGAGGAGCTAGTGAAGAACAACAATTAAACTCCAAATGATAATTTCTTTGGAAAAAGACATACTTGAGTATTAGAGTTAGATCGGTTCATCACAAATAAAACAAAAATAGAGTTTTTTTAAGAAAGCTTGAAACCTAAGAGGAAAAAAAAAGAATCAAAGAAAATCATCAATTTGTAACCACACGAAATGGTGAAATAAGATCTCATTTATAAATGGAAGCATCCAATAGATTGCAAAGAGTATAATTTTTGACTCAATTATAATATCCTAACATATTATCATTCAAACGTGAGAAACATAAAAAATTTTATAAGGAGGCTATGAGAGTGGGTTTTAGAATATTGAATAAGCTCTTATAAACTTTGTGGATAAATTTGTGAGATATAATAATCAAGGAGGATCAAACTTTAATTATCAACTTCAAAGAAGAGAAGAGTAGTCACCTCTAAAAGAAAGTATGAATACAATATTTTTTAAAAAACTGAGAAAGAGAAATGATAATCAAGACACTTGGATGGAAAAGCTTGAAGCAAGATTAGATCACATGAGCTCGATAATAAAGAATATAGAGAATCAAATTGAAAAAATGGCATTATCTTTGAAGGAAAAAAAAGTTAATGAACTACAAAGTGATACTGAGGTAAATCTAAAGAATAGATCATCAATATTGCTTTGAAATAGAAAAGAGTTAGAGGTGTAATATAGTGAGCAAAAGTATTCTAGAAATTCTAGAGTTGATAGTGCCATGATTGTTTTCAAAAGTCCCTACTCTCACTGAGAATTTTTCAAAGGTCACAACTCCAACTGAAAATGTTTCCATGGATGAAGGATGTAGTGCCACATCACCTGAAAAAGCTAAAACTCTTATGGAAGTGCAAGCCCAACTCTAACCCCCAGTTGTGAATGAAGAAAATGAAGAAATAGATGAGCGAATAAAGGTTACATTAAATAAGACTATGATAATAAAGGAATGAATCTGAATAAAGCTAATGATAAGTTTATGATGAATCTTTCATTTCCATAATATTTTAGGTAGAGATAATTAGATGAAACACTTTAAGAAAATTCTCAGTATATTTTAAAAACTATAAATGTATATCATTTGCTAAACTATGTGAAGTTTATGAAAGATATCATTAGTAGTAATAGAAATTTAGAAATATATGAGATCATGAATATGACTGAAAAGTATAGTGGAATTATTCAAAGAATATTTCTGACAAAATTGAAGGGTCCTAGAAGTTTTAATATACCTTATACTGTTAGGGACCATATATTTCAAAAGGTATTATGTAACATAAGATCAAGTGTCAAATTGATTCCTTTATCAATTGCATAAAGGTATTATGTAACATATATTATCCCAAAGTGGATCAAGTGTCCAAATAACTATTTGCACTATCAAGTGCCTAGATGGGATTATCAAAGATGTTTTTGTTAACATTAATATTTTGTTTTTTTCTAGTAGATTTTATTGTATTTGATATGGAGAAACATAATTATTGACCATTAATTTTGGGATAATCATTGTTAGCTACTAGAAAAGCCCTTATTGATGTCAAAAAAGAGAGTTTACTATTTATGTTTGCCATGAGCAAGTAAAGTTTAATATTTTATGATGTTAAGATAAGGTTTTGGAGAATAGCTAAAACCCTCCATATAAAAATTCAACAAAAAGACTATCACTGACTTTTGATAAAAAAATTTTGAAGAAGACTGCTAGCCGAATGAAGATGGAGAAGATGAAATGGAAGAATAAATTTGGAGCTATGAAGCAAGAAAGAGGAAGAAGATGATGAGGAAGAACCACTTTGGAGTTGCAAAGTTGAAGAAAACGAAAAAGATATCTACTATAAGGTCGTGACATTCATTGAAGATCCAACCTCTGATGAACTTAATACAGACAACTTCAAGAAAGTTGGGGGAAGTGAGGAAGATAAAGTTGAAATATAAATTTTTAAGGATTCAATCAAAGACAATACTATGGTTGTGTATAGTATCATCACTTTGGTGTTACATAATAAAATTATCCATCAAAAGCACAATGACAAATCTATAGCAGTGCATAGTGCCATGACTTTGGAAATATAGAAAAAAATTGGTAAAGAAAAACTAAAAGATAAAGTTGTGGCTATGCATAGTACCATAAATTCACTATTATAGAAAGAAATGGGCCAAGAAAAGCTAAAAGACAATAATATGACTATGCTTAACACAATGACTTTTGGGATACAAGAAGAAAAGGGTTAGGCTAGTATCAAAAAATAAGCTGTGACATTCACCAAAGTTATGACATCAAAAGAAGAAAAAGCTAAAAAAGGAAGTAGAGCTGAAGCCAGATAGATAGAAGAAACAAAAAAGAATGAATAAAAATAGTACACTAAAAATCAAGCATGGACTAGATAATTCACTAATAAGGTAAGAAGATATTGATGGTCTAGTTATGGATATTAAACATAACATTGCTTTGGAGACAAGCCAAAAAAAATGTTCAAATGTGTGATATAATAAATTTTCTATATTTATCATATAAATGATTGTACATACTCAACTTTTCCCTAAGTATAGTAGTGGAACTTAAAGTCCACTGTGACTATCAATATGTCTACCAGAAGTTGCTCAACTATTTTGAGATACCAACCCTCAAACCTAGTCAAAGAAAAAAATATTTTTTAAAGATGAAGTAGAGTTTTATTTTCATTGAAGGGAAAGTTATTAATGAGGGATGACCAATAGTTTTAGTATACAAGTTTGTTTGGTATTCAAATTATTCAATATTCTTGAGTATTTTAGTACTATTAGATGATGTATAAAAAAGAAAATAGGTCATAATTTAATTGATTTTATGATTTTAGAGTTTTGATAGATTTTGATAAATAGTCATGAAATCAATAGGTTTTTGGAGATTTTTAGTTACTTAGTAATTTATGAATCATTGAATAATTTTGATATTCATTCTTTGTTAAAACTCAACTTAATGAGTCATAGAAATCTTTATATGTCAAGACTTTACCTCCCTCCAACTATATAACATTATTTTTTTGATTGTGATATTATCTTGGAGTCGTATCCATACTTATATCATAACAATTAAATAGTTATGATTTTAATTCTACATCGTAGTAACCAAGTACTCCTTTAGTACTAAAATTTTCAATCACTTCTTAGCACCATAACTTTATCTTTAACAAGACTTTGTATTCTCTTGTCATAGTCATAATTTTTTTATAAAATCATGTCTTTTGAGCTACAAAAAGTTATATATCCAAAATTATTCATGCTAAATACATGGCAATTATTAAATATCATAACTCATGGACAAAATATATTATAGAGGCCATTTATTTGAGTATGGTTAATCCTCAATGTCGTGACTTTTGTCCTTGATATAAAGCAAAGTTATGACTTTTGTGTTTGAGATAATTATTAGCATCATGGCTTTTTGAAGTTCCATGGCCATTCCTAGTACCATAACCATTTTATGCACCAGAGAAATCATTCTTCGTGTCATGACTATTCTTAGTGTCAAGATTATATTATACACAAGAGAGATTATTCATAGCATTACTATCATATTATGCAGTTGAAAGGCCAATCTAAAAGTATCAAATGGGCTAGAGGCCCAAGCATGGCTTGTGGCCCAACCCAGTTTAGTAGTGCCTGGCTCAACATGGCATAGTTCAAAACTATGCCTTGGGCTCGGCCAAGCCTCCCTATGGCATAGTTCCTACCGTGCTGGCCAGCATGATAATGCCTCATACCGGGCTAGGCATGACCCATGTACCTTGCGCGATGGCATAGTAAACCAACCAGGGTGACCCCCCAAAGGGGTTCCCGTCGAGTGGTCATCCGAGCTGTTTTATTTTTAAAAAAAAAATGGATTGCCCCAACATGGAATGGTCCTTTTTTAAAAAAAAAATTAACCATTTGATTGATTATAATTGGCAGGCTTATAGGCTAGCCATCCATCATTGTTAAGGCCATGCATGCCACCATCTATTATCAGGTAATGGTGAAGATGCATGACCCATGCATCTTCACTGTTTGGAATGGTTGGGCATGAGCATGCACTTTTTCATGCCATGCTGAGCCGGTGGACCACGCTCACATGCCATGCATGATATAGCACAACATGACCCATTTGACACCTCTAAGCCAATATCAACACTAAAGCCATTTCTAGCATTGTGGCATCTAATGAATGAGAAAGATTAATGATGGGGCCATAGTCATTTCTAGCACCATAATTTTATGTTACAAATATAATAGGCTCAAGTCATAAACACTTCAAAGTGCCGCAACTTAGCATTACAAAAAGCACATTCCAAAATCATGACAAATTTCTAGAGTTGCAACCTCAAGCTAAAGAGATGAAGGCTAAATTCATGACATCTTTCAAAATTCATGACTTTCTATTAAAGAAATACAGAAATAATATAAAATAAAAGAGAAAAGAGAAAGAATTCAAAAACTCTCGAAAATCATTTTCTTCTCCATGCATCGAGACAAAGTTAAAGTGCAGCAAATAACCCTAGGAGTGATTTTTGCACTTCTTATAGGATTCACCATGAAGTAATGAATAAAAGTAATAAATTAAACCCTAGAGTTGGTGGCCATGACTATCAAGCCCCTCCTCTATAAGATATATTCAAAAAAATCAATCAAAATAGCATGTAATTAGGTTTTGTATCCAAGATTTTCACGAGGGTTATTATTAGAAATTCGGGTTTTATGATGCTTCTTCTCTTGTATATTGTGAATCCCACCCAATATCTGGCTAAATTGGAATCTAAAATTTATGTAATTTTGCTTATGTGATGTATAAATAGTTCTGACATTAATAAATATATTTTATTTATGTTTTGGAATGGAAATTAAGAGATGTAAGAATTAAATAAAACTTGAATTTATAATTTGAATACTGGTGGGTTTGTATGTCTTTTCGTGGTAGACAATAATAGGTAAACCATGAGGCTCATTAATGCATATGATAGGAAGGAAGTGACAGCCCTTCTAACTATGATGTGCGAGATAAACTTATATGTTAAAACTCAAAGTTGGGATATATTAATCATTTCAAGTATGACACTCATGAAGCCAAAAATACAAATTAATTTTCATGTCAATCCATTTTAAATGTCATAGTAGAACTAGTTCTCAAATGAGATGAATATTTTATTAATATATTCTCCTAAAGATTTGACATTTAGCACGAAAGTCACATTGAGTAGTTTTGACATTTATTTTTGGCTGAAATTCTACATATTTAGTCATGATGATCTTTATATGTCATGACTATACATACCTCATTAGTATAATTCTTCAATTATACAAAATATTCATTTTGTTTTTGATATTAACTTAGAGTCCCGACTATATTTATCTCATAATAATTAAATAGCTATGATATTAATTTTGTCTCATTAACCAATTACACAACTAGTGCTAAAAGTTATAACTACTTTCTAGCATCATGACATTATCTCTACCAAGTTTTGTACTCTCAATCAGAGCCACGACTTTTTCTCAAAGCTATGACTTTTTGACTATAGAAAGTTACAAAATAAAAACTAATCAATCCAAAGTTATGACAATTATCAAGTATCATTACTTTTTATCCCATAATATTCTAGAGGGTATCACTTTGAGTGTGGCCAATTCCAAAGTCATAAATCTTACCCTGAAGAGAAGGCAAATTAATGACTTATATGTATGGGAAAACTACCAAAGCCTTGGTCAATGCTATTTGAAAGGTGTCAAATGGGTTGTGTCATGCTAGCATGACTCGTTTCTTTGTAACCCAATCAGGCCACTATGTTGTACCTGACACTGCACATCTACTAATCTATCAAGCTCATCACAACCCATTTGGCCTCCAACGAGCCACATCCATATCATGTCATGCTAAGTCATGCCGAGCCATGCTGAGTCATACTAGATCATGTCAGTTTTTGGTAGCACCATAGTGGCAAGTGCCAAACCACCAAGGAGGTAGCCTTAGTTTTAAATTTTGAATTGAATTTGTATTTGCATGTGCCCAAGCCCCAATTAGAATATTTTGAAATTTTAATTTATTATTTATTCAAAATATTATATTTATTATTTATATAATTATATATTAAAATAATATAATTAAAACGTGCTTGTAAAATGTTCATTATATATTTGCATAGTAAATTTAAATTAATTAAATTGAAATAAATAATTTAAAAAATTACCTAAAAAATAAAAATGTTTAATCAAAAAAATAATTCATTTTATAATCAAAAGTGGAATATGATAAATACACATACATAATATAAGAAGAAGCATAAATGCCTAATGACATAACTGATAAAAATCCAAAAATAATTGAAATATGATATCATATAGAAAAAACTATCAAAAATCATATGAGTTATCAATTTGTGTGTATAACACAAGTATGGTAGAACAAATAGAGATCATTATCATTGTGTAATTATCTTAAGATATTACTAGCGGTGGCCTCAATATCCTTCATGTCCAATTAATCATCATCCCCCAAAAACCCATGTGTCTTATCCTAGATGCCCAATTTTAAATCATTCCAATCCTTCATACAAGCAACTCTAAGATATATGTTCAAAGTCTTGATTTTCTATCTAAAATAATATTGACTACAATAGAGAAAGCAAACACCAATACTATGCTAGATACCAAAGGAATCAGTAGATTACATATCAGCAAGGATTAAAATATCAGTTTCTACGGATATATAAGTACTTGGATTTTATGGATATATCGGATATATCAAAGATATATCAGTGTGTATTTATATATGAACACCAATCAATGATAGATATATCAGTCCTAATAGATATATCGATACTTAGAATTTATGGATATATCGTAGATATATCGGTGGATATATAGGAAATTTTTATCATTGCATATCAGCTTAAATAGAATGAGATATATAGATTCATATAATTTTTATCAAAGTTAAACATTCAAATTTTTATTTTCATCATATGATAATAAAAATAGATATAAAGGTGTCAACCGAGTCAGGCCAGCCTGATTCGGCACATGGCACGACACGATTCAGCTGTGCCTGGGCCGGCCTAGCATGAAAATTTCCCATGCCCGTGCTCATGTAGTGCTTGACCATGACACCGTGTCGTGCCTAGGCCAACCGAGCCTCGTGCCATGCTCGGCCCGACACGATTCTGTGGCCCATTGGCACGTTAACTCAGCACGACCTGAGAAATCGACCCACCCACAATCCCGCCCTACACTAGCGGCACGGCAGCACTACCATCCGGAAACCACACGGGCACGGGTTTGAATCCACTCAACCCTTCCCAACCCGACCCATGGGCCTGCCCGAATCCTCCCCCCCGCCCCAATAATTCAAAAAAAATAAAATAATTTGAATTTTAGCCATTAGATTTCGCCTTCAATGGCTAGGGAGCAAAATCCGATGGCCCTCATGATTCTTCTCCCTAATTATCAATAAAAAATTAAGAAAAACATAAAAATTACTTTAATCATCTATAAACCCCCCCCCCCCCCCCACCTCTCTATAAATTATATGTTTTTCAAAAATATTTATTCTTACTCTCTCAAATTTCTCTCAAATCTCTTCTCTCTCTTGGGATTTCATCATTCGGCTCAGTTTTTTGAGACTCGCAACTCAGGCTCGGCTTTGGAAGTTTGAATCTTTATGTGGACTGTGGTGCACGTGATCTACCTCACCGCTTTACGAGTATTTTTTAATTTTTGTTTATTATTTAACTAAAACTTTTAATTTAATAATTAATATTTAAAAATAATTAGTATTTTTGTTTACTTTCTCTCTCTCTCTCTATCTCTCTCTAGTCTCTACTCTCTAGTCTCTAATCTTTAATCTAATTCTATCATCTAGGCTATACCTCTTGTCTAACTAAAATCAAAAAAATGACTAATACTAATGAAATATATTTAAATTTAGAATATAAAAATCTTATACAAAGGTCTGAGACTGTTGAAACTTTGGTTTCTCCAATCATTTCAACCCAAACATCTAAAAAATAAAAAATTAGGCAAACTTCTATAGTTTGGACTCAGTTTAATATAAAAAAACAAAAAAAATATTAGAGGTGAGGAAGAAGAAATAACACAATGTAAATATTATATGAGAAATTTAACTTGTAAGAGTTCATTTGGGATTGGGCACCTTAAGAGGCATGCCGAAATATGCACCAAAAAATATGGTGCATTAGATCCTAGGTAAACCCAACTTAGCAGTGCATTTTTTGAGAGTGGATCTAGTTCAGTCTCAAAGTTTACTCCCTTCATATACCATAGTGAGTTGGGTAGGGAAGGCATGGCCAAAATTATCACATTGATGGGTCTTCCGATCATATTTACAGAAGATCAAAGGTTAGTGAGCATCATGCAGACATATTTTCAGCCTACTTATCATATGATTCTTATGTCCACATCTAGGAATGACATGCTAAAATTTTATAAGTTAGAAAAACACATAATAATTAATGAATTTATGATATATAGTGGATTGGTGTCCGTGACGTCCGATATCCGGGCAAGTCATGATGATTAATCTTATGCATGTCTCACCGCCCATTATGAAGATTCTAAATGGACAATGCATAAAAAAAATTTTAAGATTCTCTGAGATTCGCCATCCTCATGATGGCCTGGTCATTTTTGAGTGTATGTTGAAATTCTTTAGAAATATAAAATTCAAAATAAAATTTTTAGTATCAAATTTGATAACACATCTAATAATAGAGTAGTGATTAACATATTTGTTAGGAATATTAGAGACGCACCATTAGAAGAGATTATTCATATCAGATGCATGTGTCACATGATTAACCTAATTGTACAAGCGTGCATAAATGTGTGTTTCCCCGTGTTGGATAATATACGTAACACACTAGAATACATTTGCACACCTAGCAGACAATAAGAGTTTGGTAGTCTCTGTTTCTCTTTGAATTTTAAGAAGAAGAAATTCCAATCGCATGTGAGATACCGTTAGAATTACACATACCTAGTGTTGGAGTCATGTGTTGGATACGAACACATGATAACCCACTATGTCAATAGTAAAAGTGACGAAGGTATTATTGACGACACTGATTGGGCTACAAAAATTTTATTTATGAAATTTCCGAAGATTTTTTATGATACGACGAATATGTATTCGTCAGTTTATACTCCCACGACTTGCATTGCACTCAGGTGCACATGCAACATTAGTAGCATGTTTAGGAAGTATCGAGTTAACCCGATACTTAGCCATATGGTTGCAGAGATAGAAACCAAGTACTTAAAGTACTGGTCCCCATTTTATCTCTATTATCTCACTGCATGCATTGACCCTAGGGTTAAGGTGAAAGGGATAGATAATATTTTGACTTACTTTTCTTTATGCATGAACCTGGAAGACCCACCTGAAGGGTTCATTCACGAGAAGTTGACTGACCTGTTCACATATTATGATACTAGGTATGGTGGTAGTAGTAATGAGACTATGAGTACGAACATAGATACCATCTTCGGAGATAATGATTTTTCCATTCAGTTAGAGAGGGGGAAACGACGGGGTAGACCATCACATAAGAGCGAGCTTTCTTGTTACTTAGATACCAATTATTACTCAATCATATCGCATTCTGATACTAAGAATCTTAATATAGTACAGTGATAGAAATCATATGAGTCCACCTTTCCCGTGCTATCTAGGATGACACGGGATCTACTAACTCCTCCGGTGTCGAGCGTAGCATCAGGGTCAACTTTTTCTGTTGTAGTGAATGTGATTTGGATAGGAGATCAAGATTAAGTCTAGATATTGTTGAGGCCTTAGCATGTATGGAGGATTGAAATAATTCAAGGTTTAGCATCCAGAATAATGTTGGGACAGGGACTAAATCTACTATGTAAGCGGAGAAGTTGATTGCTGATGATGATGATCCATATGAAAGTGATTTTGATGTTGTGGTTGATGATGATCATGATATGCCGATTGACGATTGATGTGGTTGCCCCTGCCCGTTGCCAGTTGCCAATGCCATGCCACATGTCATTGCCACTTTATTTTGATGCCTCACAGACACAGTTGACGATTTGTGTTATTCTTGATTCTGATTTTTGATTTCGATGTTTTATTTTGTAATGTATGCTTTTTTATTTATGTTAATTACGTTGTATTTGCTTTGGTTTGGGATTGGCCGATTGGATGTTTCATTTGCGTTTGGCTTTGACTTTGTAATTTTTGTTAAAGAAATTTTATGTTTAATTTATTTTTGTGTTTAAGAATTTCATTAAAAATTCTATAATTTAATTCTAATAAATTATAATCTAAATTTATTAAAATATAATAAAAAAAATTAAATTTTATAACTATTCAATAATTTTCAATTTACAATTTTAAAATTTTTAAACATTATCTAATATAATATATATTTTATTAATACATAAATATAAAAAACAAAAAAAATTAAATTTTTAAAATAAGCCCGTATGGGCTTGATTTGGCCCGTACAGGCATGGTAAAATTACCGGCCATGCTGGTGGGCTATGCTGGGCCTAACCTGAAGAAATTTTGCCGAGCCAGGCATGGCACGGAATAGTAACCATGTCGTGCCTGGCCCTACACGGAAGCATGGTTGTGCTCACTAAAAATGGGTCGGGCTAGCCGAGCCCGATCTATTTGACACCTCTAAATAGACACCTCTCTCCTATTTGATAGACCACCTCATTGTTTTCCCCTAACTAACTAAATAGAGAAGTCATCATCTCTAAATACGATGTTCATATTCATACTCGAATCCTAACTATAATGGCCATACCTAATATCATAATATATAAACAAAGTTAATTTATCATGAATAAGTCCATCATGTTGGTATTCCTAGTTTATACACATGGATATATATGTCAAAATATTTTTTTACCGCTTCCATCTTAACCTAAGATCCATATAAGTAACAAAACTATAAAGAGATGGAAAAGATGACTAATATTTTAAATACTTAGTTTCGATCTCAATATCCATGACACTAAGGGTGACCTCTATACTTACTAAATATGCTACTAAAATTTCATATGCACCTAAGTGTAATACAAGTGATGGGAGTGTAAACAAACAAATGCATATTTTTCATGCCATTGAAAATCTTCAAGAATTTTATAAAAGAAAATTTTGTATCCTAGTCAGAATTATCAATAATTAATTCTTAACTTTTATTATTGACATAGTTAAATATCACATATTAGTAGCCAACATAAAACTCTAACATCATGTAGGTTTAATTCCAATGGTATCTCACATTTATTTGAATTTTTTTTTAGGATCATTAACAAACCAAAACTACTAAACTCCTAATGTGTATTAGTTGTCCTAATGTATTTTAGTGAATTTCTTTTTTTTATAACATGGAAAAAATGACTTTCATTTCCGCCTTTACTATCAAATTAATTATGTGACACATATACATAATATGAAAAATCTCACTTAATGGTTATATCTAATGTTTCTAACAAACATACAAATTGTAATTTTGTTATTAAAAACATTATCAAATATGATACTAAAAATTTTATATTGAATGCCATATTTGCTAAAATCATCATCATACACTCATATGTGACTGGGTTATCATAAGGATGAAGAATGTTCAAACATCATGGAAATCACTCGACTATATTTTCTAAATTTGTTAAGTATTAATTGTTTTTCTAACTTGTAATATATTATTATTTTATTCATTCTTGTGGACCTATGAATCCTACAATAAGTGGGCTAGAAATATGTTTGCATAATACTAACTACCTTAATTTTCTATAGTAAATTTATTTTATAGACACATGATCATAATTAATTTGACCATCTTTTCTTTACCAAAATCATTTATGGTATGTGTAGGGGGTCAACGAAGTTGAATTAGATCCAACTTGATAGACCCTATTGATTAGTTATGTTTGCATGAGATCTAATGCATTATATTTTTTGGTGCATTGATCAGCATACCTCTTAAGGTGGCTAGTGTCATATACACTCATATATGTATCTATCTTTTAACAATGTATATATATATTATACTAATTATTCTTCAATATCCTTGGAATTTTTATTTTTTTAATTATAAAGTGATTCCATACTATTGAAGTTAGCTTAGTTTTTAGTTTTTTATATGACAAATATATTGGATTGAGGTCATTGGAAAGAACTTAGCTTTGGACTCGAACCTTTTAGTAGGGTTGTCATTATTATCAATATATATGTGTCAATTTCATTATGATTAAATTCACTATTTTCATTTTTTTTATTTTTCTTTTAAAAAAAGCTAATAAAAACTACAAACTAATAAAAAAATGTATATCATAATCACAATCACTTTGTTGCAGTTAGCTTTCCTTTACATCTCCTCTACTAAAATTTTTAGTTGTACCACATATACATAAATGTAACAACTTTCAAAAGATAGTAAGAGGAGTATGGAAGAGGAAAGATGAGAGAGGGGAGCAAAAGAAGAAAGAATCAGAGAAATAAAGAATGAATTTTAATAAATTATTGTTCTCAATTTTTAAAATTTTTATATTAAAAAATATATATTTTTATTTTTTTTATAAATATAAATGGGCAGAAATCCAACAACCATCAGATTCTGGCCTATAGTCATTTGAAACAAATCTTGCTAAACATTTTTCAAAAGAAATTATATTTTTAAAGATAAGAAAAGTGACTAGCTACACTTATTACTTTCACTGTCAGTACCCATTACATGAAAATGTAATGGGAAACCAAATAGGAAAGGCCACCTAGTTAAAAGCCAAATTACGTGACCAATTATTTTTTTTAAAATGCAACCTCATTGGCCAATTATCCGATAGACCATGATTTGTGAAAAGTGACCCCTTATGCCCGCTCATGGGCCACCATGCCTGTGGACCATGCCAATGGACCATGCATGGTCTAAGTCTAGGCATGATTCTAGACCATGTCATTTTGGGCCTGGCATAGTTCTAGATCATGTCATTTTGGGCCTGGCATAGTTCTAGACCATGTCATTATGTGCCTAGCATGGCTAATGCATGTTATGCCTCATGTTGTGCCTTTGTCTCCAAGCCCATGTGACATGTCTACGACCATTCCCAGTGACACATCCATTTCATACAAATAAAAGATCAAAGTCAAAGTAATAGTCATTCCTAATGTCATGGTCATTTGATGCAAAAAAAAAGATGAAAGCCAAAGTCATAGCCACTTCTAGTTCCATAGCCATGTGATGCAAAAGAAAGACCAAAGTCATTACTCATTCATAAAGCCATGATATTGTATGATCGAGATAAAATATAAAACTCTCAAATATTTCTTAGTGTTGTGACTTTATATTACAGAAGGATTCAAAGGCATTGCATAGCCATTGCCTTTTTCCAGATCAATGACATCGAGATTAAGAGATCAATGCCAAAGTCATGATATCTTCCAAAAGTCATGAATTTTCTACTCAAACAAATATCAGATTTATGGAGTATAAAAGTAAAAAAACATAAACATGAAGAAGATTCTTCTTTTTCAATCTTCATGACCAAAATGCAAGGTGCAGCAACAGCCATAGAAATGATTTTTGCACTTCCATAACATGCCGAAGTCACCCCCCCGCGCTTAGGGTGGATTAAAGGAGTCAACTAAATAACATAGTATTAGAGTTTGAATCCTAGATTTTTATAAGGGTTGTCATTCAAAGATTTATGATCTTGTTCCTTATAAGAATTTCTTTCCAATATTAGATTAAATTGAGGTATAGAGTTTTAACTATGATTTATGTAATATATGAATGGTTATTTGATTAATTGATATTTTTGATTATGTTATAGAATTGAAATTAACAAAATTAGTGATTAAATAGAAATGATGAATAAATAGAAATGGTGATAAAATAGAAATTCATTATTGGTGTTTTACGTGTTATCATGATAGATGATGACTTATAAACTATGTGACTCACTCACTCATATGATTGGAATGAAGTGGCAGCCCATCAGACTATGATGTATGAGACAAACATATGTGTTAAACCCTAACATTTAGATATATTAATCATTGAAAGTATGATGCTTATGAAGCCAAAAGTATTAATGATTTTATATATCACTCCATTATACATGTCTTATAAGAATTGATAATCAATTAATATGAATATTTTAAATAATATTCTCTTAAGAGTTTCACCATTAGTAGGGGACTAGAGTAACATCATCATTTTTGAAGATAGAGATAGGTAATCCACAACATGTGCACAAGTGACTGTGACTCACAAGGTGGTGATATCTCTTTGAGTTGCTTTCACACATATGGTTCCCACGAGTGAGATTTGAGGGAAGTATATGTTAATTGTGTGAGTATAGCACTTGCGAAGATGAAAGTACAAAGGGTTTTCAACCACATCAGATCTTCTTGGTCTTTATAATGCTTGAGGTTGGAGAATAAAAATATATAGACGATGCAACCATCAAGAAAAATTGATGAGTTGCCTAAAAGGTATGGACTTATGAATGACCTTTAAGTAGAGATGATTTGTTATCATAGTTTTTTAGTACTAAGTAAATAGATATGAAGGGACTATCATTAGGACAAGCTCAATGGTGATAACCACATTGTATGCTATTAGGGTAAAGGTGGTTATCGCCATAAATTTGAATTATTTAAATTATTTGAATATGCATTCTATGAATCAAATGGATAAACCCTATTATCAAAAAGTTATCCCAAGGTCATGTATTATGTTTTTTACTAGAACTATAATGGCATACTATTGGTTAACCAAACTACTGATAGAATTCCTATGAGATTGATATATAGATGAAAGGCCTATTTACTACTTGTATGACCCATATACATATGGATCTTTATTGATGAGATATACGTGCCAATATGCTTTTGAAATACTATCTAATTAATAAAATTAACCAACATAATAAAATCACAATAGAATAACAATTAGGATCTATGTTGTGGGCATCTCTTCAAAAGTTTTTTGGATTGATTTCAAGCATCATATAAAGTCTCAAGCTTCTATTATTTGAATTAACTTATTGATGCCCTTAGTTGAGAGGTGATAAAAGTTAATACAATTTTGTCTCAAATATAAATCAATCTTCTAGAAAAGTACTAGAACTAGCTTTGGGCCTTCTCTTAAAAAAATAAACTAACTCTTGCCTTATAGCATCTAAGTTAATTCCATTTTTCTTCACTGTCAAACAACATCAAGAAAATTGTGACATGGCTATTCGGATCTTCAAAAAATCATTGTCCAGATTATTATTGTACCATAGCTATCAAACTAGTCTTTAACTCATAGTAATTTGCTTGAATGGATTGCATCCAAATCTAAGAGTCGCTATTCATCATAGTTCAATACCAATAATCACCCAAGGGTATGATGAGGATTAGGCTATTGGATAACATGTTTTTCACTACCTTGGTAGTATCCTTTGCTATAATTTTTTTTCCTAACTCTTTTTGCTCTCTATCTCAAAAATACACTTGTTATTTTCTTAATTTTTGGGCCCATAGTTGTTAATTCAATCATAGAGTTTTGGCTCATATGAAGTAGTGGCTATAAATTAAACAAAAATAAATAAAAAATAAAATAAATACAAATACTAAACAATAATTATTATCTAACCAATTAAAAATATAATAATACTTTTGCAATGAAAATTATGTCCACTATAGTTAATTAATCAAAATCTCTGACAATGGTAATAAAAATTTATTATAACTTTATTATGGTACCAAACTTATTATTAGTGACATAGTCCCAAACACCCATTGGGCAATTTTCTTTTGT
This sequence comes from Sapria himalayana, assembly GCA_029783825.1. Classification (NCBI taxonomy): domain Eukaryota; kingdom Viridiplantae; phylum Streptophyta; class Magnoliopsida; order Malpighiales; family Rafflesiaceae; genus Sapria; species Sapria himalayana. The sequence goes on from JAREIK010003431.1 coordinate 6,055,617, forward strand.
CCAATGAAGTTCCACAATTATACAATTTGTACAAGTAATAAAATTGAATAAAAGTTTAGATATCAATCTCACATAGATTGTATATACAATTTGACCAACTAATAATAAAGCAACTACTACTCATGTTGAATAGATAAACTTGAGTTTTTAGAAAGAACTAGATTCAATGGTTGACTCACTTCCTTATCTATAATGATTTTTTTTTAGTATTTGAGAAAATCTTATGTTCATATGTCAGATAAATGATTGATTAGTATGGAAAAGCTCACGTGCACTCTTGGCAAACAAAGTGGATATTATCAATAGACTATCAGTACCAAGGATGATCATCTCATAGTTGTACCTTCATTATTTCATAATTTAAACTATATGTTGTTATGTTCATGGAAAATTTGCACATCTACTCCTTTTAGGCAATAGGTCAATTATTCTGAATGATTACTTGGAGTATGTATTTTTATTCTCCAATCTCTAATGTTAAGATGCAAAATGATGTGCTTTTAAATATTTTTGAGCTTTTAGCTTCATAACACCATACATGCATAAATTAACATATATATTTCTATGAATCTTACCTACAGAAATCATGCAATATAAAATAATTTACAAAATTATCGCTAGCATATGAAATACCTCCACTTGCAAGTATCTTATGACATATTTCTCACTATATACCATAGCCAACACATAAACATCACACCATAGTGAAACCTTTTGGTTAGACATTCTACTTAATTCTCATATCAATCAAAGGTTAGTTTTTCTAGAATATGCACAATAGATTAGTCTTTAATACTCTTGTGCTTTTGATTTCATAAGTGTCTTACAATAATTATACTTATTTTAATCTTAGGTTTTCACACACAAGTTTATCTCATGCTTTAAGATTAGAAGGGTTGTCACTTTCTTCTTATCATACCACATAGAGGTGTCAAACGGGCCGGGCCGGCCCGGCCCTGCACGAGGCACGGCACGGTTCGGCCGTGCCTGGGCCGGCCCGGCACGTTCAAAAACCGTGCCCGGGCCTGTGCCGTGCCCGGGCGAAGCACGGCACGTTTCGTGCCGTGCTTGGCACGAGCCGTGCCGTGCCTGGCCCGGCACGGCTCGTGCCTAGGCACGGCACGCCGGCACGGGTCCATCCCGTGCCGGTCCCGCAGGCACGCGTGGCACTGGCGGCGTGCCACGCGTGCCGTGGCGTGAGTCGCGACTCACGGTCACGAGTCACGACTCACTGAGTCGTGACTCGACCCATCAGGGCCCCCCCCGGTAAAAAGACCGCGGGTCGGGTCCAAACAGACCCGACCCGCGGTATTTTCTGCCGAAAACCGAGAAAATCGAAATATCTAACGGGAAAAAAAAAATTTTCAAATTTTGAGCGATTTTCAGTCCTTGGATTCGACTTCAACGGCTAGGGGGCAAAATCCGACGGTCCTCGTGATTCTGCCCCTTAAATAAAATAAAAAAATTCAAAAAAATAATTTTTTTTAAAAAAAAAACTTTAATTAGCCTATAAAATCTACCCCCTCCCTATAAAATTTATGTTTTTCAAAAACATTAATCCTCTCTATATTTTCTCTCTCTCACATAATCCGTGCTTCTCTCTCTCGGCCCTCGTGTTTTTGATTTCGGCTTGGATTTTCGTGAAACTCAACTTGAGTTTTGAACATCAAAGCTTCATGCGGTGCATCTTGCACGTGAGTGACCTCATTGCTTTTACCGGGTAATATAATTTACTTTTTTTTTATTTTCTCTCTCTAAAGCTTCTCTCTCTAGAAAAAAGTACGAAAAATAAAAAATGACAAATTCACCTAACACAAATTTAAATTTTGAAAATGAAAATGTTAGAGTTACACAAACGTCTGTGGCTCCTGAAACTTTAGTTTCTCCTGTCATCTCAGCTAGAGGTGTCAAACGGGCCGGCCCAGCACGGCACGGCCCGTTTTTCACGTGCCCAGCCGTGCTGCCGTGCCGTGCCGGGCACGGCACGGTCACTGTACCGTGCCGTGCCCGGCACGGCACGGTTTTTAAAATTCGGGCACGGCACGGCCCGTGGGCACGGCAAGGCCGTGCCGTGCCGTGCCGGCCCGCTCGGGCACGGCACGGCCCGTGGGCACGGCAAGGCCGTGCCGTGCCGTGCCGGCCCGCTCGGGCACGGGCGCACGGCAAGGCAGGGCAGGCGGGTCGGGGCGGGTCGGGGCGGGTCGGGTCTGTTTGGACCCGACCCGCGGTCTTTTTACCGGGGGCGGGGCCCGGTTGGGTCACGAGTCACGACTCAGTGAGTCGTGACCGTGAGTCGTGACTCGTGACTCGTGAGTCGCGACTCACGAGTCGCGACTCAGGCACGCGGGCCGACGTGCCGTGCCAAGGCACGAGTCGTGCCGGGCCAAGGCACGAGTCGTGCCGGGCCAAGGCACGAGTCGTGCCGGGCCAAGGCACGAGTCGTGCCGGGCCAAGGCACGAGTCGTGCCGGGCACGGCCCGGCACGTGGTTAGTGCGGCCGGGCCCGGCACGGGCCCGGGCACGTTTTTTTATCGTGCCGGGCCGGCCCAGGCACGGCCGAACCGTGCCGTGCCTCGTGCCGGGCCGGGCCGGCCCGGCCCGTTTGACACCTCTAATCTCAGCCCAAAGTTCTAAAAAACAAAAAACTAGGAGGACTTCTGTAGTTTGGACACATTTTAAAATAATAACTCAATTAGATGTTAGGGGTGAGGAACATGAAATGGCACAGTGCAAATATTGTATGCGACTTTTAACATGCAAGAGTACATGTGGGACTGGGCACCTAAAGAGGCATGCTGAAATATGCTCCAAAAAACATGGACCGTTAGATCCTAGGCAAACCCAACTAGGCACTACATTTTTTGAGACTGGATCGAGTTCAGTCTCAAAGTTTACTCCCTTCGTATACTCCAGCGAGTTGGGTAGGGACGGCATGGCCAGGCTCATCACATTGATGGGTCTTCCGATCAGATTTTCGGAAGATCCGATGGTAGTGCGCATCATGCAGACTTATTTTCAGCCATCCTATTGTAGGATTCCTAGGTCCACATCTAGGAGTGACATACTAAAGATATATAAGTTAGAAAAATAAAAAATAATTAAGGAATTTTTGGCATTTAGTGGAGTGGTCTCCGTGACGTCCGATATATGGACATGTCACGATGATTCTTCTTATGCATGTATCACTAGTCATTATGTCGATTCAAACTGGACAATAAATAAAAAAATATTAGGATTCACAGAGATTCTTCATCCTCATGATGGCCCGGCCATTTTTGAGTGTATGATGAAAATATTTAAGGAATATAAAATTCAAAATAAAATTTTTAGTGTCACTTTCGTTAATACTCTGAATAATGGAGTAGCGATCAATATGTTTGTTAGGAATATTAGAGACGCACCATTAGGAGAGATATTTCATGTCAGATGCATGTGTCATGTTATTAACCTGATAGTTCAAGCGGGTATGAAGGTGTGTTCCCCCGCGTTGGAAAATATACGCAATGCACTCAAGTATATTCGCACTCCTCGTAGACTACAAGAGTTTGGTAATCTCTGTTTGTCTGCGAATCTTAAGAAGAAGAAATTCCAATCTGATGTGAGACATCGTTGGAATTACACGTACCTGATGTTGGAATCATGTGTTGGATACGAACACGTGATATCCGACTACGTCAATAGTAAGAGTGGCGAACTTATTGTTGACGACACTGACTGGGATTCAGGAATTTCATTTATGAAATTCCTAAAGATATTTTATGACACGACGAACATGTGTTCGTCGGTTTATACGCCCACCACTTGCATTGCACTCCGTTGCATATGCAACATTAATAGCATGTTTAGGATGTATCGAGCGGACCCGACGCTCAGCCATATGGTTGCAGAGATGGAGACCAAGTACCTGAAGTACTGGTCCACCATTCCATCTCTTTATTGCCTCGCAACATGCATGGACCCTAGGGCTAAGGTGGAAGGGGTTGAAAACACCCTGACTTTCATTTCCTCGTGCATGAACCTAGAAGAGCCACCTCAAGGGTTCATTTACGAGAAGTTGACAGACCTGTTCACATACTACGATACTAAGTATGGTGGTGGTGGTGGTGAGACTGTGAGTACGGACACTGATACCTTGTTCGGAGATGACGCTTATTCCATTAACCTAGCGAGGGGGAAACGTAGGGGTGGACCTTCACATAGGAGCGAGTTGTCTCGGTACTTAGATACCGATTACTGCTCAATCCTATCACCTTCTGACAATAAGAATCTTGATTTATTACAGTGGTGGAAATCATATGAGTCCGCCTATCCCATTCTATCTAGGATGGCACGGGATCTACTGACTCCTCCGGTGTCGTGCGTAGCATCGGAGTCTGCTTTTTCTGTTGCAGTGAACGTGATTTCGGATAGGAGATCGAGATTACGTCCAGATATGGTTGAGGCCTTGGCATGTTTGAAGGATTGGGAGGAATCGAGATTTAGCATCAGTGATCGTGCTGAAGCTGGGACTGTGACAGACACTGCAGTCGCATCCACATCCACTACGATGGCGGAGGAGCTGATTGCCGATGATGATGACCCATATGATACTGATCTTGATGTTGCGGCTGATGATTCTCATTATATGCCGCTTGACGATTGATGCTCATCTGCTCTTTTTTTTCGATATTTTTTTTTTTTATTTATACGCTTTGTTTGTACTTTGTATTATACGTTGTGTTGAAGTTGAAACTTATACTTTTTTTTTCGGAGTATTGGTTTCAAAAGCATGAATGGTAATTTTTATTTGCGTAGTTTAAATTTTTTTTAATTAAAATTTTTACTAACTTAATGTATTTATTTATTAATTTAAGATTTAAATATTATTTTAAAATTTATTAACTTTAAATCTTAATATTTAATTAATACATTATAATATTAAAATATGCTAAACTTAATTGAAAAAAAAAATAAATTTTCTAATTTTTTTTTTACATACTTACATTTAATTTTAAATGTAATATTTTTTACAAAAAATTTTATTTTTTAATTATTACATAAACTTAAATAAAGATAAACAGCAAATTAATAATAAAATTTAAAAAAAAAAAATTTTTTATAATCTGCCAAGTCAAAGTGCCAAGTGCCAAGCACGGGCCGTGCGCCCGTGCCCGTGCTTGGCTGTTGCGTGTTGCCTGTTGGCTCCCGGGACCCGGACCCCGGTTGAGCCGGTCCAGGAGACCAGGTCCAAGCCAACCGTGCCCGAGCGGGCCGGGCACGGCACGATACGGCCTCGCCGTGCCCACGGGCCGTGCCGTGCCCGACTTTAAAATACCGTGCCCGGCACGGCACGGTAGCACGGCGGGGCACGTGAAAAACGGGCCGTGCCGTGCTGGGCCGGCCCGTTTGACACCTATAATACCACATGAGTATATTACATAACTTATATATCATCATCCATCATGGCCAACATGCATAAACCATTAATATTGTGAAACCCTTAAGTTTTAGTCCTAATTAGCATCCATATCCATCAGCTTTCAAAACATAATATTATAAATATTATAACATCATATCAACATAACATAAGTACATAAAACTAATCCTATGTCTTAATTTAGCTTCATATTATTAATAATTTATGTAAGATATTTAGAGTGATATCTTATGGAATTGAGAATTCTCAATGATAGCTCTAGTAAGGATCTAAGTCTCAAAACTTAAGATAGCATAATTATTGCTTATGTTTGCCTTGTATTTGCCCATAATTGGGGGTGGAATGTCATGTCACCTAGGGTTTTTGTGCTCGACTCAATATTCAATTTTCCCTCTCTCCTTTTTTTCTTGAAATCTTCTAAGTGTTTTTTTTATAAATTTTGGTGATCTATGCAATTCTTTAAGCTTTAAGTTATGGAACTAGCTTGATGTCATAACTTTATTATTTCATTAAAATCTTTTCTACAATACAAAAGTCATGATAGTAAAGAATGATGCAATTCACGTAACTCTCCTCTAGAAAAAAAAAGTTAAGATGAATGTATAGCCATGATAGAAATAATTTCTTTTTAGAATACAAGATCTTGGTGCTATGAATGATCATGACTTATACATTTATGTTTGGAATACAATGTCACGGTGTTAGGAATGGTCACGACTTATGCATTTACTTAGAAATACAAATTTGGGGCACTAGGAATAGACACATGTTTGGTATTATTCCTTTAAAGCACAAAGTCTTGATAAAAATAAATACTATGACTGGAGTAATTCTCTCTAGAGCATGAAGTCATGGAGAAAAATATTATCATGACTAATTTTACTTGGTGTTTAGGCTCTATATAGATTAAGTCGTAGTAGTAAAAAATACAATGAATTTGTATACTAGTGGGGTGCTTGCCTTTCGCAACATTAAAATGTGGTTATGGCTATTATTATGTTTTATAAATAGTATAGTAGTGACTCTAAGAAAATATCATAGCCATGAAGATAGTGTTGCACAATAAAAAGATAATGATAATTTATTGATAATATCATGACAAAAAATTTATTATGTTTGATTTTGTCAAGTTATGTCAAAGAAAGGATATCACAATTATTTAATAGGCTTGTGGATGGTATAACCAAGTCATAACATAGAAAATATCATAACTCTTTTTTTCCCTTTTCCCCTTTTAATCATTATTCCACCAAGTACACTAATTTCACCTAGAATGCATATAATTTTACTAATATTCATTAAATTCTATCAAAAATATACATTTAATAAAATCTCTCAATTTAAAGCTCAAATACATATAAACATATCAATAATTTCATGCCATGTGACCAAAACCTCATGTTAGATCATCCTCATGGAATGGTTTCTACATGCTCACATAAAATACTAGAGGTGCTTTTTAAGTTTTTGAGATAAATCATGTTGGAATGAGATATTACCAAACTTTTTGAAAAAATAATAAGGCACATCATATCTTCGCACCAGTTCCTTGTGTATTCCTTTATGCCATAGTACCAAGTAAAGTTTTACCGACACCAAGTCCCCAACTTGAAGTACACATCTCTTCATATGTTATCATCATACTTCTTTAAATGCTTAGTTTCATTCTGCAAACTAATCCAAACCAAGTCAATTTTATTCTTGCCACTCATTGGTGAAATGATAAGCTGTTGAATTTGGCCCTCCATATCTCATTCCAATGGTATTTTGGGCATGTGGTTATTGGATAGTCACATTTTCAAATGAACTTTGTCCTAATATTTCTATATGTTGCAAGATATAAAAAATTGTTCAAAATCAAGTAGTTTTGACCAATTTATTTGTGAGTCATTCAAAAAATACACAGAAATATCTCTAATAATTCATTCTGATTTTTTGTTTGCACATTAATTTGAGGGTGAAAACTCATCAAAAAATTTAGATTTTATCTCATCAACTTGAACAATTTCATCTAAAATTATCGTGTGAATTATTTATATCGATCACTAATTATGGATATTAGAACGCCCTAATAATGTTTTTAGAAATAATTTTATTGTTTCCTATGCTGAACATTCTTTTGTGAAATGGATAAAAATATCATATTTTGGGAATCAATCAAACTACCATAATGCTCTCGAAGATATTAATTTTAGGAAATCACATAATAAAGTCCATGGGGACACTCTCTCATGGTCATTATGGGGTTTGTATTGAGTCTTGAAAACTCATCATTATCTTCTACTACACCTAGTCTTATTTGTAAACTAGACAAGTCTTCACATAAGCTTCCATATTATTTTTTAAGTGAGGAAAATAGTATCGCTCCTCAACAAAAGTTAGGGTATGATGCATATCTGGATGAGTAGCCCAATTAGAATAATGACACTCATGTATAATATTATTTCATATCTTTCCAATTAAGTGGACATACAACTATTGCCCCTTTGGGAAGAGTAGATCATTTCAACCCAAAATCTTCATGTTTTTTTCCCAATGTCATACTCTATAAGATATTATGTCATAAAATTTTTGGAAAATCCATTTTTAATATGATCTTTCAAGCATTCATGTTCTTTTCCCGGTTTTCTCTCCTCCATGAATTCTCCTCAAAACCCTAGGTTTTCCTCTCATTTCTTCAAGAAATCTATGATTGGAAGGCTTGGATTTGGCAAGGTGATGCCAAAATTAAGTTTATGTAACTTAGAAATTTTTTGCATGGTATTTTAATAAATGGTAATGATATTTACGAGATTGTCTGCACCATTTCAATGCTATAGAACGAAGGAAACCCTAAGCAACACCGAAAGCCTTCCCGAGACTCAGGCACTCGTCTAGCCAAAACCGATGCTACTAGATGAACCCAAGAGCCAAATACGAAGGAGGAGACTTGTAATCTGCTCAGAAGATGACTATCGGATGCAACTGAATATGTTATTGATGATGGAAATAGCCAAAAAATTTTCTACGGTAAGATATCTACTAACCCATATGAATTTCTACCTAAAAAACATCACGAAAATGGAACTTCCTCTGTAATTAATGATAAATTTTCTACTTATGGTGATCCTAATGGGGTTTCACGTGAAAATAATGTGTTGCTGAATGATATTAAGGATAAATTTTATGAAAATTCTATGCCGAATGATAATGGAGGTAGTGATGCACAATATTTGGATGATAACTTTAATATCATTCTAAATAAAAATAATGATGGATTCTATAGAAATTATTCACGAAAAAAATGAAGGGAGCGATGGATACTTGGAAGAAGGTAATAACAGTGAAGAAGGTATGTTTATTCATCCTGATCGTGTTAATAGTGGAATTAAAGGCAAGAAATCATCTTCTACCTCTATTAATTCTCAAACAACAATTGAAAAACATGAGAAAATGGACTCAAAACCTGTCACTTAGTAACAAAGAGTTAGAGGAATGAAATAGGAATCTCTTCATCTCTAACTCAGACATTAATGCAAATAAAATACCCCATCAACTTAAACACCAGGAAATAGGGGATAAGGGAATATTAGCTAACCCTTGAACTTTTGGGAAAAAATAAGGCCCCTAGAGCATCCTTTTCTTCAGAAACAGGACCCTTGCAAATTATTCTAAACTATATTATCTCCCTCCTAAACAACTTGGTAATGCATTCTTCGAAGAAGATAATTTGCTCTTGGGATTGAATACTAGAAATATAGCCTAGTGGGGTATTTCATGACTAAAAACCTTGGTTAATTCATGTTGAGGAAGTTCATGGATGAACAATGGAAATAAGTCCACAAGTTATCCAACATCCAAGTGGGTGGCTAGTTTTTAGATTCAGAAACCTTGAAGAAATGGAGCAAGTACTCAAAGCTGTCCATTTCTTAGTATTTGGTAGGCCCTTGTATGTAAAGCCACTCCTGGTTGGCTTTCACTATGGAATTAAGGAAATGGAGAAAATTTAAAGTTAATGAATTTTAAAATAAAATTTAAATCTTAAAATAATAAATAAATACATTAAGTTAGTAAAAATTTTAATTAAAAAAAATTTAAACGAGACAAATAAAAATTACCATTCATGCTTTTGAAACCAATACTCCGAAAAAAAAAGTATAAGTTTCAACACAACGTATAATACAAAGTACAAACAAAGCGTATAAATAAAATAAATAAAAAAATATCGAAAAAAAAGAGCAGATGAGCATCAATCGTCAAGCGGCATATCATGAGAATCATCAGCCGCAACATCAAGATCAGTATCATATGGGTCATCATCATCGGCAATCAGCTCCTCCGCCATCGTAGTGGATGTGGATGCGACTGCAGTGTCTGTCACAGTCCCAGCTTCAGCACGATCACTGATGCTAAATCTCGATTCCTCCCAATCCTTCAAACATGTCAAGGCCTCAACCATATCTGGACGTAATCTCGATCTCCTATCCGAAATCACGTTCACTGCAACAGAAAAAGCAGACTCCGATGCTACGCTCGACACCGGAGGAGTCAGTAGATCCCGTGCCATCCTAGATAGCACGGGATAGGCGGACTCATATGATTTCCACCACTGTAATAAATCAAGATTCTTATTGTCAGTAGGTGATAGGATTGAGCAGTAATCGGTATCTAAGTACCGAGACAGCTCGCTCCTATGTGAAGGTCCACCCCTACGTTTCCCCCTCGCTAGGTTAATGGAATAAGCGTCATCTCCGAACAAGGTATCAGAGTCCGTACTCACAGTCTCACCACCACCACCACCATACTTAGTATCGTAGTATGTGAACAGGTCTGTCAACTTCTCGTAAATGAACCCTTGAGGTGGCTCTTCTAGGTTCATGCACGAGGAAATGAAAGTCAGGGTGTTTTCAACCCCTTCCACCTTAGCCCTAGGGTCCATGCATGATGCGAGGCAATAAAGAGATGGAATGGTGGACCAGTACTTCAGGTACTTGGTCTCCATCTCTGCAACCATATGGCTGAGCGTCGGGTCCGCTCGATACATCCTAAACATGCTACTAATGTTGCATATGCAACGGAGTGCAATGCAAGTGGTGGGCATATAAACCGACGAACACATGTTCGTCGTGTCATAAAATATCTTTAGGAATTTCATAAATAAAATTCCTGAATCCCAGTCAGTGTCGTCAACAATAAGTTCGCCACTCTTACTATTGACGTAGTCGGATATCACGTGTTCGTATCCAACACATGATTCCAACATCAGGTACGTGTAATTCCAACGATGTCTCACATCAGATTGGAATTTCTTCTTCTTAAGATTCGCAGACAAACAGAGATTACCAAACTCTTGTAGTCTGCGAGGAGTACGAATATACTTGAGTGCATTGCGTATATTTTCCAACGCGGGGGAACACACCTTCATACCCGCTTGAACTATCAGGTTAATAACATGACACATGCATCTGACATGAAATATCTCTCCTAATGGTGCGTCTCTAATATTCCTAACAAACATATTGATCGCTACTCCATTATTCGCAGCATTATCGAAAGTGACACTAAAAATTTTATTTTGAATTTTATATTCTCTAAATATTTTCATCATACACTCAAAAATGGCCGGGCCATCATGAGGATGAAGAATCTCAGTGAATCCTAATATTTTTTTATTTATTGTCCAGTTTGAATCGACATAATGACTCGTGATACATGCATAAGAAGAATCATCGTGACATGTCCATATATCGGACGTCACGGACACCACTCCACTAAATGCCAAAAATTCCTTAATTATTTTTTGTTTTTCTAACTTATATATCTTTAGTATGTCACTCCTAGATGTGGACCTAGGAATCCTACGATAGGATGGCTGAAAATAAGTCTGCATGATGCGCACTACCCTCGGATCTTCCGAAAATCTGATCGGAAGACCCATCAATGTGATGAGCCTGGCCATGCCGTCCCTACCCAACTCGCTGGAGTATATGAAGGGAGTAAACTTTGAGACTGAACTCGATCCAGTCTCAAAAAATGTAGTGCCTAGTTGGGTTTGCCTAGGATCTAACGGTCCATGTTTTTTGGAGCATATTTCAGCATGCCTCTTTAGGTGCCCAGTCCCACATGTACTCTTGCATGTTAAAAGTCTCATACAATATTTGCACTGTGCCATTTCATGTTCCTCACCCCTAACATCTACTTGTGTTATGATTTTAAAATGTGTCCAAACTACAGAAGTCCTCCTAGTTTTTTGTTTTTTAGAACTTTGGGATGAGATGACAGGAGAAACCAAAGTTTCAGGAGCCACAGACATTTGTGTAACACTAACATTTTCATTTTCCAAATTTAAATATGTGTTAGGTGTATTTGTCATTTTTTATTTTTCGTAAGTTTTTCTAGAAAGAGAAGCTTTAGAGAGAGAAAATAAAAAAAAAAGTAAATTATATTACCCGGTAAAAGCAATGAGGTCACTCACGTGCAAGATGCACCACAGGAAGCTTTGATGTTCAAAACTCAAGTTGAGTTTCACGAAAATCCAAACCGAAATCAAAATCACGAGAGCCGAGAGAGAGAAGCACAGTTTATGTGAGAGAGAGAAAATATTGAGAGGATTTATGTTTTTGAAAAACATAAATTTTATAGGGAGGGGGGTAGATTATATAGGATAAATAAAGTTTTTTTTTTAAAAAAAATTATTTTTTTATTAATTTTTTGAATTTTTTTAATATATTTAAGGGGCAGAATCACGAGGACCGTTGGATTCTGCCCCCTAGCCGTTGGAGGCGAATCCAAGGGCTGAAATTCGCTCAAAGTTTGAATTTTTTTTTTTCCGTTGGAAAATTCAAAATTATCGGTTCTGAGTCAGTGGAGTCAATTTTCGGCAGAAAAGACCGCGGGTCGGGTCTGTTTGGACCCGACCCGCGGTCTTTTTACCGGGGGGGCCCGGATGGGTCACGACTCACGCCACGGCACGCGTGGCACGCCGCCAGTGCCACGCGTGGCTGCGGGACCGGCATGGGATGGACCCGTGCCGGCGTGCCGTGCCAGGCACGGCACGGCACGTGCTTTGCTTCGCCCGGGCACGGCACGGGCCCGGGCATGGTTTTTGAACGTGCCGGGCCGGCCCAGGCACGGCCGAACCGTGCCGTGCCTCGTGCCGGGCCGGGCCGGCCCGGCACGTTTGACACCTCTAGGTAAAACTACCTAATTTTCATCTTCATCTATAAAACCCACTAGGATTGAGTAAAGCAACTCGTTGATTTGGGCAGCCATTACATATGGATAAGTTAACTTTAAATATCTCAAAGATAGCAATCGCAAGAGTGATAGTGGAAATAGACTTGAATAAGGAATTTATAAATGAAATTAGCTTAGATTTTTCGAATTGATAAAAAATATCTCAACTAAATATCAATGAAAATCTTTCTATATTTTGTAAGTACTGCTTTATATTTGATCACATGACAAGTGATTGCCGAATGAGGAACCAGATATTGGAGGTGAAAGAGCAAGTTCCCATGACATGCCCTACAACTTCAATCTGCCCAGAGGGAGGGAAGGGTTTAGGCTCCCCCCCATATGAAGGAAAGATTCTTCACACTGAACCTCTGAAAGAGGAAAGCACATCTACACAAGCATAAAAGAAAGACAAACCAAATTAGATCAAAGAAGAAAATGAAGGCTTCACATTGGTGAAGACAAAGAAGAAGAAGAAGAATAACCCAAGAAATCTTAGGGAGTGCCCTTCTTTAAATCTCAGAAACAAAGAAAGACTTAAAGATTCAAAAGTCAAAGGCACTGCCCCATATTGGTCAGCATAAAGAATACATAGGGTACCTCTTCTCCTTTAAAAAAGATGAATGTATATTATAGTTTTTTTATTTCTTTTGGAGGTACTGTTTATGGAGTTTTGGAGGCTGAAATAGGGGAAGAAAATATAGACTCTCACAATCATTTAAGGGCCTTTTGGAAAAAGGTGGGGGCACATTTAGGATAGGTTTTTGATGATGGCATGTGGACTACACGTGTGATTGATATATTTATGATGATGCCAGAAAACTTGAATGACAATAATGTGCCTAGTGGAGAAAATGTGCATGCCCTTTGCTACCTGATTTTTAAATACTTAATCTTGAAACAGATGGATATTTTGAATGAATGCATGGAGGGTCGACTAGGGACTGAACTAGCTCCTCACTTTGTGGTACACACAAGAATAAAGCCTTAAAATGTAATGGGGATTCTTGTAATAAATGTGAAGGAAAATGTAATGAATGTAATGGATGCAATTAGGGAGTTTGCAAAGGATGCAATGGCATAGATGTATGTCTTAAATCTAGAGGGTTCATGGGTACGGATTGTAATAGGTTTGACTCTTGTATATTGTCAAGTTAAGAAGCTAAAATTTGGTCCTTGGAGGCACATCATAGATAATGCAGGGAAGAATGCATGCTATAACTTTGATTTTATAAAAAAATTCAACCACATGGATGCAATGTCATTCATTATACTCGAATGGATTTCAATGGAATTTCAAAATCAAGGGGTAAATTAAATGAATTTTCTGGATGCTCGTCATTCACATATGGAATTATATGAAATTATAAGGAATTGAAGGAAATGTGAATATGCTACCTAATATGTTTGAATGTATGTGGGGCTCTCAGGGATCTTTCATGCATGTAAGGGTGGTGTATATTCTAAAATTTTTTTGTATAGTCTATTTACAATATTGGAAATGTAAAGGGATTATTAAGCATGTAAACTAGGTCGGAAATAATGTAAAATGTGATAAGGAATTTCTATCATTTTATGGGCTTCATGTAATGGGAGCTTTTTCCTTATGCGAGAATTTGGGATTGCTTGGTAAGGGTAACCTCCAGTCTATGGTCATGAGCATAAATAGAGGTGATAATGCATGCTATGAGGATTTCTATGTAACAAAGCCAACTGGAATGCATGAGGATTATAATGTGTTGATTAAGAAATGGATTATATGAAGATCACTTGCTAGAACATAAGGGGCTTTAATTTCCCTATCAAGCACAAAGAGATCCTTAAGCTTTCAAAGCCTATTAGATCGATGCCTTTACTATCATTGAGGCTAAAATTAATGGTGAAAAGATGTCATGGCTCATGAAAACAAAGTTTAAAAGATTCGACTCCTTAGATAATTTCTTTTCTCATAAGAATGATAGAATCTTAGTCCTGTGGGATAAATAAACCACGGATATAAAGCTTCTTTCATGCCCAACAAAACATATCAATTTAGAAGTATGGGATAGAGATAAAGGAATATCATTCATATTATCTATGGTCTGCATTTCATCTCTAGTAAAAGGGCTCTTTGAACAAACTTAATAGAAGAGGGAACGGTAAACCCCTCCCCATGGGTCATCATGGGAGATTTTAGCTCCCTCCTTTTTCTATTATATAAAGTAGGAGGAAGTGTGGTGACAAATTATGAATGCCGATATGCTTTGAAATGCATATCTTATTTGAATTTAGAGGATCTACCCTCATCGGATAATTACTTTACTTGGATCGATGGTAGAGTATCAAGTAAGCTGGATAGGACAATGGTTAATGTAGAATGGCCAAAAATTATAGTTGGATAGTCATGTAAAATTCTTGACCTCGTTGATCTTTTCTGACCACTACTTAATGCTTATGACTACTGAAACTGATGGAAAGGAAAGAAAAATCTCATTTAAGTTTTGTAACATATGCTATCTCATAAAGAGTTCACCCCAACGTTACTCAAAATATGGAAAAAGAATATTCAATGGTCTTTTATGTTTCAACTAGTTAATAAGCTGAAATCACTAAAAGAGCCTTTGAAAAAACGGAATGAAAAATAATTTGCCCACATTAGTGCAAGGGTATCTTTCACTAGGGAAGCACTTAAGCTTCAAAAGGATATTCTGTAGTGCCCTAGCCAAACATTAAAGGAAGAGGAAGTTGACCTTAAATTAAAACTAAGGAAAATAGATGAGTCAAAGTTATCCTTCCTTAGATAAAAGGCAAAAATCAATTACCTTAAGCAAAGTGATTGGTGCACAAAATTTTTTTCATGCATTAATGAGCTCCAAACTACAGAAAAGTAATATTGTGACTAGTCAAAGAGGATGAAGCTACACCACGTCAAAGCATGACATCGCAGAGATTTTTGTCTCGTATTACAAGGATCTTCTAGGCTCATCTAGCAATATTGGAAGAATAAATGACTAAATATTAGCAAATGGCAAGATGCTTCAAGAAGAATATCACAACCTACTCTTTTTATCCTTCTCCTTGGATGAGATAAAAAAGGTACTCTTCACTATGGGCAACTCCAAATCACCTGAGTCAGATGGGTATATAGCAGAGTTCTACAAATTTACATGGAATGAAATTGGAGTTGATGTCGTTAAAGCCGTTAACAGCTTCTTCCATTCTGGGATAATTTTAAGGCAAATAAATCATGCCTACATAGCGTTAATCCCCAAATATTTTTATGCTTTGATATTTAGAGACTATAGGGTCGTTTCATGTTGCAACTTGATTTATAAGATCATAACTAAAGTTATTACTTCCCAGTTAAAATTAGTGATGGGCGGCATAATAAATCCAACTCAATGGACTTATGTAAAAGGGAGATTAATTTTTGATAATTTTCTTCTAGCTCAGCAATTTATTAGAAGGTATGCAAGGAGAAGGATCTCTCCAAGATGCTTTCTTAAGATAGACACAAAAAGCATTCGACACAATTGATTGGGGTTTTCTAAAAAAAGTACTAATTGGATTGAACTTCCCCAAACATTTCATAGAAATTTTCTTGGAATGTGTCAGTACCACGTCCTTCTCTATTGCTATTAAAGATAGTTGCATGGTTTTTTCAAAGGTAATACAAGTCTTAGGCAAGGGGATCCCATATCCTTCTACCTTTCCACTCTGTGTATGGAATGTCTATATAGGCATCTTCTGGCAACAACTTCTTTAGAACCTTTCTCATTTCATCTTGGGTGCTCACCTCTAAAAATATCGCATCTTATGTATGCGGATGAACTTATTATTTTCTCTAGGGGCGACCTTCCATCTATCAATATCATTCTAAAGGTTCTAAATGAATTATCAACGGTGTTAGGTTTGAAGGTCAACTCCTCCAAATCAAAATTCTTTTTTGGAGGAGTAGACTATAATCTTAAGGAGGAGGTTCTGAAAATTTCTAGTTTCAAAGAGGATACTCTCCCTTTTTTTTTTCTTGAGGTCCCTTTATCTTGAAGCCAGCAAATTTCATTCAACTTCTAAAATCTTCCCTTATATAATATATTAAACAATGAAATGTGAATGAAATGCCAATAGTAATTAGTCAACATAAGAAATGATTTCAACTCTATTACTTTAGTTGGTGGCTCATTTTCAATAATTTCTCTCACTTTATCTTTGTACATCATATCACTCCATTTCCGAAAATATGACTAAGAAATAAAACTTATGATTAGATAAAAAAATATTTCACCCATTCAAAATATAATATATTTTCTCACAAAGTTTGAAACACTTGCTTCAAATGATCAACAAGTTATTCCTATGATTTATTATATATTATAGTATCATACAAATACACCATCAAAAAATGATCAAGGAAAGGCTATGATATCTT
The DNA here is from genome assembly GCA_029783825.1 of Sapria himalayana. Lineage (NCBI taxonomy): Eukaryota > Viridiplantae > Streptophyta > Magnoliopsida > Malpighiales > Rafflesiaceae > Sapria > Sapria himalayana. The sequence goes on from JAREIK010003431.1 coordinate 6,072,656, forward strand.
GTTTATAAGTATATAAAATGTGGCTAGTGTTTTTGTAAGTCTAAATGGCATCGCCAAGACTAGGATCAATACCTCATCATACATATTATCTTTGATTCGTCATCTTTAGCTATTAGCACTTGATAATATCTCGATCTCAAATTAAGTTTGGAAAATCACCTCGCATCACCAAGAATTCATTGGATCAGTACCTCATCATACATATTATCTTTGATTCATCATCTTAGCTATTAGCACTTGATAGTATCTCGATATCAAATTAAGTTTGATAAATTATCTTACATCCCCATGTTGGTCAAACAAGTCCAAAATCAAATGAATATAATATTTATTCCGCACAGTCAACTTGTTGATGACCTAATAATAGTCAATACACAACTATAATTATGCATTACATTTTCTTTAAAATAGAACAAGAGCACCATAAATTTGAAGGTCAAATTGTATCTCATATTAATCAACTCTTTTAATTATTTCTTTACACATCAAGTTCTTAGAGAACAATTTGTAGGATGTCTTGGCCATAAAAATGACATTAGGAACCAATTCAATTTGATGATCCACTTCTCTCTGTTGCGGCAAATTTTTGGCAATTTAGAAGACAAGACATCTAAAATGAGTCTAGAAGTTCCAACACTTCTATGTATGCCTTATTGAAAGTCATCAAGTTTTCATAAATCTTTAGGACTATCAGATAAGTTATGTTATTTTGTTTCATCCCTTTTGGTAATTGCATTTCAGACAATATTTTTATAGATTGTCTAGCATTATGTATTATTCAAATAATGCATTGGAAGATAGGATCTAGGATATATATATACATAATTGGCAAATGGAACTAAAAGTTCATTTACATAATCTAGAAAATCAGACCCAAGCACCAAGGCGTATCTATCCAAGTGAATTACCTTAATTATTTATTTTTCCTTCAATTATCCCAATTAGACCTCCACACCCAAGTATAATAGTAACTATTAGAATTTCTTTATGCATAGTTATTTCTTTGAGAAAGCTGATTTTTCTCCTCCCTCTCTCATCCCCATTTTTCTCCAAAAAAACCCTAAAACTTCTCCTAATCCTTAGAAAATTCGGCTTTGGAAGGCTATATTTGAGCAAGGGTAGTGGTAAGCATTGTTTATGTACTTAGAAACAATTTATCTTCATGTTTTATTGTTATATAAGATGAGTTTCACTGGACCACCCAATAAACTAAAACAAACTTCCTCCCAAAAATAAAACCCTAACTTAGCTGAAAGCTGCCCCGATACAGAGGTAATTATCATGGTCCCTTTGAAGAAAAATGATGAATCCTCAAAGATAATTCAAAAAGTGAGGTTTGTAGTGTGCTTCAAAAATGATTTCAATGCGACAAAATTTATCTTTGATGATGGTGTTGTACTAAGGACTATATAAGATAAAATCTCTTCTAATTCTCATAAATTTATTCCCAAAAATAACCTTGAAAATAAAAATTTATTAGATAATGGTAGTGATAATGATATTTGATGAAAATAATTTCCAAAATAAATGAACTTCTTAAAAAAAATTATTCTATGCAAGTGTCGGATATGCATATTGTTAATACCAAAATTGGAGAAAGTGGGTCCAACATGCATTCTATTGAAATATCTTATATCAGTGAGTCTAAACTACACTCGTTTGATGATTCTCGTAAAAAATATAATGTTCTATGGGAATGATATTGCAAATGTAGTTTATGTCTCTCGGTGTTTACCTAATATTGATGATATTTCTGAAAATATTAGTATGGAAGTATCAACTAAGGGTAAGATTAATGTTAATTTTGGAATAGAGGCAAAAGCTATACTTGAGACTGGAAATTTGAATGATAATAAGGAGGGAAGGCATGTTCATTGCCTTTCCTCATGAACTTCCAAAAACTTTCTATAAGAAGAAGGTTCGTTGGAGTAATCTCTTCTTGGGTAACAAAATCTTGGTGAACACAACAAAACTATTCTATATGCTCTCAAACCACTCTAGAAATGCATATTTTGAAAATGAGAACATGCAACATGGAATAGAAATCTAGAAAAATTACCTCTTGTTAGGTATTTTGTAATAAAATACCCTAGGCTTGGCTTACAAGAAGTTTATGAATGAGCAATGGAAAATAAGTATTCAAATTGTTCAACATCCTAGCGGATGAATTTTTATTTAAGTTCAAAACTTTAGAAGATATGGAGGAGGTGTTAAAATTCGACTCATACCTAGTGTTTGGTAGACCTTTACACATCAAGCCATTACAGTAGGCTTCCATGATGGCCTAAAAGAAATGGCCAAAATTCTAATTTGGATGAAGTTTTTTAACTTTCTTATATATTTATGGAATCCAATCAAAATAAGCAAAGCTGTGAGTTGCATATTGATAAATAAACTTCTAACACTTCAAGAATTGCATATGTAGAGTTATCTAATGAAATCTTGCTTAACTTCCCAGATGGCTCAAAAATATGTCAGCCTATTAGTTATGAAAATCTCTCATTATACAATAATTTCTGCTCTATTTTTGGACACATGTCTAGTAGTTACCGAATGAAGCTTAAAGAGTGGGGGTGAAAATGGCAACCTCCCTATAGTCAGTCCCAAAGCAAATGGATCAAAGATGGCTAAAGATTCAGTCTCTTCCATAAAAAAAGAGTAGATGCTAATTAATATTGATAGAGAAGGAGCAAACTCCCTTATAGAAGTAGGGCAATGATCTCCTGCCCAAGGTAATAAGTACCATACTCAAAGGAATTCTCCTTTGTATCGACATGAAGTAAAGGAAGGCTCAAACCAGATGGAAGAGGAGAAAGATGCATTCATCTTAGTTAGAGCCAAGAAGAAAAAGAAGGAAGCTCCAAAGGAAGGCCCCTCTTTAAATTTGAGAAATAAAGACAAACTCAAAGACCCTCCTTATAAAGGTTCTACCTCTCTTGGCCCTATCTAATAGATTCAAAAAAGGTCACAGCTCCTTAAAAAAGGTGAAATGCATAGTTTATTTTATGCAATGAATGTACATTAGATGGAGTTTTGAGGGATGGATAATGGAGAGCCCCTTATTCCTTCTCCCACTGCTCAACTTTCTAATATTAAGGGTATTATAGGGATAGGTGAGGGCACCTCTAGGTATGGTTGTATTGTGGTTGTTTGTGGATATCTTAAATCTATGGTGCTGGAGCCTAGAGGTTAGTGGAAATCTCATGCTTGAGCAATCTCTGTGTGCATGTATGCTTGAAGGGTTTCTGGATGAAGGGTTTCTAGACAAAGTCTCATAGTCCCTTAACAAAGAACATGGGGAGTCCTTATCGAGTGGGATTTCTTGTTGTAATTAATGGATTAGCTAGGAAAAGATAATACGACTAATGAAATTAAAATTTTATAAAAACTTCAATTACTTAGATAATTTTTCTTATCACCAGAATGGCCGAATAATATTGTTATGGGATAGACTTACTACGAAAATTGAAGAGATATCATCCTCCCCTCAATTCATGTATCTGAATATCTTAGATATAGTGAAATAGATAAAATTTAGATAAATAATTATTTATGATCTTCACTTGATTGTTGATAGGAGATCATTATGAAAAAGTTTAATCCGTCAAGATTCTTCTAATCTCTCTCCCTGGGTTGTAATTGAAGATTTTAACTCTCCTTTATCAGTATTAGATAGGAATGGGAGTAGAGTAATCCCAACCTATGAATGCCTAGATTTCATAAATTATCGCTCCACTATAAGCCTTTAAAATATGTCTTCTCTGGGCTGCTTCTTTACTTGGACGAATGGAAAAATGTCAAGCAAGCTTGACAATGCAATGATAAATCAAGAATGGACTAAACTCTCTTAAAATTCAAGCAACATTCCTTCCCCCAGAAATCTTTTTAGATCATTGCATGGTCCTTCTAACTACTAAAATGGGTTCACATGATGGAAAGATCCCTTTTAAATTCTGTAAAAAGTGGTTGTCCTATAAAAGATTTTTTTCGATTCTATTCAATGTATGGAAACAAAAAAATACATGGATCCATTATATTCCAACTAGTCAAAAAGCTAAAAATGATAAAAGATACCCTTAAAAAACTTAACGGGAAGTATTTTGGACAAACTAATGCAAGTGTCCCTAACTAGAAAGATACTCCAAACTACCCAAAGAAAGATACTTGAATCTCCCAATGAAATTCTTAAAGCAGAGAAAACCAAATTAAGAGTTAAATTGAAGATATTAGAAGAGGTTGAACTATCTTTTCTTAGACAAAAAGCTAAATTCAAGTATATAAAACAAAGTGACAGATCAACTAAGTTTTTCCACTTTTTAGAACGCATTAGACTCCAAAGAAATAAAATAGTATTTGTTATGAAGAAAAATAGAGGCTATACTACATCCTATAAAGATATTTCTAAAGCTTTCTTCGAATACTATAAAACTCTACTAGGTTCCTCTAAAAATAGAGTAGCATTATGTGAATCAACCATTCATAGTGGAAGAATTCTGCTTGATTCAGAACAAAGTCTCCTATCACTAAACTTCTCTTCTAGAAAGATAAAGGAAGCTCTATTCTCAATGGGGGTGCTAAATCTCCTGGTCCAGATGAATATACGGTAGAGTTTTTCAAAAAGTCTTAGGAGGTTATTGGGAAGGATGTTATTAGTGTTATACAATACTTTTTTCATTCTGGAATAATGCTCAAGCAAATAAATCATGCATATATGCACTAATATCAAATTCTTCTCACTCTTCATTAGTAGGCCTATTTCTTGTTGTAATATCTTATATATGCATATATCTAAGTTGATAGCAATGAGGCTTCAGGATATTCTAGGAGTTAAAATTAACCTTGCCCAAATAGCATACATTAAAGGGAGATTAATCTCAAATAACTTCTTGCACAAAATTTTATACAGAGATATGCAAGAAAAAAAATATCCCCAAGATGTTTCCTCAAGATTGATCTCCAAAAGGCATTTGACATGGATGATTGGGATTTCTTGAAAGAAGCACTTAAAGCTTTTAATTTCCAAGCAAAATTCACAGAGATCTTATATGAATGCATGACCACTACTTCTTTCTTTATCGCCATTAATGAAGAACTACATGGATTCTTTAAAGGAAAAAGAGGACTAGGGTAAGGAGACCCATAATATTCTTATCTTTTTGCCATTTTCATGGAATACCTATCTAGATTACTTATCAAGGCTACAAATTCTGAAGGGTTTTCGTTTCATCTTAGATGTTTCCCCTTAAGAATTTCCCACCTAATATATGCGGATGACTAGATAATCTTCGTTAAAAGAGATATTTCCTCAATCAAGATTATTCTTAATATATTAAATGAATTTATTGTAGCTTCGAGCCTTTGTGTTAACTCCTCCAAATCGAATATCTTCTTTAGAGGAGTTAAGACTAATATAAAAGAGAAAATTTTGAATTATTCTAGATTTATTGAAGGTTCCCTCCCCTTCATATTTCTAGGTGTTCCTTTATCTTTGAGTAGACTTATAACAACCCAATTTTGTATACCACTGGCCAAAATTACAGCCGCTATATATCAATGTGCTAGTAAATAATTTTTCTTCATTGGAAGACTTGAATTATTACACATGGTTATCCAAGGAATATATGGATATTGGTTCTTAATATTTTTATTACCTTCATTGATAATTATTACTATTAAAGTGCATATGAAATATTTTTATGGGGTACAACACAAACATGCAGATTTAGGCTTAAAGCATAATGGGAAAAAGTATGCATGCCTATATCTATCGGTAGGCTTGGTATTCTTGGATTAATAAATTGGAACAAATCTTTTTATATTAATAATATGTAGAGAATATACAAAAAAGAGGATAGTCTTTAGATAATGTGGATTCACCATTATTACCTAAACTCTCATAATATTTAGTATTATCAAATATCCAAGGAAGATCCTCTATTTTTTAAATCCCTAATAGCGATTATGGATATCTTAATTGAAAAATCTATAGGTATAAAGCAAGAATAAATATTTCAAATACATAGGGTGACAAAGGAATGCTATCTCAGGCATATAAATATTTATATGTAAATAATGAGATGAAAATAAAAGCTTAGATCAAAGTTATGTGGTTTCATAATCATATTCCAAATCATGCATCATTTCTATGGATTTAAAGATGTGGAAAAATTAGAATGAAAGACTGCCAATTTGCAATTCCAAGGAACATGCAATGTGAATTTTGCTCCCAACCAGAATCCTTTAAGCATGTCTTATTTGAGTGCCATTTCACTAGAAGTTTATGAGAACATTTGAAATGCTAGACAGTAATGAAGGAACCCATAATGTTTATCACATCAGTCTTCAAAAGTTTGAAGGAAAAACACTCTGCCAACACAACCAAAAACCACATAAGAAAAGTTATTTTTGCTACTGCCATTTAATACATATGGAAAGAAAGAAACTGGAGATGACATGAAGAAAAATCTCAAAACCCAAATTCAATTCTTAGAAAGATTAAAACAGTGATGTATATCGTAATCCACAATGATTGTTCTAGTTTAGAGCTTGTTTAGGTTGTACATATTTTGATATTATTTTTTATTACTTATCAAAAAAAAATTATTTGAATTTCTTTAGAATTAACTATCTTGATACACTCATTATCTTACCTTATGATGAGATTCACTTTATTTGCAATCACTTTAAAAATAAAAAAATTAGAAGTACCTATATCCATAAATACTTTAATATTATAACCAACAATAGTGACATCCACAACAATCAAGGTTCTTCATATTCTTTGATTCTTATTTTTGATTGAGTTCCATAAGATTGAACTCGATTTAATGACATATTTTTATTATTCTTCATTTTTTATGACAATAATAATAAATTTATTTTGATTGGGATAATCATGAATCTGATAGGATATATCACAAAGAATGCATGCTAGAGGTCCTATCTTCTTTGCATCAACCTTTGAAAGTTTTCCATTTGCCATTGGATAGATACTTATTCATTATTTGTATTAATATACTTGATTTTTCTTTTTACTCTTGAAAGAATTTAATTTGTCCACTTTCTTAAATTCTACCAAGGATTTGACTGTTGACATAATATGGATAAAGTATTTGACCTCTCCTCCTCTGTCATTCTTGATAAGCCTATGGTTTGAGACTAACCTTAAAGAAAAAGACTACATCTTTTTCATCAAGATCAAAAATTTAAAGCAACAATTTAGAAATTTTATATACATAGTATCTTACTTTCATACGTTAAGTTAATGTCCACAACATAGCACTTTAATCTTTTACAAACTCTAGATAAATTTGTTGATTCGACTCTCCAAAGTATGAACATTAGCAATTTCTCATTTGTGGTGCCACCGAAGAAGCACAACATCCACCAAATACTTAGAAGCTATACTAACCTTGGTTGAATTGCTCGTGATGCCCATTACTCAGAAATATTACTCTATTCCTCAAAAGAAATTATTGACCTCTTTTATCACTTGAGTACCTCTAAATTCCTTCATTTGTAGGACATCCACCCATGATGAGATCATTTAGTCAATCATGTCACCCTCAATTGTTCTCTTACAAGTGGGAAGTTTATCCACTCATGATGAAAGTATTTGGTCAATCATATTACTCTCTATTGTATTTCTATAAGTGGGAGGCTCTATTTTTAACTTCTCAATCATCTTTTGCATAGCACTTACCATGGATTCCAAAATAGATTTCTTTTAGTTTAAAATCTTCAGGACAATATTGTGGGCACCTTGAATCCCTTCTCTTTAGTTTTGTCTCCTCAATATTCTTCATTGATGTCATCTCCTCAATGCTCTCCCCAGTATTCTAAGATTTGTCTCGCAATTGACCCAATAACTAGCTCTTCTTAGCCATTCAAGCTTTAATGGAGATCATTATATCTTTTGAGCTTCCTTTCTTCCATTAATTCTTAGTATCAAATATATCTTTCTTAGGGTTCTCGATGTCGTAAATAAATGTCATAGTAAGGGAATCAATCACCTCTAATATAACTTGTCACAAATCATAAGCTTTGGTATTATACATACAACCTTAAGCTAGGAAATTTGCTTCATCAATTATTAAGTCATTCTACTATCATCTCTCACAAGAGTAAAACCCTTGAGATCTTGCATACTAGATTAAAGATATTAATTGGGTTGGGTGGGCCAAGCATGACCCACGGCACAACATGATTCATTAGTGTTAAACCTGACATAGCATAGTCCAAAATCATGCATGGACCAGTCATGTTAGCCCATGGCATTGCTCATAACATGTCGTGGTTGCTTGGACCTTGTATCATGCCAGGCACAACCCACAAGCCTCGCATGCTTGAACAAAATGTGGCACAACTGATAGGATAGTTCCTTTCACTATCTTGTTGGCCTAAATTTTAAAAAATACTTTATTTTTATTTGTTACAGTGATTGATGTAATTTCTGAAATTCAATGGTTGAAATCAAATGGCTATTATATTTAGCCTTAAAAAATTTTTAAAAATAAAAAATTTATTTTTTTGAAAAAAAAAATTCAATAAACAGCATATTAATATATTTTGTTTTTCATAGTTTATTTATAATATCTTCTCCTCTCATCTTCTCCTCTCCTCTCATCTCTCCTCTCCTCTCCTCTCATCTTCTCCTCTCCTCTCATCTTCTCATCTCCTTTCCTCTCATCTTCTCATCTCCTTTCCTCTCATCTTCTCATCTCCTTTCCTCTCATCTTCTCATCTCCTTTCATCTCATCTTCTCATCTCCTTTCCTCTCATCTTCTCATCTCCTCTCCTCTCATCTTCTCGTCTCCTCTCATCTTCTCATCTCCTCTCCTCTCATCTTCTCATCTCCTCTCCTCTCATCTTCTCATCTCCTCTCCTCTCATCTTCTCATATCCTCTCCTCTCATCTTCTCATCTCCTCTCCTCTCATCTTCTCATCTCCTCTCCTCTCATCTTCTCATCTCCTCTCCTCTCATCTCCTCATCTCCTCTCCTCTCATCTTCTTTCTCTTCTCCTCTCATCTTCTCATTGCCTCTCCTCACTCTCATATTATCATTGAGCCATATTTGTGCCAATAAATTTTTATTTATATTTTTAATTTTAATTTGGCTGGGCATTGAAATTATTCTGGGGATGAGTTACAACTTGTATGCATGAGAATATGAGGTAGAGGTGAAAAAATATTTTCTGCCCACATAAAGTAAAGGTGTATATTACATTGATAATATTTAATTTTATCAATGTAATATACATAAACATAGATAATAATAAAAACTTGACTAAAAAGTTAAGGTGTACATAAATTTTTAATAATTTTTTGATAAAATAAAAATAAATTAACAAAAATAAATAAAAAATTAGAAAAATATTAATTAGATTTAGACATAGATAATAATAACAACTCGACTAAAAAGTTTGAGATAGAAACTAAGTTTTCTCTCATAGTCTTAAACCGTGTGACTAAAAAACCAAAAAATAGACAAATTCAATAGTGTGGATATAATTTAATATAATTAAAAATAAAAATTATATGAATACCAATAGCACTAATACCTTAAGAGACATGATGATCAATGCACCAAAATATATAATGCATTGTATCCCAAGAAAAACCAATTTAATGGTGGGATCTTTGATGTTGGATTAACTTTAGATTTAATGACACCTTTCACTTATCAGAATAAATTTGGCAGGGAAGGTAATAGCGATATTGATTCCTAGAATGAGTCTTTAGATTAGATTTTTAGAAGATGCTATACTAATTCATATTATATAAATATATTTTCAACCTACTTATCATAAAATTCTTAGGTTGACCAATAAAATTGATATAATAAAATAATTTAAATTAGAAAAATAATTAGTAATTAACAAACTTAGTAAATATAACATAGTGGTATCTATGACATCTGACATCTAGTCTAGTCATGATGATATTGTATTAATATGTATCACCCCCTATTATGTCAATTCTATGTAAAAATTAAATAAAAAAATAAGATTTCATGAGATTTTTTATCCGCATGATGACCCCATCATATATGGATATTTGATGGGGATATTAAGGAAATATAATATTCAGAATATATTTTTTAGTATTATATTTGATAATACTAGAGGTGTCAACTGGGCCGGGCCGGCACGAGGCACGGCACGGTTCGGCCGTGCCTGGGCCGGCCTGGCACATTTTTAAACCGGGCCCGGGCCCGTGCCGTGCCGTGCCAGGCACGGCACGGCGGCACAGGTTCTTCCCGTGCCGGTTTCATGTGGGCATGCGTGGGCATGACCCGGCCCCTCCCGAAAAAAAGACCGCGGGTCGGGTCTGATTGGATCCCGACCCGCGGTCTCGACCCGGCACGGCACGGCCTGCCGTGCCTACGGGCCGTGCCTTGCCCGGATGTTTTCAAACCATGCCGGGCACGGTAGCACGTTCGTGCCCTAAAAAAATGGGTCGGGCCGTGCCGGGCCGTTTGACACCTCTAGATAATACTTTCAATAATAGTGTCAAAATTAATATATTTATGATAATCATTAAAGAGATTCCCATAGTTATTATTTTTTATGTTAGATATATATGTCACATAATTAACATAATAGTACAAGCATGAATAAAAAAATTTCTCTCACATTAGAAAATATATAAAGTTTACTAAAATATTTTAAAATACCTAAAAAACAATAACAATTTTATACTCTATATCTGTAAGAGTACCTAAAAATTTTCATATGGATGTCGAATACCATTAAAAATATACCTACTAGATGTTAGATTTATTTGTTGGCTACAAATATGTAATACTCGACTATGTCAATAATAAAAGTAACGAACTTATAATTGATAATTTTAAAAGAAAAATAATTTCTTTTTTAAATTCCTAAAAATATTTTATGATATGACGAACATGTGTTCATCTATGTACACTCTCATCTCATGCATTACACTTAGGTACATATGTAATATTGATAGTATATCTAACAAGTATAGAGGATTTCCTAATTTAAGTATCATAACTATTGAGTTGGAAACTAAATATTTAAAATATTAATTTTTTATTCCATCAATTTGTTTTTTGCTTCTAATATGGATCATAGGTTGAAGTGGAATAGGTAGAAAATATATTAAAATACATATCCTTCTTCAAGAACCAAGTAGGAGAACTAAATGATAAAATTTATAAATAATTAGAAAATATATTTAAATATTATGATGCTAGGTATGATAGTTTTAGTGAGTCTCTGAGTATGAAAATGGAGTTAATATCCAAACATAATGACTATGTCATCTAGTTAGCTTGGGGCAAATGATAGAATAGTCCATCGAATTAGAGTGAATTGTCTCAGTACTTAGATGCCAATTATTACTTTATACCATCATATAATGAAAATCAGAATTTAGATATATTGAGTTTGTGAAAATTATATGAATCTATATATCACGTATAATCTAAGATGACATGTGATCTATTGAACCCTATGGTATCTAGCATAGAATCAAAATTTTTCTATAGTTATAAATATTATTTCAAATAAGAAATCAATATTGTGATAAAATATCATAGAAGCATTGTCATGCTAAAAGGACTAGGATGATTTCAAGAATGAGTCTTTAGGATCAAGTGAAAGAACTACTAGTAGATGATAACTCATATGACATCTAGAATATCAAAGCTATCACTATAACTACAAGCTTCAAATATAATCATTTGAACCATATAGACACAGACTGATCAAATACACTAGAGGACCAATATGCATGTTGTTATTGCTAACTTGTCAATGTCATGATGTGCTTTTATAATTTTCTAATTTGTTATTATTTGTGATGTAATTAAACCACAACCATGAAAATGATGTATAATTCTAAGTTTCATCATGTGATTGTTCTCAGATAAGCATAATTCTAAGAGATGTCTTTTATTCTCATGTTACTTTTACTTTAGTGGCCCAAAAAGATTAAGTAGATTATATATGTTGGAATAAAAAAATCTAAGTGGGACAAAAAGGATTCACATACCACAATTGATTTTCTAAAATTTTTTTCTAGATTCAAAATAATAATTTATTGTTGGGCTTTACAGGAGAGCTAAAACTCATTTGATAGATATTTATTAAAGTTAATTTATGAGTTAATCTCAGTCTAACCATGTATGACAATAAGGGATGTTGTGATGTTTGCCCGGGGTGGACAAACCAATTCATTGAAATTGGTTTTGCCAAATTAGTTTCTTCAAAATAAAATTTAGTACTATTTGGTAAATTTATATTTAATCTAGTTTGATTTAATAACTTTTATGTTATTTTATTTTTGGGTTTTCTATTTTATTAAGTTTTATGTTTTTAGAAAGCATCATGAAAGAGAAACTTCTTAATGAAAAATTTATTTTCCCATTGAGCCTGCTTGAAAAAATAAAAATAAGAAAGAAAAAAAATGAAAATAAAAGAAAAGAGAAACATAAAACAACAACAAAAAAATATCACAATACACATCATGTATGCAAAATAATTGTGAGAGAGATGAGTCCTCTCTTTTTGTATCCCACTTTTGGATTTATGTACACACCCACAATTATATGAACATGAGTGTGAAATTGAACAAGAAGGTCTCCACACTCATCGAATGAGAGAAAGAATCTCTCTATTTTACCCTATCTCTATCCTCATGTTTACTCACTAGAACATGCCTATTGTTGTATATTGCTCTCCATGTTTAGCTTGGTGTGAGCTCTATGGGAACTTGGTTCATCACACTCAATTTTCTATTCATATTGGTTTCTACTAAGCTTGATGCTCATACCTATTGTTGTAGACTCTGATGCTATGCTCATACCTATTGTTGGTGTGAGCTCTATGGGAACATGCCTATTGTTGTATATGAAAAAGCAGACTCTGATGCTATGCTCGACACCGAATGAGTTAGTAGATCCCGTGTCATCCTAGATAGCATGGTAAAGGTGGACTCATATGATTTCTACCACTGTAATATATCAAGATTCTTAGTATCAGAATGTGATAGGATTGAACAGTAATCGGTATATAAGTACCGATAAAGCTTGCTCCTATGTGATGGTCCACTCCTACGTTTCCCCCTCGCTAGCTGAATGAAAAAATCGTCATCTCCGAACAAGGTATCCATGTCCGTAATCATAGTCTCACTACTACCACCACCATACCTAGTATCGTAGTATGTGAACAGGTCAGTTAACTTCTCGTGAATGAACCATTCAGGTGGCTCTTCCATGTTCATGCACGAGAAAATGTAAGTCATGGTATTTTCTACCCCTTCCACCTTAACCCTAGGGTCCATGCATGCAGCGATGCAATAAAGAGATGGAACGGTAGACCAGTACTTCAGGTACTTGGTTTCTATCTCTGCAACCATATGGCTAAGTGTCAGGTCAGCTCAATACTTCCTAAATATTCTACTAATGTTGCATATGCACCGGAGTGCAATGCAAGTCATGGGCATATAAACTGACGAACACATGTTCGTCGTGTCATAAAAAATCTTCTGGAATTTCATAAATGAAATTCCTGAAGCCCAGTCAGTGTCGTCAATAATAAGTTCATCACTCTTACTATTGACGTAGACGAATATAACGTGTTCGTATCCAACACATGATTCTAACATCAGGTACGTGTAATTCTAACGATGTCTCACATCCGATTGGAATTTCTTCTTCTTAAGATTCGCAGACAAACAGAGACTACCAAACTCTTGTTGTCTGCGAGGAATATAAATATATTTTAGTGCGTTACGTATATTATCCAACGAGGGAGAATAGACCTTCATACCCGCTTGAACAATCAGGTTTATCACGTAACACATGCATCTGACATGAAAGATCTCTCCTAATAGTGCGTCTCTAATATTCCTAACAAACATGTTAATCACTACTCCATTATTAGATGTGTTATCGAATGTGACACTAAAAATTTTATTTTGAATTTTATATTCTTTTAAGATTTTCATCATACACTCAAAAATAGTCGGGTCATCATGAGGATGAAGAATTTTAGAGAATCCTAAAATTTTTTTATTCATTGTCCAGTTAGAATCTACATAGTGGCTGGTGTGACATGCATATGATGTTTCATCGTGACTTGTCTAGATATAGGACGTCACGGACATCACTCCACTATATGCCATAAATTCATTAATTATTTTTTGTTTTTCTAACTTATACAATTTTAGTATGTCATTACTAGATGTGGACCTAGGAATCCTATGATAAGCAGGTTGAAAATATGTCTGCATAATACGCACAACCCTTGGATCTTCCGAAAATCTGATCGAAAGACCCATCAATGTGATAAGTCGGGCTATGTCGTCCCTACCCAACTCGCTGGAGTATATGAAGGGAATAAACTTTGAGACTGAATTCGATCCAGTCTTTAAAAGTGCAGTGCCAAGTTAGGTTTGACTAGGATCTAATGGACCATGTTTTTTGGTGCATAATTCGGCATGCCTCTTAAGGTGCCTAGTCGCAAACGAACTCTTACATGTTAATAGTCTCATACAATATTTGCAATGTGTCATCTCTTCTTTCTCACCCCTAACATTTTTTTGTTTTATTATATTAAAATGAGTCCAAACTACATAAGTCCTCTTAGTTTTTTATTTTTTAGAAGTTTGGGTTGAGACGACTGGAGAAACCAATGTTTCAGCAACCTCAGACCTCTGTGTAATATTTTTCATTTTCTAAATTTAAATATGTTTCATTAGTATTTGTCATTTTTTATGATTTTTCTTAATCTGTACACTATTTTAAAATTTATCTAATTTAGGTCTAGAGAGAGAGACTAGAGAGAGAAAGTAAAAAAAAAAACTTAAAATAAATTACCCGGTCAAGCAATGAGGTCAATCACGTGCACGGTGCACCACAGTCTAGCTCAAAATTCAAAACCCAAATTGATATTCCCGAAAAGCCAAGCCAAATGACGAAATCTCGACTTCCTGAGTCCCGAGAGAGAGGCGCAAGATTTTTGAGAGAGAAAATGTGAGATTTGAGAGAAAAAATATTTATGAAAAACATAAATATTATAGAGAAGAGGAGTGGAATTTATAGATTATAGAAAATAATTTTTTTTAAAAAAATCATTTTTTTGATTTTTTTTTAAATTTTTTTGGGGGCAGAATCATGAGGACCATTGGATTCTGCCCCATAGCGGTTGGAGGCGAGATCCAACGGCTACAATTTAAAATTTTTTTTATTTTTTTTTTTTGCCCATTGGGGGGGGAGGGGTGGGGGCGGGGGGGAATCGGGTTGGCAGTCAGCTCGGGGGACCGCGGGTCGGGTCCAATCAGACCCGACCCGTGGTCTTTTTTGCGGGAAGGACGAATGGGATAATGGTGCAGGTGTGCCCGTGCCGGTGTGCCGTGCCATGGGGCACCGAACCGTGCCGGATCAAGCACGGCACGAGGCTTAGTTGGCCTCGGCACGGCACGGCACGGGCTTAGGCACGGGATTTTCCATGCCGGGCCAGCCCAGGCACGGCCGAACCATGCCGTGTCTCATGCCGGGCCGGGCCGGTTGACACCTCTACTGTTGACTAGTCGATGGATCAGCCCATTATCAGCAAGGGAATCCAATCCTTCTCCTCACACAAAGATCACCACCTATGATATATTTTATTTATTTATTTATCTATTTATAACATATGATAAAACATTTACATATAATAAAAATGTAAAATGCAGCTTCACATCAATATAAACAGGCCTGGCCAGACCAGGCCACGCTTTAGCCCACTACCCTATAAAACATGGCTTGAAAGTTGAAACCAAAATAGGCACCAAAAAATAAATAAATAAATAAACATAGTCGCACATAAAAACAATCAATTTCATAAAAAAAAAAAATCCTAAATAAAACTGAGAACAACACACACACACACACACACACACACACACACATATATATATATATCACAAAACCAGCTTGTTTTAAAACAATTTTTCAAACTTGCAAAATTTCAATAAAATAAATCTTTAATTTTTTGAAAATATACCAAAACATAGCAAAAATGGCACACAATCACAAAAACATTAACAATGAAAAAAAATGATATACAAATAAAGAAAAAAAAAACTTTAAATATATATATATCCATTAATTATGTTACTTTATTAATATAAATTTTAACACATTAAAATTAAAAAAAAAAAACAAACAAAGAACAATGATGATGTAAAAATTCATTAAAACATAGATTTATTAGAAGAATAAAAATAATTTAAAAAAAATAAAATCATAATTCATCCTTTATGTCTTGAGCAGTACTTTTGTTAGCCAATATCACATCTGGCTTGGATGTTGAGGTAGATTTTTGGAGCCTAAAGGGGATTGAAGCATGAGTTTTGATAAACTTGTACAATGCTACCACAGTTCGATCCACATCCACCGTCATCTACAAGCATCCACTAGAACGTGAGCAAAAACCTCAAAAACAAAAACAAAAAAAACAAGGTAATGGAAGAACACCCACTGGGTCAAAGCTTTTGTTTCCAGCAGGAAAGAAAAGAAGAGTGGGAAAGCCATCAGACTGTAAAAAAGAAGAATAAGAAGAAAAAGAAGAATATAATAATCAATCATGAGTAAGCTTATTTCAATGTGGGCCAACCATACATACCTTTGCTCGAGGATGCTCATTTGTTGTTCCATCCATCTTGGCTATCACAAGGGAATCAATCCCTCTTAAATGCTTAGCAAGCTTGTCGTATGTTGGCTCCAAAGCTTGGCAATGACCACACCATGGTGCATATATCTATAGTATTTAGAATGTTAATCAGTGCCTATCTGGAGAACCATGCTGAGCTGGGCCTAGCATTCTAGCCCATTGAGGTGTTTGGCCCATGGACCAATTATCTCTTTAGTAGCAATGTGAAATGGTCAAACATTTATACCTATAATTTATTTTATTTTATTTTATTTTATTTTCTTCGGAGATTTAATATATATATATTTATTTAAATCAAGTTAATTTAATTAAAATTGACTAGCCTATTATATGTTCATTTTATTTAAATTTTATTTTTTATGCATTTTCTCTTCAAAGTTTTATGCCTCTTCATGTATGTAGCCTACCATCACAATGAACTTGAAATAAATTTTCATTATGTTATTACATATTAAACTTTGATTATTGATGTCACAATTTTTTTTTAGTTAGGCTTATTTCTTTTGATTTGATGACTTTTAGAAAAGAATTTACATGAGTGTGGTGTCAAATTTTTTGGAGATAAGTATTATTATGATCATTATCATTTAAATATATTCCAAATTTAATCAAAATTGATCATTAAGAGAGAATTACATAACACAAATTGTATATTAAAAAATACATAATGATTGCGTATAGATTTACATCATTTAGTAGAACAAAATTAATGAAGATGAGAATGAATGAAACATGTTGAACAAATTTCTCCATGAATACTTAGGAGGAGGGTCATACCCAGTGCACACTAATTCTAATTTAACACAATTTATGAGAGAGAATAATATCTTCACGATCTTATCTCCGAAAATTAAAAAGATTATACCTAATTAGTCTCGAACGCAAGACTTATCATCATTGGACGAAAGCAATTTAATCATACTAAAATATGACCTCCAATAAATATATAATATATGAATTTATTAGGTGATCAATCATCTCAGTATTATCCAACCATTCAAGATTCAGAAAATATTAACTAATTATAAGGACCAAAAATAAAAAATAAAATAAATTTTGATAAAAAATAAAAAATATAATAAATTCTTCAGTAGACAATAATAGTTTATCTAAAACAACAAGAAATGAAAAGTTTCATCTAGGCAGGAATTAAGGATGAATAATTAAAAAAATATAAAAAACAAAAATATTATAATTAGAGAACACAAAAAGACTTGAAAACTACAAAAATGTTGAATTATATTCGATTATATAATATTATTACATTTTTTTAGGGAAAAATCATGCAACCACAATTTTTAAAAATCAATTAGTGTACCAATTGTATAAAAAAAATAAATATTTACAATTCAAATACCTTGAGAGTGTGATTTAAGAAATTAAAAAATAAAAAATTGTGAAAATTATAAATTATAACATCTCTAACCACGTGAATAAATTTGAGTCTAGTGAAAAAAGTAAACACTTAAAGTAATATTTTTCTTTGAAAAATAATATTTTAATATATGAACAAAAATATATAATACACAAAGATTAGAAATATAATATTATTTGATGTGCATTATTGATCTCATGTCACTTTTTACATAAACATCATCAATTATTGGTCTGTATCTTGAGACTTATTCATTTGGATGAAAAATTAGACAAATTATATTTGAGCCATGAACTAGGCCAGAGAATACAATAATTTAACATGAATCCACTCCTTTATTACAAGTAACACATTAGTAACTCGAGAATTTAGAAATTCATTTAAAAATCATATCGAAATTATTTTTAAAAAATTAAGAACACCTATAAGTTTTTGAAGCTCAACAATGAAATTGCAAAAGATTGATACTGAAATCAAAGTATAGTTAAGTTAAAAAAATTCTATGCTGATATTAAAAAAAATAAATTATTCTTTTTTATAGGAAGATTCATATAAAAAAATAAGCATGAATATATGATATTAAATATTTTAGCATGTGTTAGATATAACAATGGATTAAAAAATCACTATTTAAAAAAATTATTGTCAAATATTAAAAATGAAATTATATTATTTTTTTACATTATAATATATCATGAGTGTATTATATGTTTGTACATTATAATATTGAATATTATTTCTATTTTTAAATTTTTTACATAAATATCATACTTGTGTGCTAGTATAAAATATGAATTTATTATATAGTTGTCATTGCTACTAGCAACCAATTTTTTATAATTGGATGCATATTGATAACACTTAGCACCATATTATCAACCAATTTTCATATTGATAACGCTTAGCATCATATGATAGCTAGCTGCTAGCACTACCATACAACTACCATGGGAGGTGTATATTTGACATCCATGTAGATCAAACTCGTGTCTCTAAGATTGAGCAGTCTTACTCCTTTACCAATACAACTACCATATTGTTGATTGTCATGAAAATATATTTAAATTTAAAATGTCTAGTTTTTTTATGATTAAGAAAACTAATCTTGTGAATGCATAATCACATGATGTTACATACAAGAAACTGAATGTACGTGTTTAAGCAATTTGGTCCACTTTTATTAGAATTTGAATTACATATCAAAAATAATATGAAAATTTATTTAAAAAATAATGAGAGGTGATAACATAGTATGTGACAAATTTACTTGTTTCTAGTACTACATGCCAACAAAAAAAAAATCTACAATGTCTTGACCTAGTTACCACACGGATACTCATAATACTTAGCAGATGATACACCAAAAGGTGATAATAGATAACAACATTTATATGTTCATGAGACATCTTCATTCATAACATTGTATCTCTCAGAATAGAGATTACACTCAGCATAGAAGGCTTCCCTTTTAACAAAAGATTTAAAAGAAAGTAATATATTAATAATTTTACCCCTAAAAATGACAAAGCCGCATATGATAAGTCTGGAACACAAAATCTATCATCTTTCAACAAAACCACTAGTCAACATATCAAGAAATAATTTCCACAAACCCTCCTCATAGGGAGCTTAGCTGGTTAAGGCTCTTGGCAATATCCAAGAGATCACGAGTTCAAGTCTTACTAATGAGAGATATCAAGGATATTTCTTGCGTGCTCAATAATTCGGGGGCCCAAGGGAGTGAGGGGGCCCACGTAAGTGGGCCTTTAGACCCCTTGTTTCTCAAAAAAAAAAAAAGAAATAATTTCCACAATATGCATGTAAGACAATGACTTATCAGGTGATCACTCATGCTTGTACTATTATCATCAATGTATATTTAATTTTACATTTTTTATGAGATTTAATATGTTAATTTTATATAATCAAACACTAAGATGATCAACAAGTAATAATATCTATCGAAAACTTATACACAAAAAGAATGATCACGACGAGTAAAGGTATCAAAATGCCATATTCACCTTGTTTTGAATTGGGCCAAATTGACCTAGTTGCTACCCTATTTTGATTAGAGTAATGTAGTATTTTGACCTAGTAACTATATTTTTGATTAGTCTAATTTTGTAGACACAATCACATAGTATGACACATACAAAAATTAAATGAACAAACTTATAGATAAATGTAATATATATTAGAAAATACAACAAAAGATGAAAACATTAAGTGTACTTATTTCTTGTGATATATTATATGCCACAAAATTTAAGATTTATTAGCATTCATATAGTCATCAAACAAACTAATATATGTATATGTGTGTGTGTATATATATATACACATCAAGCAACCTTAATTCATATGATTGAGTCTCTCACGATATTATTTGCAAGTTGATTGATCATTTTGTGTCCGATGATTTTGTGAGTGTAACTTAGCTTCACAACATAATGAAGAGATTACTACCACCACATAATGTGTGAATCACAATATGTAGGTCTATAGTTTGTTGCACTTAGTAGAGTTAGAGCATGGATGATTAGCCACGCTTTTTTAGGATCTTATTCTGCTTTGAGTGACAAAGAGAGCACGTGTAAGGAGAAACTATAGAAAAAGGACAACAATAATTTGCTCTCATTAGACATAACATCCATAATTATGAAAATTCTATCAAATGTCTAAGACAATACAATAAGTTACCAATTCCACACATAGGTCATCTCAATATAAACCAGTCGAGTTCATTCCCATTTTCAAGGAAGAGTATGCTACAAATATTTTCTTAAACTTCATGTTTCTCTAGACAAACATATTACAACTCTTTATACAGTTAGTCATCCCATAGTCTTAGATTGTGGACTTGGGGGTCAATACTTATGATATAGACAATTGTTTTTTAATATTTTTTTTGAGAATAGAGATTTGATATTATAGTAGTCATTGACACAGTGCTCATCAAGAATGACCTTTCGTAGAATTGAGTATGATACCCTATTCATATTTTTTCCACCCAAGTCCCACTAGGAGCAACATACGAACACAACATGGGAAAACGACATAAATGAGTTAGCTTATATTAACTATAAGAGATATCAAATGGTAAAATATATTAGAGTCTCATATCATGCGTGTCAAAGATCATTAATTTCAACTTGTTAATTTAAGTATATAAGAAAAATATGAAACCATTACATTGATGGTTTTACATATTATGCTATTTTTATTAATAATTTTCTCGATTTACTTGAATTTTAATTTTCAAAGGTAAAATTTTGATTTTTCTCTTGTAAATCGAAATTTAGCCTAAAGCTCTTATAAAAAATACTATCTTCCCCAACTATCTCCATGGCTATTGATTCTAATTATTAGTAGGATATAAACATTGAATCCCTCACATATTGGACATCATTGTTGGGATTTGATCCTTGTATTAGCCCTAACTATTGGATAGGTCAGGAGGTCTCAATCATTCCAAGTTGAGATGGGTTTGACATAATGCTTCACGTGTTGAAATGGCTCACTATGGTGCAAGCGCCATGATTTGTAACTAGGGTTGCAAGTTCATTGCCACCTTAGCCACAATATTGAGCCTACTATTTGGCAAAGAGATCATGAACACATAAGTTAGAACATAATTTAGAACATAAGTTAGAACACAATATCAATCCAACCCCACAATCAATTCACAAGTGGTCGAGTTTGGGTGCAAAGCAAATTAGAACATAAGTTAGCCTTTATATACTTCTTTCACTTGTGATAACTTAATTAGAAGTTGCATGACATATGTGACTCTAAGAACAAAGAATGGAGTTGAACCAATACCAATTAAACGAGTAGAATAAGTTATTCTAATTATTCTATTAAATACTAGCTAAACTAGTAGGAAATGTTTGACTGAGACATTTTATTCAATACCAATAAAATTAGTAAAAATATTGTGCCAGTGCTAGAGCCAGCAAAACTAGCAAAATAAAATGTCATTCTAAGGCACTATCCTACTTAAAATGACAACAAACCATGAAGTAATGGATATGTAATCTCATTTGAATAAAATTTGAGAATCAATATCTCATTCGTTAAAAAAAAAAACTAACACTAAATACAAATGAATATTCACCATCAAAATTTTGTTGTCTTTAATTTCGATCAAAATTATGTTGTCTTTAATAATTTCTAATATGAGATTAATTTATTAATTGAATATAAAAAATATAAATCATTAAATTTTCACATAAAAATCCAAGATATATCAATTAATAAAACATCATAAAAATCATATCTAATGCAGAATGATCTCATTTTTAGTACATAATACAAAAAAAAAATTAATATTTCAACAGTATTATCCTCAAATAATCAAAAAATATAATTTTAAAGACTATAATGAGTCTCAAATCATAATTTCATCACTAGTATATGGGTAAACACTAAGAAAAATAAAAGGCAAGTTTTTTTTTTTTTTGATATTTTTATATATTTTGAATTATATAGAACATATGAATCTATAAGAATATTCTTATTAGTTTTATTTTCTTTTATATGCATTTTCTATTATCCTTTTTGTTATCAAATATAATATTAATTATGCAATAAAAAAAATTAAATTACATTTTAATTAGTTTTAATTTCTAGACTATTTTTAAATGATGTTAAAGATTTTTACCATTATTTAAAATTATTTTTTTCGATATTATAGTTTAATAATAATAAAAGTTTTTATCATAAATTTAAAATAAACATTCTAAACAACCTAGTCTAGTATAAGTGGATAAGAGAGCAAACTATTTTTTCTAGCAGCAAAGATTTTCAAAAACTTGAAATGGGAAGCAAACCTCTAGAAGAACATCCTTTGCCTCGTCCAAAATGATTTCATCAAAATTATTTCCCACCACGATTTTGACATCCCCATTGTTCTATGATCAACCAAGAGCCACGAATACATATAAGAGGCGAGATATAGAAACTTGAGCAAATTTCAGGAAAACAGAAATCAGCTCACAGTTTCAGGAATTGGGTCTGATTTGAAGAAAGGTTTGAGCTTATCTCGAAGAAAATTTTCTCCGAATTTCTGAAGAATTTTTAAGAAAAGGAGAGGTGACAGATGTATGAGCAAATAGTATGTTGCAGGTGCCATTTAATGGATTCTCACCTTTATCGTTTCCAAGGAAATATCTCCATCTAGCAGAAACTTCCTACCATCATCATTTCCTGTGTATGCAATGACCTGTAGAAAAGTGGATAAACATAAAATTAGGAAGGCAAGACATGAAATAGATGAATCAAGGAGAACATGTGGGCTGCATGAAATTACTTTAGGAGCATTTCCGGTGACGCCGAAATAATTTGAAACGGGCTTCCCAACTTCTTTACTGCCAAGATCCACATACACAAACACAACCTGCAATTAAACTTCATCAAGTCAAAAAGATAAATCAGGCTAATCAAAACCCACATACTTAGGGTGTGACCATAGAAATCAATTGTTTTCGAAAGAACATTTTGAAGGGAAAAAACAAACAAACACAAGATTTTGCATCCAAATCATATTCATCATCATAAGCATCAAAACTCATTTTTTAAAATTTTATCATTTTTATCAAAATCATACGATTCACGATTCGACTCACAATTCATAAGATAAAAAATTTAACTCTTTAAAAGAATTGAAAATATAAATAAATCGAAGACTGAATCGCTGAATTACAAATCAATTTACATGAATCAATTTAATATTGATTCTCAATAAACCAATATCCTCAAAAAGTCACAAAATTAAAAACTAAAATACCAAAAAAAATTACCGGCTGTATGAATTAATTAACATGAAAAAAAACTTTAACCTTTGACATTTCAAATTTAACATAAAAAAATAATAAAATATCAAAAAAACATTAAAAAACAAAAATATCAAAAAAAAATTATAAATTATAAGAAATATGAATTAATTAACGTGAAAAAAATCACAAAAAATTTAATTCGCGATTCAATTCTCGATTCACTAATCAAATATTCTGATTCTTGATTTGAATCTCAATTTAATAACTATAAATTTTATGTAATTCAATAGGATCATCATCAATCAAGTTGTATCATAATTATTTGTAATTAATTGTATGGATAATATTTTTCTAATCAACTCTATTAAAACTATACATATTTTAATCATTTAATTATTAAATTCTTATTTATAATGTTAATCATTTAATTATATTTTTCTCCATCCATTTAAACTAGTGTACAGAAAGATCTTTTTTGGACATGAAAAATCACTTCAGATAATTCTCTTATTTTATTATCTATAAAAAAAATTATAATCTTCTTTCTAGTAACTTTAATTCTAAATCTATATTTTTAAATTTTACCATATATTTAGTTTATAATATACATCTACGATACTTCATATTTTGTATATTTTACTTCTTGTTTGCTCAACATTCAATTTCATAAAGGATGGTTAACATCATAATTATTCCATAGAATTTATTTAATTTATTTAATGATTGTCTATCATAAAATACCCTAAGGCAATTTTCTATTTGATCATGAGATGTATTCTCGTCAATTTTTCATAATTACTTAATATTAGAATCTAAGTATTTAACATATTAATATTTGATATTTATTAGCTCTTTATTTTTAATTATCACGTTATTATTATTATTCTTGTCATGATTAAACACATATTTCAAGTATTGCCCTCTAAATTTTTAATTTCTTACCTAATACTCCTTCAGTTTTATCAATTAATATTATATAATTTATTATTTTAATTCTAATTCATTAATCATTATAAGATTCACACATAATTTTAATATATCTAATATTTCTAATGCATCATGATATATCATGTTGTTTTATCAAAATTTAATATACTAGAATATAAGCATGAACATTGTTATTAGGTTAAAATTCGAATCAGAAATCAGAATATTTAATTAATAAATCAAAAATTAATAATTGAATCAAATCGTAAATCAAATTTTTTATGACTTTTTTCTACGTTAATTAGTACCTATTGCTTATTGTTATCAATTTTTTTTTGTATTTTAATTTTTATTTTTGTGATTTTTTTAGTATTTTATTATTTTTTCATATTAAATTCATGATATCAAAAATTAGAATTGCTTTTTTGCACGTTAATTAATTTTAACAGTTAATTTTTTTCGGTATTTTAATTTTTATTTTTATGATTTTTTGATAATTTTTGTCCCCTTAGAATCGGTATTAAATCATTTCATATGAATCAATTTAGCGATTTAGTCTTCGATTTATACATATTTTTAATTCTTTTAAAGAGACAGATTATTTACCCCCTGAATCATAAATCAAATTATAAATCATATGATTTTAATAATAGTGAGCATGAATATATTCATATTTATTAATATTCTACATAAATTTTACTATGAATAGAGAATAATTATTCATGACATTGAATATAATAAGAACAACTAGTATACATAGTTGCACTAACAATCTAAAATTAAAAATATCACACAAAAAAATAATTCATTAAAACAAGAAATTAACATGTTTTTTAAATTTTAGAGATCAAGAAATGAAAAAAAATTACAATTCAAAGAAGCAAGCACGCTACTATACATACATTTTGAATGAAAAAATTGCAGCTTATAAACAATAGTTACCATTACCTTTCCCTTGAAAGATTTAGCAGCTTCTTTAAATACAAGGAGATCATTATTGGAGTCATTAGAAATTGCAAACAGCAACATCTAGGAGTAAGAGAGCCAATTAATGTCAGGAGGGCCTTGTTATTGAAGAGCGTGCGGGCGTGCGGGGGTGCGGGCGGGCAAACAAACAAACCTGCATCTTGATTGGGCTCTCAAAAATGGAATGGACATTTTCTTGAGTAAAATTGATAACTAAGGGGAGCTTGTTGGCAAGTACAAAATCAACTATCTCAGATTTTGAAAAGTTGCCGTCTGCTAATGTGAAACGAGATGAGATAATATGAAAGCCAAATGCATATCGACAATAAAGAGTTTAACGAGAAGAACAGACCGAAATAGTTCCTTTTTTCTGCTTCGCTCTTCAACAATACTAGAGCTGGCCGCCTTGCTTTGGGGTCGAGATGGAAGAGCTTGGCCACTTCGGGATTCGTGGTTTGGTAAAAGTTGGTTTCATCTTCTAGCATCGAAGCAGCTGCGAGCTCATTGCTCTCAGAACCCTAGCAGAATGGGTTGCAGGAGAAGAGGACTACGATAAATTTAAAAGACGACCAAGCCATGAAAATTGAAATAAAGAACCAGAGTGCTAATTGATAATGAAAACACACCATCAAGGAGTTAAGATAGCCCAAAACAACTTTACTTTCAGAAGCCAAGACATGCTGGGCATCATCCACTGTAGTAATGTTGTCCACACCAGGTCCTATCTTCTTCTTAATCCATGCAACAATGGCTTCCCTAGATTGTGTTTCAGGAAATGGAAACATGAAAGATTAAGCGACGAGTAGTCATTTGTGTGTCAGACTTGAACATAAAAACTGAAAATCGCTTACCTAGTTCTTTTGCCACTGTATGACATGTGCACCCCATCAACGAAGAACAGCACTGTGGGGAAACCCTCCACGCCATACTCCCGAGTCAACTCAGGTTCCTCCGTAGCATCTATTTTTGCCAGCACTACATCTTCCCCCTTCAGTTCCGTACCGGCAGCTGCATACTCGGGAGCGAGTTCCTTGCAGTGCCCACACCACGGAGCATAAAACTCAACCATCACAAATCTGTTATCTTCGATAACATCGCTGAAATTCCGCTCCTTTAAAACCACTATGTCTTTTTCGTCAATTTTGGGCCAGGGGTCGTCTTCGGACTCGGATTCGTCGATATCGGAGTAGCCACCGAAATCATCATCGTCATCTTCCGTATCGGCGTCTATAACGTTCCTCCCGGCTGAGGTTGCGCCGTGTTGTTTTGATTCGTTTTCTTCTTCGAGAAAAGTGAGATCTTCCTCGTCTGAATAGTGAATGGTTTTTTCGGTACCGGAGAGAGACGGAAACACTTGCGAGAATAGCAGAAAAGCAAAGAGCAAACTGCACAAAAAATAACGCCGCCGCATTGTCGGAGAGGTGACCAAGCTCAAGCTGGTTAGAGAAGCGAACCAGGGAGAGCTGTTGTAAAAAATAACTTAGAATTTTTCACTGCCCATTTTTAATTACTTTTGAGAAAATATGTTTACGTTTAGAAATCATTATAAAATTAGTGTGTGTGTGTGTGTTATAGGATTACATATATGTGTGTTTGTGTGTGTTATATATGATTGTGTGTTTGTGTGTGTTATATATGATTGTGTGTGTGTGTGTGTGTGTGTGTGTGTGTGCTAAATGATTATGTGTGTGTGTGTGTGTCTACGCTATATAGGTATATATATACACACACACACACACACACACACACACACACATATATATATATATATATATACATTTATATATTAAGTATATAGATATATAAGTTAATAAGATATGTATATTGATATATAACAATTGACTTTTTATGAAAATACATGTGTGCATTGAAGAGCTATAAATAGAATTTTGAGATATATCAAAATTACTTAAAATATTATAATATGATATGAAATTTCAAAACTTATTATTAGAGGTTATGTTGATTTAGAATTTGTGGTAAATATTGATAATAACAAGTTTATCATTAGTTATGTGTTTACTCTTTTTGGAAGAGATGTAATATAAGTTACAAAATTAAATATATTTTGCCTACTTGTATGACAAAGATAGAAATTGTCACAGTTGCACAAACTAGCTAGTAAGAGATAATCTAGTTACAAATATTATTGTAAGAGCTTATACATAAATAAAATAATAATTTATTTTGTGATCGTCAAGGTATCGTACACTAAATAAAGAATCTAATTTTTCACGCGAAAACATAAATAAAAGAAATATAGAATAATTAATTATGAATATATAGAACATTCACATAGCACGACTTATCTCATGCACTTACAAAGCCATTAAATAGAGACAAGTTCATATGGTATTAATTATATATTATCCTAGCACATACATAAGTAGAATGTTGAAGGTGAATTTTAAGTGAGAGAATGTGGAAGGTAAAAAAATATTGTGGGTAGGTGAATTGTCCCCTTGTCCACATCAATCATTTGTTTGGGGACACTTTTTTTTACTTCTATAAAAAAATATAATCTCATTGTTTAGTTTCTTCTCAATTCCAATTGTTATTAGTTTGAATTTTATTATGATATATAGTTTATTATATAATTGTTGTATAATTTTCTATTTCAAATTATTATTGTGTATTATATTTTCGTAACCCTAGGCCAACGGGGATATTCATGATTATGAAAAAAAATAAAAACAATAATAAAAACATTATCTTGAATTAAAATCCAAGTTCATTTGACAAAATAAATTTATCACATCTATATTAATCTAGTAGTACTATGAAAGAGATGTTTTCGTTATAACATGAATATTATAACATATCTGTTCCACCTCATGGGTATGCTCATCAAATTAGTACACCATTCCATCCACACATCCAACTTACCCATCGTGACATCCCCACATTGCATCTCACTTTCATAACTTGTGTATAACTAGTATACAACCATTAATTATAATTTTTCTAATAACTAAGAATGTTTTATTACTAAAATATCACTCTCATAAGTTATATGGATACTAGGTGAGAGGTAAAAAAATAAATTATCCAAGGGCATGAACCAATTGTCCATGGGCAATGTCATGTGCTCCATAGGCCATTAGCAATAAGGTGTGCCTAGACCCATCACAACCATTCCAATTGGCTCACAATCTTACATATTGTTATGGGGAAGATGTGGAAGTGGAACCAGGGAAAATATACATCTTAGTGTAAGATTATTCATTGTGAGCATAAGCATAACCAAATAATCATGAATTAAAAAAAAAGATTTTGGGCATGACTATATATTTTTTTGTTATATAATTGTGTGCAAGTAGAAAGATTTTCATGTATTATATATTATGTTCTATATATTGGTATTAAATATGTTGATGCTTTTAGCTTTATAAGAGCTATATTCATGATAATTAAATATATATCTTTTCATGAATCTCATCTATGAAAGTCTATGAACGAATTGTAGGATTGTCAACGCCATATGAGTCTCCCCCACATATGTATATCTTGTGACATACTTGTCACTATCCACCATAGCCAATACATAACTCACATATAATGGTAAAACTCCTAGGTATGATGTCATACTTAACCCTCATGTTACTTTTTTAAGGTATTATTTTATTAGAAACAAGCAAACAATGTGTCACAAAAACATCTAAGGTTAGCATATTTAAATAGACTATCTGAATCCTATGCACCCTTTGGTTCTTTGCGAAAAATACACATAAAACCACAAAGAAAGATGTGCTGCAAGAAGTATGCCTAATATAAAAAATTTAAAGCATAAACATAAGTAAAAAATAGCTCTAACGAGCTACTTTCCACCTATCTGCCTTTGTGTCACTTATATGTAGCAACCTGTCCGGCTATCCTCAACCTATCTCATACCTACAATGTAAAAATAGAAACAAACACCTAAGCAAAATATAATACATGAGTTCTTACCTCTTTTCCAGCTCATTACTCCCGCTCAGTCATCTAAAAATACTACTGACCTATAATAGTACACAAAAGAACCATCATATCAACAACATCAATAATTAATAATGACATGGAGCCACATTTTCCTTACCATTTAATTTTGGCTACACGATAGCAAAATATTTTTGAATAAAGCATCGTTCCTGAAGATGATTCTATTGACAAAAAATTATTTATTCTTGAATTTGACGTCATTACGCTCTTTCCATATCTCCCACATAATCAGTAGGATGATATATCTTTTAATCTATGGTAAGTGTGTCGAGATTTTTATATTCATCAATTTATCAAGCTTAAAAGCTATTTTAATTGTAGCATTCAAAGTATTCAAACTTTGAAAATATTCTTGCTAAACACATTGGAAATCCTCATAGTGGAGCATCAAGTGAATATTTGTCTCTTCATTAGGGCAATTACTACACCTGGATGCTAAGTAAAGGCTTTTATTCTTTAGTATTTCATTTGTCGAAAAAAAATTATTCACTAAGCACCAACCAAAGAAAGAAATTTTTATAGGAATATGCTTATGACAAATTCCTATATAATCTAATGTTGTCACCCCTGATATGCACAATGTCATGTGATGACTTGAACGTAAACATCCCTTAGTTAGGTATCCTAATTGATTTGCCTACCAATCCTTTCATGACCTTCATTATCAATTCCACCAAACTAGAAGGAATGACTATTTTAAGCTTATCAATATCCCAATCGTCCCATTTGAAAAGCTATTTGACGGGTGTTTTGGAAGGACTCATTAAACCAAACAAGCTTTACTTTTCTAACTTCATCCACTTATCGTGCCAAGATGATATATTTCCACTTCCAGGTAATATATATTCCTTTGTCATCACACTTTTTTTCTTATTTCTTCTCCACATTAGTGTGTCGATATATCTGTTTCTCATGTTAGGGAAACATGATCCATAATATCTATCTCTCAAAAACCTATTGAGGAGAGACTATATGGTTCGGAATTTTCACCACAATTTCATTCACATCACTCTAAAAATATCTTAAAAGTTTCTGAAACACAAGCTTCCTTCTTCTCTCGACTTGCCAAGGTTCACCTATTTCATTCATCTTAGATGTTTCCGACCTTTCCCATCTCTCCACATGAATTTCAATATTTGTCTCTCTATTATCTTAATCATCATGAGGATAGGTCTCACAACATGAATCAAGTAAAGGGGAAGTGAAGCGAGAAAATATTTGTCAACATGATCTTTCTTTCCTTCGATAGAAGCTTATTTGACCATCTTTCTATATGTGTTCAGAACTTTGTAAGAATATTATCGAAGAAACTGCTCTTACTATATCCTTTGTATATTGGAAAACCTATATACATAATGAGAAAATCATGTTTCTCCATACCTAGATGACTCTTAAGCTTGACCACCCTATTCTGTTTGGTTGTCACTTGGTACTAAAAATCTTTCTTCTAGAAGTTGATGGCCTAGTCGAGATTTACTTGTTACTTATACCTTCAAAACACATCATTCACATTCTAATGGAGCTGCTCAGCCCATTAGTAAAGACAATGGTATCATCCTCAAAGGTTAGGTGACTGACCAGCACTTTACTACCCATAAAAAAATTGACTGTTGAGCACTTCTCATAGAAGTCGTTTAGACTTTTAATAGAGGTACTCAACCATTAATAAGAATTGGGCCTAGGACAATGAGTCTCCTTGTCAAATATCTTGATTGGATTAGAAGAAGCCAGAGGCTTCTCTAATAATCATAATTGAGAACTAGTTGTGCGAACACAACGGTATATCATGCCCTTCTACTTATCAGGGAATCTAAACTTAAATAAGACCTTGCTCATATACTACTGATCAACCCTATCATATACCTTCTCTATATCAAGCTTGATAATCAAGTTCCCACATTTGTTCTCTTTTGAGATGATGTAGGTCATTTCTTGAGGAAGAAAAATATTATTGAAATTATTCCTTATCAGCACAAAACTTGATTGATTCTCCAATATGCACATATGGAGAACCATCTTGACTTATAGAGCCATTATCTTCTAAATGACCTTATACAACACATTACATAGACTAAGTAGTCTATGGTCCTTCTCATTCTCAAAGTTCTCTTTCTTGGGGAATAGTGAGATCATAGTCCCACAGAAGAATTTCAAAATTCTTTCCTATTGAAGTAGCTCGCACAACCCTCCCACATGTCTCTCTTCACCATATCTCAGCAATACTTATAGAAAAAAGAAAAGAATTTGTCTATGCCTGACATACTATCCGATTTTTATGGCAAATAATATTTTTCTTACCTCCTCTAATGTAAGAACTCTACAAAGCTTTTAGCCTTCATCTGATGAAATCATATTGGGGATGCAATCCAAGCTATAAGCCTCCACCTCAGTTTTGGTCAATAGCTTGCTATAGAACTTTACAACTAACTATCAAATCTCTTCCTTATCACTATATCACATTACTTAAAGTATACAATAAATTGATTTTTAATATGTTCATGTCTTTAGCTTCATGAATACCATACTCATAATAATTAGCATATCTTAACTTTGAGTTTTCACATATTGGTTTATCTTATATGTTATGGTTAGAAGTATTATCACTTCATTCTTATTGAACTAGGTAATTATGTCCCATTATTTATTTGTCATCATCCTTTACTAATCGATAATCATAATTTAATGTATTCATAAAAACTATAATTTTTGGTTCTAGATCCTATCCATATTTGCAAATATCTAAACACCATATAATAATAAAAATAAACTCATAAAATCAATAATTTATCATAACATAATAATATTACCAACCCTATAATTTAATCTAATCAGATATTTGTAAGGAAATTGTGCAAGATATATTGAAAGGCTTCTTATGGATTCAATGATTTCTAATAAATGTCCATATGATTTTATAAGCACAAAACCTTAATTATAATCAAAGTTGCTTGGTGTTCATATTAAATTTTCCCTTGATTGGAAAGAAATTTGTAATACATAGGGTTCTTGGCATGCTCAACTTGTTTCCATTCTCTTTCCCATTTTCTTATTTTTTCTTAGTATATCTTCTATAGTTCGATGATCAATGCGATATTTTAAGTTGGAAGTCACATCACAAAATTGAAGTCATTACTTTAACATTTTTTTGGATCTTCTCTAATGCACAAATGTCATTGCATGGGTAATAGCTATTATAGATGCTCATCTTTTTACAACACAAAGTAATGGCACTAGTATTGACCATGGCTTTAATCATAACTTTGTGAGCTAAGTATTGTGGTGTTGTGATTTCTATGATTGAAATTAAATTCTATATAAGACAAAAATGATGTGTTGAGATTAGCAATGACTTTGGTCTTGTCATTGTGAGAAAATATTCATGGCTCTAATATCTCTAATACTGAGACAAAAGCTTGCTATAATATAAAATCATGATCCTATGATTATTCATGACTAGAGTAATTACTCTCTAGAATGAAAAGTTATGGTAGGAAATGATGTTGTGACTCATATCAGTTGATGTTTTAGTTTAGCTTTGAATAAGCCATAGCTATAGAATATGCTGTGACTACTAGTATTAGTAGGGTACTCAACTACTATGATGTGAAAATAATATAATGACCATAAAGTAGTATAGAGCTAGTATGACTATGACTCCATAAAAATATAATAATCATGATGAATATGTTATATAGTAAAATAACTTTGTCAACTCGTTGATAGAGTCATGATGTACAAAAAAATTAAGACTATTTTGGTAGAGTTACGGCCAATAAAAAAAATACTATAACTACTTAAAACTAATATGAAAGAAATACATAAGTCATGCAAAGAGAATTATCACGACTCTTAATCACTCCTCTCTCCTACAAGTATTTGCTCTATTAAGTCCACTAATTTTACCAAAATTATCTATAATTTCTCTAATATTATCAGATCCTTTCAAACTAAAAATTTAGTGAGATCTTTCGATAAATACAAAAATACTTGCAAACACATATTTTTTTCACAATTAACCCAAATTATTTGATAGATTATTGGACACTATCCAATCAAAATGTGAAAATCACATTATGAAGATCAATGAAGATAAAATGAAATGAGTAGAGACCAAAGTGATGAGAAATGATAAATTATTTGGAAAACTCTGAGTCTATCACAAGTGAGTGACAGAAAATGTTTGTGGACCAATATAAAATAAAGGAGAAAAACATGCACTATGAAGACTAAATAGTAGATTTGAGATTAATGACAGTATTTTGAGAACTAAAAATAAATATACTTTGAACTTAGTTCATTTGAAGATTTATTGAATTCCATTAAAAGATGACAATATATTTTGTGCAGCATGATTGTGAAAATGATGGAATGTGTAGCAAGAAATAAGAGAGATTCAAATAAACATTCCATATCCATTCCCACACTTGAACCCTCGAGAATTAAGTTCCTATTTCAGGATTTTGATCCTCATCATGATCAATCATATCACCCCCCTTCTTCTCCACATTGAGATATTCTATATTTGTTTTTCTTGTTGATGTTGTATTGCATTTTTTTGTTGTGATGATGTAGATGATGTGTTTCAAATAAGATTCATTGCTAAAGGATGAGCAAAAATTTTAGTATGCGAGTTTGTTAGGTGCTCCAAATACCAAATTCTGGGTAATTTAATATGTATTTACTATTATATTTGTATGGATCTAAGTAATTATTAGAGAGATTTTAACAAATATCTATTTAGTGGAGTGAAGGCTTGGAATAGATAAAAATAATCATGAGTCATGACCTTTCTCACATAATGACTTGGGTATACCTTTCATAGTCTTTTTGAGTTGTTATGACATATTTTATTATTTATGATTCTATAAAATCAGTCATGTTAATCTTTGTATATCATGATTTTACTATCAAGTTAATATTATTATTTCACTATAAATTAGAATATTTATGCCCATGATATTTTCTTAAAGTCACAGTTATACTACCACTAAAATACCTTCATGTCCATGATATTATTTTCACTTCTTAATAGCCAAGTATCCCGCTAGTTACCACAAAATTTAGCACTGCTACTTATTCAAAAAAAGCCAAGATACCAAGTATTTTGAATCATGATAATATTTTCTATCATGATTTTTTATTTTAGAGAGGATTTATTATGATTGTAGCTTTTCTAATGTCATGAATTTATGCTTTAGCAATAAAACATTTAAAGTCATATCATTTTTAGTACCATGATTTTGTATTCTAGAGAGTAAATACATTGGTCGTGAAAATTCTTAATGTCGTGATATTTTTTTCTAGAGAGAAAAGATCAAGTCGTAGCCATTCTCAACTCTATGCTTTAATTTATTTATGTCCTAGCCTTGGAAAAATTGTGACATTAATTTTTATCATGACTTTATTACCCCATAAAAGATTCAAAGAGACAATAATATTATAACCTCAAGTCAATACCATGACTTCTAGCTAAAAACATAATATAGGTCCCTAAAGTATAAAAGTAATACTTAGAAAACTTCACAAAAGAAGAGGAGTGGGAAATTAGATTTGGAATTAGGTTTCCAAATCTAATTTTTATTTGGGACAAATACAAGGCAATCATTAGTAATTTTTATATGGAATTAGGTTTCAAGACTTAGGCACCCATTTGAGTTTTCATGGAGAACTCTCAATTCAATGAGATACTTTTCAAAATGTTCTATGCAAATTAATCTTTAATATTAGGCTAAATTGAAAATTTGAGTCAATTTTACGCACTTGTATAATGATGATTTGAGTTTATACAATTATGTTCATTGTAATATTATAATTTGAATGTTCATGAATATGAATATTATTTAAAATTAAAATTTAAGATTTTCACTATATCATAAGCTTTGCATGCTTACTAAGAAAAAATGACAACATGTAGGCCATATGAAATAATCATGTGGTATGGTAAGATAGAAGTGATAGCCCATTTAATCTTAATTATGAGTTAAATTAACATGTAAAAATCAAGATTGAGATAAATTTAATCATTACAAGTATAATACATATGAATCCAAAATCCCGAATATACTTATTATTACTAGTCCATTATGCATATTCTAAAAGAAATGGCATTCAAGTGATGCAAGGGTTTAAGTAGAATATCTAACTTAATTTTACTATATTATAAGTCATGTATTGATCATAGTGATTAATGACATATATATCATGGGACACATACATGAGTAGAGGAGACTCATATGGTGTTGATGTCATGCAAGTCATTTCTTCTTGTATGGCTTCAATAAATGAGATTCAAGGACTACTTGAATGACCCTTATACTTATGTAATTTTATTGGTTGAGAAATAATCACCTAATGAAACCTAGAAACTATATTATAAATAATAAATTCTGACATCATAAATAAGTCACAATAGTTATGCAGTAAATTATAAAGATGATGAGTTGGGCAATAAGTTACAAGGTGGATGTAGAGAAACCTTCCACATGTATCCCTATATTTGAGCCCTCGAAAGAACAATTTTCATTGAAATATTTGGATGTTAATGGTTTATCACACGATCCATCTTCTTTTCCACGTTGATACAATATTTATTATTTTTTATTTGTGTTATGTTCTTACTTCATTCTTTGTTGTCCCTAAAGATTTTCAAGACACACACACACAGGCACTGAGAAAGAGAGAGATAGAGATTCTTTGCTTGAGAATGAGTAATATTTTTAGTATATGAGTTTGTTCATCACTCAGAGTTCTAACTCCTTGGGAGTTATTTTCTTTTCTTTTCAATGATGTATTGTACTAAATTTGAGTTTTGAATGAAATAATTTTACTAAATTGTGATTTGCTGGACTTTGTGAAATCACATGAATAGAAGGGCATAATATTAAGAGAAAGTCATGAAATTTCTAATACCACTGTTTGGTTACATTAACACATATCTATTGAGAAGCAGCAACAACTTTTTTTGGCCATGACTCTATCAATAAGTCATAGCAATCATTGCACATTGCGACTCTGATACCCTATTATCATAATCTTTCATTGTGTAGCATTTTTTTTTGTAGTCATGATATTATCTTGGGGTCATGGTAATATTAGTTCTAAAACACAATTCTGACTGTGACATTACTTTCATATCGTGGAAACCAAGTGTCATAGTAGTACAAGAAGTCATGACATCTTTCAATATTATGACATATTATTACATAATCAAAATTAATTAACACAAAGTGTTTTTTAGTCATGACATACTTTTTATGCTGTTACTATTTACTCTAGAGATGAACACTCTCAATCATAATATTTTTGTTGCCATGATAACTTTTTGTTTCAGAAAGAAAATGTCTTAGTTGTGACATTTTTTTTCATCATGACTATTTATTATAGAGAAAAATTATATTAGTCACAATATTTTTACCACCGTGACTAAGTTATAGAGAAGAAATTCATTAGTCATCATATTCTTGCTACTATTTATTTATGTTCTAAAGAAAAATTACATTAGTTATGGTATTCATTTGTCATTATAACTATTATGTTCTAGATAAGATTCAATAACATGATAGATAAGTGGTTTCAAGATAAAGACATGACTTCAAGCTTGAAAAATTGCATATCTCGATGAGGCACTAATAATATAAAAGGGTGACTTATATATTTTTGAAAGGTGAAGAAAAAAAGAGGATAAAGGGTTTGGATTTTGAGACCAAAGTCATAGTCAAAACCTAGGTGACAAAATTTAAATACTTAATTAGGGTCAAATTCAAAGTGAACACAAATAATATTTAATTGAGATAATGATTTGAGACATATCCTCACGTTGACTATAAAAATGACATGAATATAAAATTGATTTATATATTTAAATATGTATGATATTGAATTTTGTTTTGAATGTTGATGGATGTAAATATTATTTATAATACAAATTAAAAATTTCATTCAAATATAGATTTGTGTCTTAGAGTAACTCCAATGAGAGTTGGCAAATATGAGGTGCCGAATACCATTTCGGCACCTTGAATAGTATTTTGGCACCTCAAAATATTTTTTTTGCTTCAATGATAGGTGCCATAATAAGATATCATTTTAATATTTTAAGTTAGATATTCCAATTTCAACATAATAAATAATGACTACTAAATAAAACCCCGTTTCTTCATAATTTTTATCTTCAAGTTATTCTAATATATTGTAGAAATTTGATTTATACTAGTAGTATCATTTTCCATAATTTTCATCTCGTTTTGTATTTAAATTTTTTGCACGTGTTTTTTTTTTCAATTTCTAATTATTTACGATGTTCCAATGCTATCTTCTGCTGAGCATAAATCTTTCTGTGTCGCTCAATTTGTTATCATTCTATTTCCATTCTTTCATTCTAGTGGTGATAATCTAGTGATTTTTCAACATCATTTTGTTTATCTTTGTTTTTAAGTTTTTTCTTTGAAGTTTTTCTATCAAATGACCTATTGAGGTTGGGAGTGGACAATGATTCAGTGTCATCCCCTAAATATGTAGTTGAATAGCTGGATTCAACATGAGTTAATTCAGCAAGACTACCAGTTGAATGAGTTTTTGCTCTATTATTCCTAGTTAAAATATTAGTCCATTTCTGTATTATTTTCTATATATTCCAATAATGCTCGTATTGAAATGGTTTTTCAATTATATTAGCAAACATTTCTTTTGCTTCATCAACCTGAAAAATATTTGAAATTATTCAATTAATTGTTCAGATATCAAATATTACTAGTGTCTAAATTAAAAGTACAAATCTTATATTATTTTGCTTAGTGTGTTTACTTTGTCGTAGTCTTTCCACTTGACTATTAAAAAAAACAAATTTGCTGTATTTTACATTTATACAAGTCTAATGACTTTTAATAGAAGATCGAGAATGTTCTTCATTATTGTATCAATGAAGTGCTAAGTATTGCAATATTCTTTGCCAGAATGCACCACCTTATTGTTGATTCACAGTAATTACATCTTTGCTCGTATTAAGTCATGTAGACACAAGAATAATATAATCATATAAATCGGTTTCGTTCATTAGTAATTAGTTAATGAACAATGATATTGCAAATTCATTTACAAAAAAAAATAGTCTAATCAATTTATAGAATGAACTTTTTATAAAACATACAATTGAAGCCATCAAAAATTAAAATTATTATTAACAATTTAAAAAATTAAAAATTTATCTACTTTAATTTAAAAATCAAAATCTAAAATTAAGAGAATGGAAAATTTTTTTTTTTTTGGAATTATTATTATTCCGGCAAATTAATGGAAGTAAGGATTGAATGCAATGATTAAAGGTAAGAATTGAAGTCAATGATTCAATAAATTAAAATAAGTTGTTCAGTAGCATTGAATAAAACAAAGAATATTTTTTTTATTTTTTGAATTTTTCTGCCCCATGTACGGAGAAAGAGAGACATTTCATTCTATTTTATAAATAAATTAAAATATAATATAATCGTTTGATAGATCCGTTGAGATGTACATTAGCTAAACTACTATTTTCATCTTACATTTTATTTCTCCAAGGTTACATTTATGGTACCCTAATTTCACGGATGTCACTTTGTCACCCCTGATACCATCCCCATTGGAGTAAAAAAAAATAATATTTTGGGTATCATTTTAATAGTTATGAGGATGACACCCCAGGCAACAACTCTGGTTGGAGTTAAATTATGCGTAAACATATTAAATTTATGTAAATTTAATTGATATGATTATAAATTTATACTTAATTTTGAGAAATACTGCTAGGCTAAGGTTGTTTCGTACCGATAACCAGAATTGAGATCAGCTTTTCGTTCAGGATCAAAAAAAAAAAAAAAAATTATTTCCTAGGCGAAGCATTTCACAAAAATCAGGATGATCAGCATTCTCACTCAAGTAATCGTTCATTTCCAAAAATCTCGCATGTTAAGTCGTTCGTATTTCTCTTCCGTTAGTGTTAAAGGAATTATAATATCTACATATTTCCATGTTGCTTCCAATTTTAACAGGAGCGTCTTCTTGGAGCTGCGTTAGGATGTGCGTTTACTGGGTTCGTCGTTTTTGAGCAACGGAGATGCATCTACAAATCAATTTCGCAAAATCAGAAGCAGTTTGATTCTCAGTCTCAGGTTACATGTTAGAAACCCTGAGGTTTTCCGTGTCATTCAATGGTTACCACCGAGGCGTTTGAGCTTATGCTTCTAATTGGTTTCCTGATTATTAATTTCATTCGTTTGATGTCAAGAAGTGTGTCTCTTATTGGGCTTGGATATGATGCGTATTTGTCTAGTAGACATGCAACATGCATCGCACTTCAAGTTGGCTCACAAGTCTTAATTGTAGTTCAAAGAAATTTCTATCCCATGACATGTAGTAATGTCAAGATGTTTGAAATTTGAGTCATTTTCCTGATATA
This sequence comes from Sapria himalayana, assembly GCA_029783825.1. NCBI lineage: Eukaryota > Viridiplantae > Streptophyta > Magnoliopsida > Malpighiales > Rafflesiaceae > Sapria > Sapria himalayana. The sequence continues at coordinate 6,112,796 of JAREIK010003431.1, forward strand.
TTTGAGATTAATCATATTTTTTTAATTATTTTAACAATATGATATTTATATAAATTTTTATGCAATCGTAACTCATGCATGTATTATTTTAGTCTATTCATTTAAAATTATAATTTGCCTTTTTTAAAATCTTTTGCTAAATTATTAATTTATTTTTTTAAAATTTGATTTAAGCATGATTTTTTATTTATATTATATGTTCAAATAGTGTAATATGTTTTCTTTAATTTTATTATCTATAGGTATAATATATATATATATATATATATATATATATGTATGTATATTAGTGTTTTCAAATTTAATTTTATTCTTGTAAGTTTTTTCACATATATATGTTAATACATGCATCTTTGCTATGAAAATTTCCTAATTCAAAAATATACTTGTAGGTATTATTTTGTTGTATATCTATGATTACTATCAAACACCCTGGTGTTCATGTTAATATATGCATGTCATAATTTTTTAAATAACATATTAATCTTAATATATACATCTAAAAATTTTATATTCATCTTAATATATGCATATACAAAATTATCCTCGTAGTTTGAAAAATTACATATTCACCTTAATAAATGCATCTCTCATTACTATCAAATGACATTATTTTGAATCTTAAAATATAATTTTTATAATAAATTTATCATGATTTTTTTTAATATAGCAGACATTTTTTTATTATACAAAACTATTGATGATATTTTCTATGTTTTCCAGTTGACTTTATTCATAGGGTACAATTTTTTATCTTGCCATTCTTTTGCATTAAAGATTCTACATATAATTTCTTTTTTGAAATTTTAATATCATTAATCTTGATTAAATTATCTTATCTTAAAATGATTAATTTTAGATTTTTTACCATCTAATAATTCATTTTATTAATCTAATGTTTGATTTTAATTTATTAATTTTATCAATTAGGATAATAACATTGTTAAATGTAAGACAATGATGCAATAATATTCAATAATAAAAAAATATATTAAATATTTTTATGTAATAGATAAAAGTGATTAAGATAACTCATTGGTCAATGTTTCCAATAAAATGTTAAAAAAAATAAAAGTAATATAAATTACAATGCTCCTTATCAAAGCGTTGTATATAAATTCATAAATACTAAATTTTGATAATAAAAAGGTAATATGAAATCTCTTTAAGGTTTTCATGAAAACACCTAAGGAACTTTAGGGTTGTGTGACAAATAGGAGAGGAGAGAGGTAGTAAAAAGTGTAGAAAACAAAAAAGCTAAATTTAGAGTATGCATAAACTATATATATTTGATTTGAGGCATCCCACTAGTCGGATGCTCTTAAATAATAAAATAAAAAAATAAAATAATATGAAATAAGCTGAAATTTAATAATACTTATGAGATTTTTTTCATAATTCACTAAATATTTTTGGATGTATTTATTTTATTCATTAATTTTCTTCATATAAAGAGAATATTATAATCCATGTTATAAAATGTGTATTTGTTGGGTATTTTAGTGTTTATAAGTGCTATAATTGTTACTCTTTATTCAATAGAATCATTACAAGCATGTATATGCCATTGTAGGAAAACTTATTTTTCAAGGACTCAATCCAAGAAAATGTACATTGGACATTATAATTATTGAATCATTCTTGTGTTTAGTTAATACTCTTTATATATGGGTAGTCACGGTTCTTACTTTAATCTTTGCACGTGATATTATTAGAACAATTGATTTTGAGAACAATTATTATTCTTTTCTTGATAGTAGTAAGACATCTCATAAAGTTTTGTGCCATAAAAAGGTACTTAGTGTGAGTGTCCTATTTGACTTGAGATGCGTGTCTTCCCAAGAAAGTGAGATAAAGGTTTGAGAGACTTGATAATTCTAATCTTAAGGCATATATTAGATGAACATGTTTATAGTCTTCTCCATATAAGTCTTCTGATGTGTCAGTTGATCTAGTTTAGAGTAATAACTTATTCCTTTTGATTTTTTTATTGAAAGAACCAAGAATGCATTTTACCTAATATTGAATATTCAATTTCTTTGACTAATTTCTTTTTTCTAATGTTGATACTAGATATTTTAATTTTAATTCTCTTTTGGCAGTTGTATGATCTTTGATATTCTTCTTTGAGATATTGTCATTTAAGATGATGATATATAATATTTGATAAACTAAGTGTTATCACATTCAAGTATACTTGAGATTTTGTTTTATAATTTTTAGATAAGCTAGTATTAAGAGACAAATGAGTATACAAGTTGAACATTGAATTTGAAAGAAAAGTTGATTAGTATATTGATTATGCAGATTTATTATACTATATCCGTTTTGAAATAATAGTTCAATATCATGTAAGAATTTGTTCTGAAATGATGGTTCAGTATGATAAAGTAAAGTGTAATTTATTTATAAAGTTAGTTTTGCTGCATTGATGACTTCCTGGTTATAACTGACAGTCACATGAAGGCTCACTGATCTAGTTATTTATTATTAATAGTTTCCAAGCACTTCTCAAATATCAAAAAGGCATCATTGAGCTTCTCCAAAGAGTGTTGCTGGGAAAAATTTCACTGTAATAATGAGTTCATCGATGTCCTTAGTTGCCTGCTGATGCTGAAGGGACTGGATTGCATTGAAGAAGTTAATATTCAGTTATTTATCTTTGAAGTTTACTATTTATATTTAATTTAACTGGTTTTGAGATTTAGTTAATTGATCCTGTACGTATCATGGTTAAATTATGCACCAATCGAAAGCTTTTGAAAAAAGTTTTGAAAAAAATACATTCACAGGATTTTCATGTTATTTGGATCTTTATTTTTAAAGAAGTGCATGAATCAGACTATCATTTTGGAATGGAGGTAGTATTGATTATTGAGATATTTTTATCTTGTGCCCAAAATGACTATCATAAGTAAAAGGTTATTATTTTTTATTATTGTTTCTCATATGTAAATTATATATATTATTAGTTGGATGTGATAAATATATTTTTTTATGATTTTTTTGAAGAGAACGTGTTTACGTAGTAGCTTAGGTTTTACTATTTTATGGAGCAGATACATGATATGTAGATTTTGAAAGATGTTTTATTGTATGAAGTAATATTTTATGATGTTTAGTATGATTTCTTTTGTGTTTTCCTCTCTCTTAATCTTTTCCTTGCTTCTATTTATTTTTCACCCTATCTCTATTCCTCTATTCTCTCTCTCTTTCTTGCCCTTGTCTCTCCCCCTCTCTTTTCTTGTCTCTCACTTTCTATTTTGTGTTTGTATATTATTTATACATAAACTTCCCAACTTAATAATTGCATGCCCATATTTATTGTTTATCAAGAGAGTGATGTCGAAGAGAGAGAAAGAGAGGTACAAGAGAGTGATGCCCATATTTAGAAAATATTTGTTTGCATGATATAAAAGATAAAAATATTGTTCTTTAAAAATATTATTTAAATTTATTACAAGTTAAAATATAAAAATAAAATAAATACTCAATTTGAAAATATCTTATAATGAATGTCCTTATATAATAGGCAAAAATAATTGAGGTAACCCACAAATTATGTGTTCTCATCAAAAACATAAAAAATAAATATAAAATAAATAAAAAGCTACAATATTCTCTATCAATCTGGTGTATATAAGTTCATAATACTTAGTTTGAAGAAAAAAATTATATGAGATTCCTTTAATATTTTTGTAAAAATATTCATCAGTTGCTTTGATATCTAAATGTATATTGTAGTAATAATTTTATTTTAAATATTTTTTCTAAGAAATAAGTAGTGCACCTCGATATGCTTTGTTTGCTTGTGAAATTCTAGGGTGTGTGTTGTATGCCTCGTTACCTAATTATTATAGTAAAGGATTGTATGTGAGCTTAATGTTTATTCTTCATTGAGTAAATGTCATATCTAAAATATATCATAAATAATTATCATTATTATTTTAAATTTTATCTTTGTATTTGGTCTTAAAATAATTGATCGTCTTTTATTTTCTTAGGAGACATTTCTAAGAAAATTATAAAATTCTATTATAGATTCCTTTTTGGTGTATCTTGATATTAAACTCAAATTTAAATATTCAGCTAACTGAAAGTATGAATGATAAATATAAAATATAAAGTTTATATTCCAAAGAAAAATATAAACTTACGCTCTACCTTTCTCTGTATTTATTTTAACAATTAAAACTAAAAGTATGAATGATAAAATTGAAGTTGAAGTAAACTCCTTAAATGAAAGAAAAGATCTAACATGAAAAATGCCTGCCAATTTGATATGAAATGTATACATATTTTATTTATATTTTTTTTGTGATAAAATAATAGGAGATATAATTAGACAAAATGAATATTCTATTATGTAAGATGAATAGGTTGATAGGAATGAAAAAATATTAATGAATTTTATATGATCAAAATATGTTCAATATATTCATTGATATTTTTATATGATCAAAATATGAGATAAATTATTTAAATTAGTTGGTAGTTGGGTGAAAAAAGGTGGTAAAAACAATATTATTAAGTTATAACATATAATGTTTTAAATTATGTGATCATAAGTATTTATAATTTAATTTTAATTTTTTAATTATTTATGTAAGGGATTACATATTATAGATTACTTGTATATTGTATTTACCTATTTATATTATATTTAATTTTAAATTATATAGGAAAGTTGTTGGAATTAAAAAGTTGCATTTGTATAGGATATTATGCATTATATATTATCTTGATTTATTATGAGAAGATATTTAAACTATCACATATCAATAAGATAATAGAGAAGATTATATATGTAAGTGGTTATATTTATAAGAGAAAGATTGTTCAACATGATGATGTAATTTACGTAGCAAAAGGAGTTATTGAGGTCGGCAAAATTTTTGTCTGTAATGATTTTTATCACTTTATCTTGTATCAGTGCATAAGAAATAATTTGAGTAACATATTTACTAATTTAAAATAATTAATTAGTAAATAAATAAAGGAGTAAAAGAGAAAAAAATATAACCAATATAATTTTTATGTCTTATTTTTGAAATATTATAGTATTTTGTTTGAAGGTGTCACTCTCCCGTATGTGTTCTTTGCTTAATAAATAATGAAAAAAGCTTCATATGGGCTACATTTATGTAGACATGAAAAAGTAAAAGAAATAATTATCAAAAATTTTAACGAGCGACAAGAAATATAAGAAAATCTTGGAAATTATTGATCTTTACATTTAATTAAATATTTTTTTAACTCAGAATTCTATTATGACACAAAAAGGTTCAGAGTAGATTTAGATTCTAATTTTTTTGAATATGTTTGTAAAGACATGTTGAGATCGATGAAAGAGAGATAAATAAAATATAATTATATCATAATTAGACTTGTACATATATGCTAGAGATTTTTTTGGTAATGAGTTTGTCATTAAAATATGAAAGACTAAATCTTCAAGTTAGTTATTTAGTTTAGTTGATTATTCATAATTATATTTAAATTATTATATATTGTTGATTAAACTATATGAAATATTTAGTTAATAATTTATTTATATTAATTGCAGTTAAATGGTAAGGTAATTTGAATCTAGTATTAGAATTTTACTAAAATTATATTGTGGGTTCTTAGACTAATTTGTAGCGCACCTGATTGTGAAAAGAATTGAAATTTTTTTTAAAATATAACATACTCAAAAAATTATATGATTTGAAGTTATTTTTATAATATTATTTAATGTGATATATAATTATGATTTTTTAAGATTTATAGCAAGATGAGAAATAAATTGGAATATTAATGTTTGAATGATTTGATTTATATTAAGTATAATTGAGCATTGATAAAAAGATATAATGTGCATCATATCATTTATTATATATTCTTCAAAGATATAGGTGATAGCAATGAATAATTAATAGAAATAATGAAAGATGAATATAATACAATAGATGATTTGATATTTGAGAGTGATGATTTAACATGTGATGTTATTGCAAGAGTTAGTTGAGTTGAGAAGTTAAAAGATTATACAAGAGTTAAAACAAGCTCAAGCAAAATATTAATTCTAAAGTTAAGATCATCAAATTCTAAATATACTTATACTCTTGCTCTGATTGATGAAGATGAAGAGATAATTAATTTTTTGGGAGAAAAAGATGAAGATGGGGGAGAGTGCAAGAGTGATAATGAAATGAATAATAATAATAATGATTTTATGGATATAAAATTAAAGAAGATCTATGAGTATTTATTTTATTAGTCTTTAAAGGCCTTCAGTATTTTTTATGATGAGAAGCATTAATGATATTTTATTTTTATTATTGATGTGATATATTTGAAATTTGAAATTTTATGATGAGAAGTATTTTTTATGTTTGATTATTAAAATTTTATTATTTTTGTTGTATAATTTAATAATTGTGATGAAGAAAAATACTAATAATACTTAATTTGAATTTTTGATATTTTTACTTTACTATATTTTATTAATGGATAAAAAATATAAATAATAATTAGTGAAATATATAATATATATATATATATATATTATATAGTGTACCTCACAAAACAAGTCCATGCATTAATTGCATTTTATATCTCAAGACTCCAAAAAATTTTTGTGCATTAGTGCATCTTATGCCTCAAATTATTATGTTTTATGTTATATTTGATTTGATAATAGTTAGATAATATTTTTAAAGATTCCCCCACAAGAAATAAAATTGGTTGTAGTGTTCGCATCAGAAATAAAGTTAGTACCTGGATAAATAAGTGTATATACTAGAATACAATTCAAAAGACTAACTTATGTAAGAGTATCAAGTACATATTTATTATTTTTTCTATGATAAAATATTATTTCTTATAAAATAAGTCATCTCCATGCCAAATAAATATTTCAGTCTCATAAGATCATTCATTAAAAATTGTCTCAAGATACTTTTTGAGTTGGTAATTATCAATTCGGTATTTCTCATAATTAAAATATTATTCACCTCGATTAATTTTCAAAATTATTCTTCTATTAAGATTTTTTTGAAAGAAAAAAGAAAAATTAATAATACACATATGTAATTCAAACGAGATGACTATGTAAAAACTTAACAAATCAGGAATTTGTTAATTATGTTAGGCTGTATAATTTCTGCAATTTACAAATTGTTCATGATTATATTCTCTAAATTATTATGACTGCTCCATTTATATCTTTACCTATAGTCACTATAAAGAAATATCGCCTTCACTTTTAGTTGGTATATTCTTCAACTCTGAGATGTTATAAGAGAAATAAAAATATGCACTTAGGTTAATTTAATTGCTATAAGAGAATTAAAAAGTCAGGATTAGAGGAACTAGTTGTAGGATTGTCTAGCTTAAGATCTCAAGTTCGTTGGGTGGCCAAACCTTAACCCAAGGCATGACACAACACAATACAAAAATATGTCTGAATCGTGGTTGTGCTAAGCATTAAAAGTAGCTTACCATATTTCAAATTTGCAACCATTTTACAATGGTTGCTTATTGGTAATAGAACAGTGGCCTGTCACTTCTTTGTTGGTCATAACAGACTAAGAAGTACAGACATGGATATGGACACGGGAATATGATATGGCAGGATATGAGGATACGACACGGCAGGATACGAGGGTATTATAAATATCAAAAAACTAGGATACGGATACGGTTAGGATACGATATGATAAAAAAAAATAAATATAAATATTATCTCTTAAAAAATAATTTAGATAAACAAAAAAAATGCTCAAATATTAATTTTACAATTATTCAAATACAAACATAAGGAATATTAAAACTAAAGTTTAACATTTTCTTCTGAATCAAATAAAATGGATTTCAGTTCAGATTCATCAAAAGAAAAATTTGTAATCTCAAGAATTCCAGTATTTTCAATATCAATTGAGTCAAAACTATCACCTCTGATGTCCCATATTTTAGATTCGTCTTCATTATAGTTTGGAAATCTTCTTGACAGAAGTCGGAGATTATTATTGACATAAACCAAGTCTTCAGCTCTTTGTGGTGTTAATTTATTTTTTTTCATGGAATGAATAAAATTATATGTGTTCTAATTTCTTTCATAACATGAGGATGAACAAGGTTGTCCTAGTAATTTTAATGCTATAGATTGAAGCATTGGTGCAGAACCTAATTAATAACTCACAATTTAATAAGACTCATGTATTACATGTTATTGATAGAATCACTACTAGAAAAATCTTTCAAAAATCCCAAAAATATAGCATACTCGTTATTTGCTTCTCTTTTCATTTTTATTCGAAAAATATTTCTTAAAATATTTTTTTCTTGTTCTTATTATTTCTATATCTCGATGTGGTGGAACATAATCATAAGATTCATCAAGTCATTATTGACTATAATACCTGCAAGTTTAATTATAATATTAATTATAAAAGTTAAATATCACAGAATATTATTTATATTAAAATTATCAAAGCCTACAATTTAAATTCTAAAGATTACCTTGAATTTAAGGAATGAGCTAAGGAATATAAATATGTGGCTTTTATTCTATCTTTTCATTAATATTTCATTCACAATATAAAAAAGCCTACAAATAAAATTACACAACAATTCATATAAGTTCAAACATAATTAAAAATTTAAAATTTTCAATAAAACTTTAATAATTGACTAATAAATCAAAATTATACCTTGAATTATTTGTGAACTTTTAATGTTCTTTCTTATAAATGATTTCCTTTATTTTTTTGATCATCGAATCTCACAACTCATACATATTGCGAATGCAAGGTTTGTCAATGTTAGCTAATCGAAATATCTCATAAATAAGCTGAGGATATAATTCACATCCATCCAAAAATCTTTATTTATGATTTTATTTTTTACTTCTTTATCTTTCACTAAATCTTTTTTATATATTTTTCATTCTTTACTCATCACTAATTGCTTCAAGTTTTTTTTTATTATTTTAAATCATTTAAGCATAATAATAATTGAAGCAAAACGTGTATCGGCAACTGAAAATAACTTTAACTTGTAATGATTATTAAATATCGATAATCTCATTGCATAATTCATTATAAAATTTTTGATAATAAAAATAATCACTTAAAATTTGAGCGATCTAACCACATTGTTCCATCACATCATCATATCTTGGGTGTGTTGTTGGTACATAAATATTCTTCGAAACAATATTGAGAGTATGAACCACACACGAGGTCCAAAAGATATGCTGAAACTTTACTTCCAAAATATGTTTTGCTGTTTTGTAAGCTGCAACATTATCAGTTATAACTTAAACTATATTTTGTTGACCAATATCTTGTATAATATTAATCGACAAATTAGTTATAAAATATTTATCCTTAGTCTCCTTTTCACAACTAATTACTTTCAAAAATATTGGTTCACTTTTGGAGACTGTCATGATGTTAATAAGTGGTCTTCTTTGAGCATCTGATCATCTATCACTGCAAATACTTACTCCTTTCTTATTCCAAGTCTTTTTGATTAGTTCCAATAGATTCTCAATATTACTCATTTTATTCTGTAATAATATTATTCTTAATACATTATAGTTTGGTGGGATATAACCTGAAAGTTGACTTGTACTTTTAAAGTCACGAGCATAATAAGGATTTCTAGCAAAGTAAAAAAATAATCTCCCAGTATAAAACATCATAGTTATTTCACTGTCAACTATTTCACGTGCACTCATATTGAATACCTTTTCAATTGATCGCATAGGCTCATTTATATTTTTTTTAGATTAATTGTACTAGTACTAGGAGAAGAATTCTCAAAAATAGAATCTGCAATGCTTAATGTGAGTAAAGGAAATTATTTAAGATTAGATTATTTTATCCTATGTTCAGATTTTTCAATTATCTTTTGTATCTCAATTAAACTTTGATTCTTTACTTTAGTATAAGATGCAATCTCAATCCCTTTAATTTTCAACAAGTGAGCCTTGACTCTATAATATAATTCTCTATAGATTTGTCTACAAAAATTGCATCGAAAAGTATCTTTTTTTCCTCCTTTTCCTTTATTCAATTTCATATCTTTCGTGACATATTTTTATAATAGAGCATTATTATTAATATATTAAATATTCTGTTGATTATTGAAGGCTCAAAATTATAATTCATTATATTGTATAATTTTGCATGAAAAAAATTTGTGCATTTAAATTAATTTATATTATTTTAAAATTCAATTAATCTAATTTTTTTCTCTATCAATACAATTAGACTATTTTCATTATATTTTGCATATTTATATATTATATTTATTCATTCAAAATAAATTATATTACCAAAATTATTATACTTATATATTGAATATTTATATATTGCATATTGCATACTATAAAAATCATTCATATTTAAATATTTCACATTTAAATATTACATATTTATCATTATACTTAAAATCATCCATTTAAAATCAATTATATTACATACTTCAAAATTATTTATTTATTATATTTTGTATATTTATTTAACAAATAATCATTATAAAAAATTAAAATAATAGATAAAAAACTTCTCCATGTTACTGCCTCAAAATCTCTCATGTTACTGCTTCTAAACCTCCCCCCATGGTACTGCTTCTAAAATAATGGAATTAAAATCAAAATAATGGATTTAAAATCAAAATAAATTATGCATATTTATTATTGTTTTGAAACTCCCCCTATGTTATTGCTTCAAAAATCTCGAAGCAAAGACAACTTATTTGTTATCTTTTTGAAATCCCCCTGTAATTGGTGTCGTTGGCCACTCAGCGCTGTCGGCATCATTGGCTACTCGAGTTGTTGGAGTGACGTTGATTTTATAATTATTCGAAGGTTTTTGATGCGTCGAATACGTAATCGACATGTCAGATACGTATCCGATGCGTCTGTCCGATATGCCATGTGGTGTATCAGACACAAATTAGTCAATGATACGCTATGTGACATATTAGACACGTATTCAATGCATGTCCGTATTGTGTCCACGTGTCCGACACGTAGATATGGCTGTACAGTGACGTATCCATACTTCTTAAATGATAGATTATAAAAAATATAAAGTAATAAGTTAAGCCTCTGGATTTCATCCAATGGCTATTTGGGAGAAATTAGATGATTGTTGAATTTTTGCTTAAAAAAACATAAAAAAATTTTAAATATATATAATTTTTAAATATAAAAAATTTTATAAATTACATATTAACATATTTTTTTTTTCGTAATTTATTTGTAATTTTTTATTCTCCCTATTTTTTATTATCTAAAATCATTATATTTGACACCCATTGTCTAATTATTTTTATGAAAATATTTTTATTTTTAAACATATTTATACTATTATTATAATTTGTATATGGCAGAATAATTTTGGTTGGCGAGGTATTAAAGCGATCATGTGTATGAAATTATTGCCTATTACTCACATAATGGTACATATTATGTATTTATTTTTTTTTAGTTATTTTTTTTTAGTTAATTTATCTTTAAAATTTTAATAAAATTAAGCCAAATTGTAATTTGTCAAAATATTTCTCTTTTATTCCTTAAAAATTTCTAAAAACTTGGACTAGATTAAAAAAAATAGAAAATAATGAATATTATATAATTTAGGATATTAACTGAGTTTTATTCTATTTTTTCTCATTCATTTTATTTTTCTTCTTCATCTTCATCTTTTTTATTTTATTTTATTCTTTTTTATTTCTTTTCTATTTATTATTCTTCTTCTGTCATTATCTTTATTTTTTTTTATTTTTTTTATGTTTTTTTTGTTTCCTCTTCATCATCTTTTTTTTATTGTTTTTTTTTTCTTTTTTTTCAATAACTTCTTACCTTTCTTCTCCTCTTTCTTCTTCTTTATGATATATATATATATATATATATATATATATCATAAAGAATATATACATGTATGAGTATTGATGATACTAGACACCTTAAGAGAAATGTCGATCAATGTTAAAAAATATAATGTATTGGATTGTAGGCAAGCCCAATTTGGCAATGATATCTTTGAAGTTAAATTAACTTTAACTTTAATGATTTCTTTTATTTATCATCATGAGTATGTAAGGGAAGATATAGCTAAATTTACGGAAGCATGGATATGTTATTGTATAGTCGCGTCCATGTGTCCGACACGTGGAACTGTATGAACACGTGTTGGATACGTGTCCGATATGTCATGTGGCGTATCGTTGACCAATTCGTGTTTGATACACCATGTGACATATTGGACGGATGCGTTTTATGAATCCGATGCATCGGAAACCTTCTGAATATTATAAAACCAATGCGTTACTCCAACAAATTGAGGAGCAGCCGACAACGTTGACAGCATTGAGTGGCCGATGACGTCAATTGCGAGGGGATTTTGAAAAGGTAACTTCTTTGCTTTGGGATTTTTTAAGCTGAAACATGGGGAGGGGGGGTTCAAAACAGTAACAAATATGCATGATTTATTTTGATTTGAAATCCATGATTTTAGAAGCAGGGGGGTTCGAAGCTGTAACATGGGGGGTTTTAAATCTATTATTTTAATTTTTAATGTAATTTTTCAATGGAGGTATGTCACGAAAGATGTAAAAATTGGATAAAGATAAAGGAGGAGGAAATGTTATTTTTCAATGTAATTTTTGTAGATAAATATATAGAGATCATATTATAGAGTCAAGGCTTACTTGTTGAAAAATAAAGGGGCTGAGATTATATCTTGTACTAAAGTAATGAATCAAAATTTGGTTGAGATGTGAAGGATGATGAAGGAATCAGAACAAAGTATAAAATAATCTAATCTTAAGCAAGTTCTTTTATTCACATTAAGCATTGTAGATTGTATTTTTGAGAATTTCTCTTCTAGTACTAGTATAATTGATCTAAAAATGAGTGCAATTTAATATGGGTGCACATGAAATAGTTGACAGTGAGATAGCTAGGTTGTTTTACACTGGGGGGTTGTCTTATCACTTTGCTAGAAATCCTTATTATGCTCGTGGCTTTAAAAGTGCAAGTTAACTTCCAGGGTATGTCCCACCAAACTATAATGCATTAAGAATAATATTATTACAGAAGGAGAAAAGTAATATTGAGAATCTATTGGAACTAATCAAGAAGACTTGGAATGAGAAAGGAGTGTGCATTTGCAGTGATGGATGGTCAAATGTTCAAAGAAGATCACTTATTAATATCATGACAGTCTCAGAAAGTGGACCAATGTTTTTGAAAATAATAAGTTGTGAAGGAGAGACTAAGGACAATCATTTTATAGTTGATTTATTGATTAACATTATAAAAGAGATTGGTCTACAAAGGTAGTTAAAGTTATAACTGATAATGCTACAGCTTGCAAAGCAGCAAGACACATTGTAGAAGTAAAATTTTGGCATATCTTTTGGACCTCGTGTGTGGCTTATGCTCTCAATCTTATTTTGAAGAATATTTGTGCCCTAACACACTCAAGATCTAATGATATGATGGAATAATATGGTTGGATCGCTCAAGTTTCAAGTGATATTTTTTTATTAAGAATTTTATTATGAATCATGCAATGAGATTGTCGATGTTTAATAATCATTGCAAGTTAAAATTATTTTTAGTAGCTGATACATGTTTTGTTTCAACTATTATTATGCTTAAATGGTTTAAGATGATAAAAAAAGAGGCTTGAAGCAATAAGTGATAAGTAAAGAATGAGAAATGTATAAAAAAGATAATTTAGTGAAAGTTGAAGAAGTAAAAGATAAAATTCTAAATGAAGACTTTTGGATGGATGTTGATTATATCATCACCTTTACAACTCCTATTTATGGAGATGCTTCGATTAGCTGATATTGACAAATCTTGTTTTCACAATATTTATGAGTGGTGGGATTCAATAATTGAAAAAATAAAGGAAGTTATTTATAAGAAAGAACATAAAAGCTTCACAGATAATTCAATGTATAATTTTAATTTATTATTCAATTTTTAAAGTTTTGATTGAAAGTTTTTAAGTTTTAATTATATTTGAACTTATATGAATTGTTGTGTACTTTTACTTCTATGTTTTTTAATATTGTGAATAAAATATTGGTGGAAAGATGGAATAAAAGCCATACACATTTATATTTCTTAGCTCATTTCTTAAATCAAAGGTAATCTTAATAGTTTAAATTGTAGGTTTTGATAATTTTAATATAAATAATATTCTATGATGTTTAATTTTTTATAATTAATGTTATAACCAAAGTTTTAAAAGGCAGAAGTATAAGACGAGATATTTTTGTATACGTGAGGCGAGATGTAAGCCTAGAGGCATTAATACGTAAGTTTTTTGTTATAGCATACATGCGTAAATTTAATAAATTTTAAATTTATTAAATTCTCTATATTTATTTTATTTTTAATTTTATACTATTTATTAATTTAATACTATACTTTTATTAGTATTATTATCAAATTTTAATATATTTTAATAATTTATAAAATAAATTTTTTTAATTTTTTTAATAAATTAGGTAAATTACCTTCCCTCACGCCTTTCCCTCACCCATCTCCCTTGCCCCTCTGCCCCTGCCATCGCCCTCGCCATCACCCTCGCCATCGCCCCTCTTTCTTCGCCCTCTCCCCTCTCCCCTCGCCCTCGCCCTCGCCCCACCCCTCTCCTCTGCTCCACGAAAATCTCAATAGAGCTTCAAAGAGCTCCAGCGAGCTCCATTGTGGAGCTCTGTCAAGCTCCAGCGAGTTCCATCAGTGAGCTCCTGTCGAACTCAACGAAGCTCGCATGGAACTCAATAAAGTTATCCTTTTTTTACGCCTTGATGTAATTTACGAATGCCTCGCCTTGAGGCGTGCGTCCAGGCGTTAACAAAAATGCCTTTAAAAATTATGGTTATAACTCAACTTGCAAGTATTATAGTCAACAATGACTTGATGAGTCTCGTGATCATGTTCTACCACATCAAGATTTAGAAATTGAAAGAGAAAAAAATAATGTTTGAGAGATATTTTTCTAATGAATGTGAAAGGAGATAAGTAAATGACAGGTATGCTATATTTTTGGTATTTTTGTAAGATTTTTCTAGTAGTGATTCTATCAATGACAAGTGGTACATGAGTTCTATTAAATGGTGAGTTGTTCATGGAACTGCTGCACTGATGCTTCAATCTATAGTATTAAAATTGCTAGGACAATCTTGTTCATCCTTATACTGTGAAAGAAATTAGAGTACATATAATTTATTTTACTCCATGAAGAGAAACAAGTTGATACCACAAAAAGTTGAAGACTTGGTTTATGTCCATAATAATCTCCGACTTCTGTCAAGGAGATCTCCAAATTATAATGAAGACGAATCTAAAATATGAGACATTGGAGGTGATAATTTTGACTTAATAGATATTGAGAATGCTAGAATTCTTGAGATTGTAGATTTTTCTTTTAATGAACTTGAGCTAGAAGTTATTTTATTTGATTCAGAAGGAAATACTAATCTTTTATTTTAATATTTCTTATGTTAGTTTTTGAATATTTGTAAAAATAATGTTTGAGTATTTTTTTTATTTATTTAAATTATTGTTTAAGGATAATATTTATATATATTTTTTTAATAATGTCGTATTCTAGCCGTATTCATATCATAGTTTTTTATAATTTGTCATGTCCGCGTATCCTGTCGTGTCGTATCCTTGTGTCCGTATCCGTATCCGTGATTCTTAGGCTAAATTTATTGGTAATATGAGTCTTTCAATTAGATTTTTAAAAGATCCTAGATTATTTTATCTTATGAACAAATATTTTCAGCGAGCTTATCATAAAATTTATAGGCTGATCAATAAGAATAACATAATAAATAATTATAAAATAATAGAATAATTACTAGTTAATCAATTTAGGACATAAAGAGGAGTAATTTTCATGATGTTAAATATTTGGATTAGTTATGAAATTAATTTATCCACATGTATGATTGTCTATTTTATTGATTGTCTTTATGTAATATGAGATTGAAAATAAAATTTTTAGTATAATATTTAATATTAATTTCAAATAATAGTGTGCAATTAATATGTTTGTCTGGAACTATTAAAGATGAACTCTTAAAATAAAATTAAATATGTTTGTAAGATGTTTTGTTAAATATATGTATCACATAATCAACCTAATAATGCAATTGAAGATAAAAATAGTTTCTCTCATATTAAATCATTTATGAAATATATTAAAATATCTTAAGATATTTTATTGACTTATAATACTTTGATACTCTATGTAAGTCATCAGACTTAAAAAAAATTTAAGTGGACATCATACACTATTGAAATTATATGTATATTATGTGAGATTTATGTATTGAATATTAATACATGATATTTGACTATGTTAATAAAAAATATGGAGAAATAATGATTGACTTGTTAGACTAGAAAATATGAATTTTATTTATGAAAATTTTTAAGATTTTTTATAATACGATGAAAAGTGTTTGCCTGTGTTTATTTTTATAACTTTCATTGTATTGGGGTGCCCACGTTATATTAGTAGTTTGTTTAACAAATATAGATAATACTTAGAATTTAGTATCATGATATTTGAGATGAAATTGAAGTGTTTAAAATACTAATCTTTTATTCTATCTTTTTATAGTTTGATCGCCTATATGAGTTTTTGTGTTAAAATGGAAGATGTGAAAAAATTTATAAAATATATATTTATTTGCATAAATCAACCACAAGAATAGGAGGGTAAGATTTATAAACAATTAGATAAGATATTTAAAAATATGGTAATAAATATGATAATTTTAGTGAGCCTCTGAGTAAGGACATTGATATAATATTTAGAGATGACTTTAAAATTCAGTTAATTAAGAACAAATAACTTGGAGATCCGTGGAATAAGAGTGAGCTATCAAGGTACTTAGATACTGATCATTATTTTATTACGTCTCATAGTGACATTAAAAATAATGACATATTAAATTGATATAAATCATATAAATTTATTTTTTTCGTACAATTTAAAATAAAATGTGATCTATTGACTTTTTTGATGTCAGATATAATATCATGGTATATTTTTTTTTGACTATGAATATCATTTCATATAAAAGTAATATATTACGATTAGATATTATTGAGATAATTTTTTACTTAAAAAATTGAGAAGATTTAATAATAGATTTTCAAGATAAAATTAAAGAGCTGAATATAAATTATGACGCAGATAGACATGAAAATGAGGATATTATCTAGATTATGAGTTTTGACGATCTGAACTATATAGATTAATTATGTTATTCAAAATTATATTTTTATTTTATTTATATTTTCAAAAGTTTATGTATTATAATTTATAATATATTTTTTTTAATGTTAGTGTTGTTTATATATAATTAATAGATTTTTTTTATTTATATTATATATCATTAGTCATTACTATAATATAATATTTAAAAATTTATAAAATTAAAAAATTAAAATTTAAAACCTTATCTTGGGCCTTGAAAGTTGGTCCTAGTAGTGTGCTAGTGTTTAGCTGCAGGTGCAGCAGCAGTTGCAATGCCAGGGCCTAGCAGCAGCAGCCCAGTGGGCATGGGCCATGTTGCATGGCTAGGAGTAGCCTTAGCCCGACAGTCAGCATCCAACAAGGTAGGGTTTGATAATGCCAGTTATAATTGACATTGGCTTGATGTTGACCCAGTTATCATTGGGTAATGCTAGGCCTGCCTCACTATGTTTTGTGCGGACACTGCATGACCTGGTTTGAGAAATTGTGTCATGTCCGATACGACATGGTGGCATGAATGGGCCACCATAATCTTGGCCGTGCCGCCCTTCATAGCCCAAGCGACACCTCTAGTTAGGTTCCTCGGTAGGCTAATTTCTGATTCGAGAATGCTGTGGTTGAGCCCGTCTTTCTCTCTTGATATAGACTTTAAGTTATAAGTAGTTAAATCTCCAACTTGTCAACTCAATATCTATCTGTATTGGTGCAAACTTCTATGGTAGTATGTTATTTAGGTTTTAATGAATTTTAATTTGGAAAATCTTATTTTATTCAAATTTAATATCATCTAAATTTGTTGATAGGTATGATAATTTCATGCGAGTATTATCATTTTAAGTATGAACATACCTGGATGTATCCAATAATTGCCTTTCTCTATTAACTAGTAGTCCAGACAGGGCCAAGGGAAAGTGAGGATGAGTAATGTAGTGAGGAGTAATATCTAGATTCACTCTTTTGCTAGGCTTGTTAAAATATAAATTATCATCAAAAAAGATAATATTTACACTCATTAAAATTGTATCAGTTTCTAGTGAGAAATATTCGTGTTCTTGTTGGATACTAGAGTATTTAAGAAAAGTACAACTCAAAGTTTTAGGTGTCAACTTATCATATCCTGAAAAGTGAATAATGATAAAACAAATAAATTTTTAAAATAATGGGGGACAAACTAGATAATCTATCTTTATGATATAAGATTCGAAAAGTTGAGAAATTATAGATGAGACTATTTGATTGATGATTAAATTATAGTTAAAATTAAATCTTCCCAAAAATATTTTGAAATATTTTTTTGAATTAATAATGTCCAAGGCTCTGAGCCGTCCCAATTAGATATTTATTATTGATTTCAGCCATCATATTTTATTAACATATGCAGTTCATAAAGTCTGATATATAATTTTATGATTTATTCTATATTTTTATTGCTTAGATTTACTGCACAAGAGCATAGCTCCCTGCTTGACTCATTGTGCAAAAAATAAAGAAAGAAAAACAACACCTATCCAATATTCCTATAATGTCATGTAAAACTTTAATATAGAGGGCAAAATATATAGCTAAAATGTTATGTGGAATATCATACATGAAAGACTCATATATAGAGGGCAAAATAATTAGGCAGTTCACTTGTTGGGTGTTATCATCAAAACATAAATGAAAGTCATGAAAATATAAAAAAATATAAATATGAAAATCTGGAAATCTCAATAAGAATAAAATATGATTACCAATGATACAACTGTTTGCTCATGTGTCGATAATTCAAAAGTCTGAAGTGAGATTACTGATGAAACAATTAGTGATATCTGAAAGAATGAAAAGATCTGTTGTTAGTTTTAGATATTTCTCTCAAGTAAGTATTTTTATAAATGAACTTTGTGAGAATTTTTGGGATAACTCTAGTAGTTCATCGGTTTCTCTCATCGCTGTGAAATATTTTCTTTTCTACAGAAATAATATTCAACTTTTGTTTATGGTGTGCCAGATTTAAAGTTAGACATTTCTATTAAAAATAAATATAAAATAAATAAAAATAAATATAAAATAAATAAAAAAATCAATAAAAAGTAAATATAAAATAAATATAAAATAAAAAAAAATCATAACAAAATTTCACATAATTAAAAATATAGTGAAATACCTAAAGGTGCAAAATTGGGTTAAGCAGCTTGGTTCGTGACATGACCCAAGAAAAACTATGTTGAGTGTGGAGGGCCGGCCATCGTGTTGCAATACAATGCAGCAATGCACTGCCTGAGTCACTAACCCAACCATGCCCGGCCCATGCCTGGGTTAGGCACGAAACCTTGATCCGAGTTTATTGTGTCAAATCACGTGCTGATTTTTTTTATAAAATCACTTGTGGGATGGGTCTGGTTGAACTCTCAACTCAAGTTTGATGCATGAATCTCACGCGCCATATTATTTTACAGATGTCCCAAGAGTTAGGTTATGATGAATAGACATGTCATCCACGAATGCAATGGACGAACCTATTGGTGGTCATTTAAAATAAATAAATAAATAATTAATGCAATAGCTATTCTAGTTGTTGCGGCACTACCAGTCGTCATTGTCAGTTGACCGTGATGGCCACAACTTGCTATTTGTCACCTATCTCTAGTGTGTGGTGACCCTGGAGATAATATGATGGTCGACTAGATTATGTCCTGCTTAATGTTAACAAAAAATTAAATCTCAAAATTTTTCTATCAAATATTATGACATAAATAGTAAGTTGTTAATATGCTCAACTCCAAAATTATAATTTTATGTAAGTTTTTTTTTTTTTTTGAGCGGTGTTGATATCTGACGAATGACAAAACAATAAAATTGAGAAAATGTCGAGCTAATTGCTATTTAATTTTGCAAGGTGTACGACACGTATTTTTTGGTGTTGCTTTTTATTTTTATATAATAGAACTATAAAAATTAATAGGATATTATTATTTCTTGCTTCTTTTACATCTGCTCATTTTCATAAAATGAATTATATCGATTTTAATAAAATTAAAATTAATAATTTAGATAATTTTGATTTCGATAATAATAGCCCAATCAAAAGGTATGAAATTACTTTATTTCTTATTCCTTGGTCTCCTCTTGCACATAGAAAACTTAGCATTAATAGATAAATTTTTATAGTTTATTTTAATAAAATAAAAATAAAAGAATTAGAGCTGTTGAAAAAAAATTATTCTTAATATAGATACACTTAAAAAAAATATAATTGTAAAAATAGTAATGTGATTGGATGCTTAAGAAGAGTCCTAAACAATGCATTAAAAATTTGATATTTTAGATCCTAAACTAATTTATTTTAGATGTGATATTATTGAAATTAGATTTATTTGAAGTTCATTGGTTTTTATTTATAATAAGTTTGATGTATGATCTCATGAGTAATAATGTAAATATTAAAATTGTTGGACATGTACTCTCGTCTCTAAGAGATCGTCATTCTTAATATTTTTTAATATATATTTTTTAATTCTTTTATGTAATAGTTGAATGATATAAAAAAATTGAGATTAAAAAAATAAAAAGTCTTAAAAGAATATTGCAAACAATCAATAAAATAATAAAATATCTCAAACTATCTCGAGCATCAATTCTGTCGGGTCTATAAATATCTGAATAAATTAGTTTGAAATTTGAATAAATTCTTATTCATACAAGTCTCCCGGGTAGGATAGGAAGTTCTTATATATTATTCTATCAGATTTGCTGCACTATCTAATATAAATATATTCCTAATATTGAGATCCAAAAATTATCAGCTTAATTAAAAGATAATAATTAAGTGAAAATTGAATAAATAATATATCAACACTTTAATATCTAGTAGGATTACATACTCATATATGAGATAGCATCCAACTTTATCATGCTCAATCTTGAAGAAAGTTTTCATCAAAGTTTTTTAATCTTGTAAAATAACCACGAAAGAAAATAACATGGAAATTGAATTATTTAGAAAAATAATTCATAAAAAAAAAGATTATTTGAGAAATCATGAATAAATATAACAAAAGAAAGGAATAAAATAA
Organism: Sapria himalayana; assembly: GCA_029783825.1. NCBI lineage: Eukaryota > Viridiplantae > Streptophyta > Magnoliopsida > Malpighiales > Rafflesiaceae > Sapria > Sapria himalayana. The sequence continues at coordinate 6,134,145 of JAREIK010003431.1, forward strand.
TAAGTTGGCTAGATATTATCATAATCAAAAATTTTAGATAATATATTATTGACTGTAATATCCCAAGCATTTGGGATAATGTTTCGATTTCGTAGAACATAATGATCATTGATTGATAATTTCAAAGAACAAGAAAATGCAATTAAAAGAAATAAATGATAATTATTTATGATGTGATTGTTATTATTTGAATCAGAAAAGTATGAGATTGAAGCGAGAAGATGAATTATGAGAGTTTTTTAAATTTTTATCCGCCCTTCCTCCAATTCCTCCTTACCAACTCCAAGGTAGATGTATATAACAGACTTTCACACTGGTCAATCATCTCAGTAGTGATCGTGACCAAACACATTTAATTTAGAGTTTTTATGAGATTTAGTGTAAAAAGTATCGGCATGTGCATTATTGAAGTAAAATGGAGCTTTTAGTAATTAGATTTGCTGACTTAATAATTTGTAGTGGCTTCAATTTACTATCTAGAAATAAATCAAAATAATCTCTCTTTTTATGATTACTATTTCTACAATATGTGCATTATATTGAATATATTCTATCTTGCTTCTCTCTCTAAATAGAGAGAGATGTCAAAAATGGGTTTTCAATAACAAAATCATACAATGATAGAGAGAGAGAGAGAGAGGAGAGCAAAATACATTCGATGATAATAAACAAATGAAAACCCCATATCCATAAACAAAAAAAAAAAAAAAAATTACACATGCTTAGTGTTTCTATCACAGAGTAATAATAGCATGAACATTAATTTGTGTGTGTTTTTTTTTGAAATATTAGTTTAATTTGTTTTCCCCCCATTTTCCAGGTGAGAGAGAGGGAGGCTATGTTCGGGTGGGAATCTCGCAGGGAGCTTAAACTTAAGTGGAACAAAGCTGTTGATCGGACATTTGCGCCCATCATTGCTTCCCTCAATTAATGGGTTCTGTAATGCAAATATAGAAATTAGATCTGGTTATGGTTGGATTCTCCAAGTATGCTTAAATTAGAATGACATGTGAAGCTTCATTTCACGTCAATGGAATCACACTTTTGAAACAAAGCGATGAAACTAGAAAATGACTAAAAATTAGAGATGATGGCCTAAGAGAAGGCAGACGTGATTCTTATTTCACGTTGTTGGGCTCTCAAAGATTGTTTATGTTCGTGTGGATTTGGATTTGCTCTCGTGGGGTTCATTCATGGTGGTGGCCTTGTTGGTCTTTGAGATGAAGTAGATGCCTGCTCCGAGGGATAGTGCAAATGCCAATGCTAGCATGGTGATGGTGCTGCTGCTTGTGGCTTCAGCTACAGCACTTGGGGTGCAGGGGTATTTTCCTTCCTGTTCTTGCATCTCCTCCTCCGCCCGAGTTGCTGGAGTAGATGATTTCTTCCCTCTTCCCGTGCTCTTTGAATTTGGTGCTTGTGCCTTGGGATGGAAAAATTCAATTGCCAAAGGCGACATTGCCATTGGATGTTCATATGCCAACCCGTGTGGAGCTCTGACTTTGTGTTGTCTAGCCTTTGAAGTGGAGAGGAGGGGTGAAGAGAACAAGATGAGTATGGAAGCCATCACAGTCATCATCATCTTGCTTCTTGTCTAGATAATGGGGACATATATCTGATATTCAATTGCAGGTCAGGCACGCTTATAAAGGCTTGCAAGGTGGTTCGGTTTGTTGCTTCATTTTGAAGTTTCACCATCTCTCTCTCCTCCTCACTCTCTCTCCCTCTCCTCACTCTCTCTCTATCCCACTCTTCCCCCTCTCCTTAATCACTCTCTATCCCCACCCCCTATCCCCACCCTCTATCCCCCTCTCCTCAATCTCTCTCTATCCCACCCTCTATCCCCCTCTCCTCAATCTCTCTCTATCCCACCCTCTATCCCCCCTCTCCTCAATCTCTCTCTATCCCACCCTCTATCCCCCTCTCCTCAATCTCTCTCTATCCCACCCTCTATCCCCCTCTCCTCAATCTCTCTCTATCCCACCCTCTATCCCCCTCTCCTCAATCTCTCTCTATCCCACCCTCTATCCCCCTCTCCTCAATCTCTCTCTATCCCACCCTCTACCCCCCTCTCCTCAATCTCTCTCTATCCCACCCTCATTCCCCCTCTATATATCTCTCTATCTCCTCACTCTTCCTCTCTTATCCCTCCACATTTTCTTTTCCCTCCCCCTTTGTCGACTCCCATCTCTCTCCTCTTTGTCTACTCCCCCCCCCCTCTCTCTCCCCTTTGTATCTCTTCACTCTCCCTCTTCTCCCTGTCACTCTTCTCACCACACTTTCTTTTGTATCCCCTTGTCTGCTACCCTTCTCTCTCAACACTGACATCCTGGCCTTTCCTTTATCCTCACTCATCACGCAAACAAAATTGTTTTTAAAGGCCATTAATTTTTGTTTTAAACACTTTAGTTGATTACTATTACAAATCAATTATTGCTTACAATTGGACATTAATTTTTGACAACTTACTAAAAGTAGGTTTATAAATATTTACTTTGAGAAACCCTCAATTGTTCTTTGATGAGCCTCCTTGACTCGCCTTTAACGTAAATAAATATCTATATATACTTTGGAAACCCTTATGATGTATAAATTCGAAACAGGTGCATTCGTACATGCAATGCAAATACATAGGCTGATATGTATAAGATTTATAAATACAACTTTAAAAAAAAAAACGGTATTTAAAACCTTAATGAGGCAACGTGGCACCTAAGGGGATTTCTTTAGAGCATGACGTTTTCTCAAGAACTGAATTTACAGAATTGAGTTTACCTCAAGAAAGCTAAATTTTAATTGGATGATTATGTAAAAGCGAAGAGTTCTAGAACATTTAAGAAAGAAAACTACTTTTTAAATTACACATAATATTCACATATTTCTTGCACGAATAAAAAAATCATTCTTAACATACCCCACGCTTTTGAAAACATTTATAATGCATATTTTTGAGAACCAAAATTGCACATAATGACCATTTTTGAGAATATTTAAATCATACAATGCACGTTTTTTAAAATACATTTACTTAATAATGCACGTTTTTGAGAACATATGACATATAATGCACGATATTGAGAGCATACATATGACATATAATGCACGATATTGAGAGCATACATATGACATATAATGCACGATATTGAGAGCATACATATAACATATAATGCACGATATTGAGAGCATACATATAACATATAATGCACGATATTGAGAGCATACATATAACATATAATGCACGATATTGAGAGCATATATATAACGTATAATGCACGTAACACATTTATAGGCAAAATATGGTTCCGATTGGATCTGAGAAACAAGATCAATATAACAAATACCTATCTGTTTCAAAGAATCATTGCTGGATTAAAATCAAATAAATACTTGTAATACAAGGTTTAAATAGATAAGAAACGAAGGAAAAGGATAACAGCATCAATTGAAAATTTGGCGGGGCATGAAGGTGAGTAAATTTCGGGGGAGATGATTGTTGAAAATTCCAAAATAAAGAATGAAACTTCAACTGCCCATCTTCCTCAATTTAATATAGCAGGGAATTCTTTCGGAGTAATGATGCATTGTTGTAGCACATAACCGATACACACAACCCTGCTAAAAATCGCTTGACAACTGTTAAATGACAACTAGGAACAACCGTGAAATGAACAAACTTGAAAGATGTTCGGCAGGAAACGGGCTGATGAAATGAAGGCGAATGAAACAATCGTCAATCATGCCTCCACAATCTTAGATGTGCACATTTGCCACTCAAATGAAGGCGTGGAAGCACTATATCATCATGGCAAGGACGGCAAACACATCCAAAATACAGAATGTTAGCAGGGTCGTATAGCTCAGAGAAGATTTAAAAAAAAATGTAAACTACAAACAAATCCGCGACAACAAATTTGTACAAAAATTCAAATTGCTCGCATGAAAATCGTTTAATACAACCGAAACTTAGGTTTCGGAGTCATCAATTTGTTAGCCAGAATCTAGCAGCCTAACCTTGGTAATGGCTAAGAAATCGGGCATCTGTATGTCACTGGTTTCTCCATGTTCCTTGTTTTCTCGATGACCTGTAGAACCCCACCGAGCGGCTAGATGATGAACGCAACAGCACAAAGCACCAGGGCTAGAGTAGTTTGTTGGTTCTGAACCATTAACTAAGAAATATTGTACACACACCTTTTTCAGAGACAATCAAGCGGACTCATCTCCATCGCAGGCGATCTCACAGTCCTGCGCTGGCCAACAACGGCACGGACATAAATGTCGCCAGCTTGGGATGATGATGTTTCGGATTTCCGTTGCGTCATGGGGATGGATTACAGACAAAAGTTGAGACGATAGGTTTAGCTTATGAGGAACCTATTAGCAGTAACTTCACATGCCAAAAGAATTGGCGTTATTTATATTCAAGTGCGCCGGTCCACCCATCAACATAAAAAAAAGAAAGTATCCTAAGGATTGGTAAATCAATATGCATCTATAAATATAGTCATACAAAAAGAGTTGCATCTTAACTATAATTGTGAAATATTAGATGTGTCATTGAGCACATTGGTCATAAATGGTCGCCTAATCAATAATATCATTATAAACATGTTGATATTGAGCGAGGATGTGAGAAATAAGAAAAAATGGAGAATTTTTTAGTCTTTTTTGGAGAGGAACAAGATGCATTGTAAAAAGCTAGGAGCACATTTATGCACTTGTGGGGAGAGATGAGTAATCCTTCCCCTCCCACCATTTAGGGAGCAATAGGGAAATTAGTGAATGTTATAATTGTAAAAAGCTAGGGGACATTAAAATATATTATTATTCATGAAAGCGATTTCAACAAGAGTGAAAGAGAAGTGAATATTATTTTCCATGAGGGTGATGTTATAATTGTTGGTGATGCTAGCTATGTTAACTTGGTTAATCAATAAGGTGACAGGATGACTAATCTATGATTTCATTTTATGTCTTTTCATACACACCTAGTAATTATGGTATAATATTGCAATTTTTTATGCTATCAATTTTATTAGTTAAATAATATTTCAAAGTTTATTGACGAGAGTATCTCATCAATAAAGATCCACAATTATATAAGTGATAAGTCATATAAATAGTCAGGACAACTCTTGACTAGATATCAATCCTACATGAATTATGTCAACAGTTTGGTCAACCAACAGTGAGACTACACAATTATAGTAGAATAGATATTTTGGGGTTATACTATTACTCTTAGATCTTAGGATTTGTCCATTTGATTCACATGATATATATTAAAATAATTTAATTTATATTAGGTTTCAATATAGAATGAAAGTTGAATTATTATCGAATATATTTTGCTCTAAAGGTATACAAGTTAGTTATCACCATTAAGCACATCTCAATACTGGTCTCCTTGTAGCTATCATTTTGATACTTTACTATCAAGATATATAAATCTTTTTATGCTCGTGGGCCACTCACAAGTTTATACATTTTAGGCAACTCATCAAATATCCTTGATGATTGTTTCATATGTTCATTTTGATTCTTCAGGCTCAGGTATCATAACGATCAAAAACTGATATGATTTATAAGTATTTATACTTTTAGCTTCGTAAGTATCATACTCACATAATTAATATATGCTTCCTTCAAATCTCATCGGCATGAACCATATGATAGAAAGAAACTGAAAGGGCTATCACCACTTTGTGAGTCGTATTCTTTTGATAGATCTCAATTGAGAACTAGTTCTATAAGACATGTATAATGAAATGAAATATAAAATCATTTTTACTTTTAGTTTCAAGAGCATTATACTCATAATGATTAATATCTCTTAATTTTGGATTTCAATGTATAGTTTTGTCTCACGTATCATGTTAGGAAAGACTATCACGTCCTTCCTACCATATGCACAAGTGAGCTTTATGATTTATTTGTCAGTATCCACCATGACAACAATCAAAAACCCACCAATACAGAAATTTCTAATTCAAGTTATACTTAATCATTATCTATCTATTAATTTCTACTCCACAACATAAATCAAATACATTACTTATTCATAAAACTATTCATAAATCTATTTATATATCACATAAATCATAATTACATAATCTCTAGACCTCAATTTAGCCTAACATTGGGGAGAGATTTAATGATATATAAGAGAAGACTCACAAATCTTAGGTTCCCAATAATAGCATTCATAAGAATGTAGGATACAAATCCTAATTTCATGCTATTTTGGTTCATTTTTTTTTGAATCCACAGTATGGAGAGAGGGTTTAAAAGTCGTATCCCCAACTTTAGCATTTATCTTATGTCGTATATCTACTGCTTGCTCATGATCCCATAGAAAGTATGAAAATCCTACCTAAGATTGTTTGTTGCACTTAGCTTTGTCTTGATTCAAAAAGATGAAAAAAAATTATGCAAGATATCTTAATAATCTATCTTGTTTCCTCTTTTATACTCAAGAATTTTGGCATTTCTATAAGTACAAAGTTATGCCTTTTGAAATGACCTTAGTCTCTTCAGCACGAGCTCACAACTCTAAAAAGTAGGTATGACTTTGAAATGCATTATAATTTTTCTATAACACAAAGTCACAATGCTAAAAAATATTTATGACTTATGGCTTTTGTCGCTATAATACAAAGTCACAACACTAAGAATGACTACAACTTTGACATTGGTTTCTCTTCTGTATCGAATAGCTATGGTGCTTGGAATGACCATACTATTTTCCTTGACATTTTTTATGTATATCAAATGACCATAACACTAGAAATTGCCATGATGCACGAAATGATCTTTTTCATGCATCATATGGCCACATGTCATTAAGTTCATGACACAGCACTAATAATGGTTGTAGTAATGGAATAGTCTCTCTTGTGCATCATATGGTTATGACACTCAGAATTGTCATGGCTTTGACCTTGATATTTCTAATATATCAAATGGCTATGGTGTTGGGAATGACCATGACCTTGAAAATTAGCACATATATTCAATTAGTGGCCTTGCCTTCTTTCGAGGGCAAGAGTCACGAACTTCAAAAGTGGCTATACTTGAGTAAAGTCCTCTATACTATTATATATCCAAAAGTTATGATATTAAATAATTGATGCAGCTTTGACCTAAGTAGTTTTGGTTTTATAACTTTTTATAGCTCAAAAATTATGAATTTTCCAAAAAAAATCAACTTTTATTTGATAATATAAAGACTTGGTAAAGATTAAATCACTATTGTAGGAAGTGTTTGTAATTTTCAACACTAGTGAGATACTTAGTTAGTTTGATATAAAATTAATATTGTAGCTATTTAATTGTTATAAGATAAATATATCTATGATTACATTGTAATAGCACATCCAAATGATCCATACATTACCAAGTCACCAAATGCCTCCAAAAAATATATTGATTTCATGACTAATAGGGTTTTGTTTACAGTAATATGAAATTAATATTACAACCATTTGATTGTTATAAGATAAATATGATTATGACTCCCTGATACTATCACAACCATAAAAATTATGTTACATACTTAAGATTATTCTAATGAGGTAGTAGAGTCATGATATATAATATTTTTCATGACAAAATAAGTAAAGTTTTTTTATTTAAATAAGTAGAATTTTAGCCAAGAATAGATGAAAAAGCTGCTCAATGACTCATACAAAAGTTTCATCCAAAAATCACTAAGTCTCCAAATATCTTTAAAAATATATCAATTTCATAAGTATTAATCTAATTATAGTCCATTTCCATGCTTACACGTCATCTAAAAGTACTACAAATACACATGAATATTCATTAGTTTACAAATCAAACAAACTATCACACTAAAACTAATATTTTACTCCAAGCATCAACTTTCCTCTCAGTAAAAATAATATACTACATCATCTTAAACAAAAAAAGATCTCTGTGACTAGGTTTGAGTATCATAGTATCTCAAGATAGTGGAATCACTTCTTATGAATATATTGATAGTATACAATCATTCATGTGATGGATATATAGTATGTATTATATCACACATGAAAAAAAAATCTTTAGGTTACCTTCCAAGTAGCACCATATTTAATATTTATAAATAGATCATGAATACCTCCTTAGCTCCATCGGCGATCTCAACTATCAATTCTAGCTTTTCAGTATATTGTTTTACTACATTCTTTCTTATTATTTCTATCTATCTTACATCAGTTGTACTTCGTTGTTTGGATTTTTCTTCCTTGTATGTCAGCCTTGATGATTGTCATGACTTATTCATTGGTTCTAGCCTGCCCATTTTCTTTACGTATCCCTAAATTCATAAAATTGAGCATTCCCACATCTATCTTTTAGCTTCTCTTGGCATGTAACCTCAAAGTCAAGGTGTTGAACTTGACCAAATTCACAATGCTACAAAGAGTTAAAAATCACAACTATTATTTTTTATTCTTAATGTGTGACCCTATAGGTTCAATTACCATTGATAGTAGGCCTAAATCATATTTTGATCATACAAATCATCAGTGACTTCTAGCAAGACATTATGACTATCCAAGTTAAATGAAAAGATCATGATCCGAGACAACCTTAATATAGCTAATGACATATTCTTTTTGTCTCATGATATTTTGATAGCATATAAGACATGGAAAAAGTCAACCTCATATCATTCTATCTTTGATTACTCACAACCCAATAAGGCATCATTTATTTTGATATATACCATGGGTTCGCTCATACTTATGTTGAATCCTTAATTTATTAGATATGAGTTGATTTTTGTATACTATTTGGTACTCAATTTATTGACTTTTTTGGGTAAAATTGATATATATATTTATTATTGGTTTATACATGTTTATGCATTTATGAAAGAGATTTCATTAAATATTTATTGGGTTCGCTCATACTTGGTAGAGTGAAGGCTTGGGTGAAAGAGAAGCAATAAAGAGATGTGAAATTTCTCATGCCATGACTTGGGTATACCTTCCAGATCATACTTAGTAGTTAAGACATCCTTTCCTAGTTGTAACTCTACAAAATCACTCATGGTAATCTTTATATGTTATGACTATATCACCAAGTTAACACAATCTATTTACTACACAGCATAGTTTTCATGGCTATCATATTTTATTGAAGTCATGGCTGCACTATCTACATAACACAAAATGGCATTGCCATTATTTTTACGTCATGCTAGCCAAGCATCCCACTAGTATTCTTAGTCACTATAATTTCTAGTACCATGTCTTATTCAATATATAACCAAAATACCAAGTATTATGAGTCATGATATTCTTTTTTGTTATGATATTTTACTGCAAAGATACAAAATCAGTCATGGTCATTCATAGTTTTATGATATTTTTATCTAGAGGAAACTTATATGATCCATGACATTCATCTTTTTCACAACTTGTGTAATTCATAAAAGATTTGACAAGACAAAAAAGTCATCACCTCAAGCCAACACCATGACTTCTTGCTTAAAACATCACACGAATCCTTGAATTATATAAGTAACACTTAGTATATTTTGCAAAAAAAGAAGAGAAAAAAAGGAGAATAAAAAAATTGAATTTTGAGTGAAGCACGGATAAAACCTTGATGCATGTCCTGCATGCCAATTACCAAATATTCTTAATTATGTCAGTAATTATTCTTGATATGTTTGCACAAAAATTGCTTTAAATAGAACAAGTTTATGAAATTATAGTTTTGATAAAGTATGATGAATATCAATAAAATCGGATAGTTTATGTGTAAACTATAATATTTGGTGGAATTATTAAGTAAAAGAAGAGCAAAAAGTAATGTAAATTCATAATATTTCTTATGTTACAACTTAGTTATACCTTCAAAAGCACATAAAGTAGTTTTGTTATCTATTCTTAGCCAAAACTCAACATAAGTAGTCATAAAAATTTTCACATGCTATAATTCTACCACCTCATTTATATAATCATTTTATTATGTAATACTTTTTTTAGTTGCAAAACTTTCTTGGAGTCATGACCATACTAATTTGATAACACTTTAAAATATATGACATAAATTTTATATCATAGTATCCAAGTATTCCATTGGTGATAGAAGCTATGGTATTTTCAAGTACCATGACTTTCTCTTTTCATAGCCATAAATATTAAGGAAAAGGCCACAAATTCCTAAAAATATCTATTATTAAGAATTTGATGAATGTTAGTGATAACTTGGTTGAATGAAGGATTGGATGAAAGAGAAATGATAAAGAGATGTCAAATTTTCCATGCCATGACTTAGGTATACCTTTAGATATGTTTACACAAAAAAATAACTTTAAATAGAATAATTTTATGAAATAATAGTTTTGATAGATTATGATGAATATTAATGAAATTGAATAGTTTTTGTATGAAATATAATATATGGTAGAATTGTTAAGAAAGAGAGGAGAAAAAAAGTCATGTATGTAATAATTTTTATGTTACATCTTAGCTATACCTTAAAAAGCATATAGAATAGTTGTGTTATCTATTTTTGGCCAAAACTCAATATAATTAGTCATAGAAATTTTTGTACGCCACAATTTTACCACCTCATTGACACAATCATTTCATTATACAATACATTTTTTAGCTATATAACTTTTTTAGAGTCATGGCTTTACTAGTTTGATAACACTTAAATGACTATGACATACATTTTATCTTATTAGCCAAGTACCCCACTAGTACTAGAAGCTATGATATTCTCAAGTACCATGACTTTCTCTTTTCATATTGTTGGGCAATTGCACTTACACGGTGGTGATATTAAGATACAAAAGACAACAAGAATAACAGAACAACAAACAATATATATCCAATCAACAATCTAACCACGGAAGAATCAAAAAATGAGAAATAGAACACTAGAAATAATGTAGTTCGCTAGTCACTTAGTACGACTAGCTATATCCACCAGAAAATACTTATGCATTATAGATTAAACCAATAAAATATCTTATAGTATGTGCAACGCAGAGTAGTCATGATGAATCGTGCAGAGAGATAGAGAGAGAAGATGATGAACAGTTCCCAGGTCCGAAAAATAGCAATCCGAAATTAAAAATTACAAAACATTTTATAATAAAAACTCTTTCGGTTCATTTAACTGAAGCGGGTCGGATCATGGGATGGGTCAAGCTCTGCTCCAAAAATTTCAACCCACTGACCAGACAGCAAGACCTCCATTATTGTGTTACTGCTGCATTCCTGGCCTCTTAATATTTCATTTCCTACACTTACATGAAAATATTAAAACAAAAACATTTAGTTATACAAACAGATAATCAAAAAACAAATTACATATACAACACATATCCAAAAATATTAAGGCAAAGGCCACACTAATTGTCCAACACCACAACTTGTAGCTACATAGAATTACTGAGAGTATTAACTCAATTCATAACCATTTTGATAGCCATGACTTTTTGCTTTGAAGAAAAGGCCAAATTCATGGTCATTCTCAACTTTGAAACTTTCAGTTATAGAGGTTAAATGTATAAGTCAAAGGTATTCTCAACACTATAATTTTGTGTTAAAATAAAAGAAATACACGAACTATGATCATTCCTAATACCATTACTTCATGTTATTGAGAGAAAATTCATGAGTCATGATCATTCACAGTATCATGACGTTGTATTACAAAAAGTAATTATACAAGTTATAATAATTCCTAGTGCTATAACTTTTTGTTATAAAAAGGAGATACACAAGTCTTGATCATTCCTAGTATCACGACTTTATGCTATAAAGTACATATTCTTGAGCCATGGTCATTCCCAGTATCATGGTAATCTAATAAAAGAAAAGAATCATAAAGAGGCAAGACTAAAGCCATAATATTTTTCTAGTGTTGTGACTTTCCACTTGAAAATACACCTAGACATGTGAGTATAAAAGTGAGACTTATACCTAATACGAGATAATAAAATTGGAAAATCAAGAAAACCACTATAGAAAGTTCATGAAGCCAAGAAACATATGAGGGATCCATGAGCAAGAAGGGATGTAAGGGACAAGTTTAATTTCTAAAAGGGATACAAATTCCAACCACCATTTTGGGGCCAATCTGAGGTGCACAAAACAATATTTATGGGTTTAGGGTTTAGAATCTTAGATTCTCTTGAGTGCTATCAATGAAAACCCAAAATTCCCTGAGATGTATTTTGAATTATCTTGTATGAATTCTTTCCTAATGTCAGGCTAAATTGAAGTCTTGGATTGATGTATTTTTTACGTGTGATGGATATATAAATGATTAATTTTATGTTTGGATTGTGTTATGATTTGGTTATTGTTGGATGTAATATTATTTAGAATTTAAAGTAGGGCTTTACTATTGCTTGGTTTATGCATGTTATTGTGGTGGATTATGATAGGAAAGCTACAAGGCACATTTGTATGTAATTGTATGAAGGATGTGATAACCCATCTGATCGTGATGCATGAGATAAACTTGTATTTAATAATTTTAGATAAGCTTAATCATTATGAGCATGATACTTACAAAGCTGGAAGCATGAATGCTTTTATAAGCTGAAAGTGCATTTACACATTTGAGATGAATTGATCATCAATTGATATAAAAGTTTTATAGAATATTTTCCTAAGGGTTTTACCTTTAGTGTAGGAATTATATATAATCATAGTGGATGATGATATGTAAGATATGAGACACATGTGGGTGGAGATGACTCATAAGGTAGTGACATCCCTATGAGCTAGTTTCTATTGTATGACTATAATTAGTAAGATTTGAGAAAAAATATATACAAATTAATCATGAGTATATGATGCTTACAAAGCTAAAAGTGTAAATAATTTTAATATTGTGCTAGTTCATATCTTTATAATACATGAGGTCAGAGAAGAAGCATGCATATACGAAGCAACCATTAAGGATAATTGATGAGTGGCCTAAAAGGTTTAAACTTGTGAATGACTATTCAATATTCAATTTAACAGACATTTTAGTATGCTTTGTTGGATGAGAATGATGTGTACATGTAAAATAGAGTGAATATGTGTTGATTTCAAAAATTTTGGCATTTTGAAGAACTTTGATGAATAATTATAAAATCAATGAGTTTGAAGGTGTTTAGTAGATGATGTAGATCTATAAGTATTTCATAGTTTTGGCATTCATTCTTGGCTGAAACTCTATCTAAATATTCATTAGAAAAATCTTGTACAACATGATCATATCCTCTCATTAGCATAATCTTTCTACAATGGGACAAATTCTTAATGCTATGATATTATCATGGAGTTGTAGCCATACCTAGCTCATAAAATTTTAAAGGCTATGACATTAATTCTCCATCATAGCGATCAATTATCATATTGGTACACAAGGTCACGGTTAATTTCATAGAGCCAAGAATTTATCTTTTTATGACTCAGTAGTCTCAAGTAAAAAGTATAGTTATTATTATAAAACCATGACTTTTGAGCGACAAAAAATTAAAGAGTCACAAGTACTTAGGCCAAAGTCATGATAATTATTTAAAGCCATGACTTTGGATAAAGGTTTCAAACAAGCCATGTTGTGCTAGTATGACCTAGTTTTTGGTGGCCCATTTGGGCCACCATGTTGGGCAAGGCACGACATCACTCAAAAATTCCAGCCTAGGCCTAGCCTATATAGCTAGCCAACTAGGACTCAGAGTCTGAGACTGATTCGCACTCGACTCGACTCACCCTCACCTTCACTATCTCAGTCTCGGCCACCCCCCACCCCACCCCCCATCAGTTGCAGATTTATAAATTAATTAATATTTTTTTTACAAATTTATTTTTTTAAATTATCCTTTACAAGCTACGACATTATATTATTTATTTATTTTATATAAATTGCAAAAAATAAATTCATTAACACAAATGACAAAATCAAAAATATCAAAAAAACACATTCATCCCATTATTCATCATTCAATCCAAAAATAAATAAAATATTACAAAATCACAACTTACAATAACAACATAAAATAAAAATCATCAATTTCAATCAAAATAATACAAGCTCAATGGCTCATTCCCAATGCAAATTGGTATGAGTATCCAACTGATTATCAGTATGTAAGTGTCTAATTGTATCACTAGTGATGGGGTCAACCACTTCAAAGTTCCATAAGTCATCATCTGCCAGCAACTCCTTTGCTCTTGTTCTAGCATGATCTTGATCTTGGATGCCCAACCTTAAATCCTTTCAATCCTTCATGCATGCTAGTGTCTCAATGATATCTGACTACAACAGAAATAACAGATTCCAATGCTATGCTCGACATCAAAGAAGTTAATAGATCACATGCCATCTTAGAGAGTACGTGATAGGTAGACTCATATGATTTTCACCATTATAAAATATCAAGATTTTTATTATCGTTATGTGATAGTAATGAGTAGTAATTAATATCAAAGTACCGAGACAGCTCATAATGGAGAAGTCATCATCTCCAAATAAGGTTTCTATATCCATACTCAGAGTCTAGCTACAACTACTACAATACCTTGTGTTGTAGTATGTAAATAACTTAGTCAACTTCTCGTGAATGAACCCTTGAGTTTGATATTTATGGTTCATGGCTAAGGATACATATGTCAAAATGTTCTTTACCCCTTCCACCTTAACCTTATGGCCTATGTAGGCTGCTAGACAATAAAGAGATGGAATGGTAGATCAGTACTTTAAGTACTTGGTTGACATCTCAATAGTCATGTCACTAAATATAGGGTAAAATTTAAACTTCCTAAACATGCCACTAATATTGCATATGCACCCGAGATCAATGCAAGTTGTGGGAGTATAAACTAACAAACACATGTTTAGATGTGTCAACCGGGCCGGGCCGGCCTGGCACGATAAAAAACCATGCCTGGGCCCGTGCCGTGCCCGGGTTAGGCATGAGCCTTGCCATGCCGTGTCTGGCCTGTGTCGTGCCGTTCCTGACCCGGCACGGTTCATCCCGTGGCACGGCACACCGGCATGGGTTCTTCCCGTGCCGGTTTCACTCGCGTGGTTGAGCTAGCCTGTTGCCTACATGGCACAGGCTACCTCGCCAAAGACCCACGCGGCGCCTGGCCCCTCCCGAAAAAAAGACTGCGGGTCGGGTCTGATTGGACCCGACCCTCGGTCCCAACTCCCAAGTCACAACCCACACCGACTTCCTTCCACTTCCACGAGGCCCTCTACCCCGATTCCCTAACCGACCCAAGTCCCCAACGGAAAAAAAATTAAAAAATACTAATAATATTAATTTTCAGCCGTTGGATTCGCCTCCAATGGCTAAGGGGCAGAATCCAACGGTCCTCATGATTCTGCCAACTAAATAATTAATAAAAATTCAAAAAAATATAAAAAAAATATCTTTTTTTTTAAAAATTAATATCTTTAATCTATAAATTCTACCCCTCTCCATTTAACATTTATGTTTTTCAAAAATATATATTCTCTCAAATCTTTCTCTTTCTCTCACAAAAACCATGCTTCTCTCTCTTGGGCCTCGGGATTTTACTTTCGGCTTGGATTTTCGTGAAACTCGACATGAGTTTTGAACATTAGAGCTTGACTGCGGTGCACCGTGCACGTGACTGACCTCATTGCTTTACCTGGTAATTTATTTTATGGTTTTTTTACTTTCTCTCTCTATAGTTTCGCTCTCTAGACCAAACATAGGAAAAATAAAAAATCATAAAAAATGACAAATACACCTGACACGTATTTAAATTTAGAAAATGAAAATATTACACAGAGGTCTGAGACTGCTGAAACTTTGGTTTCTTCAGTCGTCTCAACCCAAAGTTCTAAAAAACAAAAAACTAAAATGACTTCTGTAGTTTGGACTCATTTTAAAATCATAACACAAAAAAATGTTAGGGGTGAGGAACAAGAAATGACACAGCGCAAATATTCTATGAGACTTTTAACATGTAAGAGTTCTTTTGGGACTGGGCACCTAAAAAGGCATGCCGAATTATGCACAAAAAAACATGAACCATTAGATCCTAGGCAAACATAACTTGGCACTGCATCTTTTGAGACTGGATCGAGTCCAGTCTCAAAGTTTACTCCCTTCATATACTCCAGCGAGTTGGGTAGGGACGGTATGGCCAGGCTCATCACATTGATGGGTCTTCCGATCAGATTTTAGGAAGATCCAAGGGTAGTGTGCATCATGCAGACATATTTTCAGTCTGCCTATCGTAGGATTCCTAGGTCCACATCTAGGAATGACATACTAAAGATATATAAGTTAGAAAAATAAAAAATAATTAATAAATTTATGGCATATAGTGGAGTGGTGTCCGTGACGTCCGATATATGGACAAGTCACAATGATTCTCCTTATGCATGTCTCACGAGCCACTATGTAGATTCTAACTGGACAATCAATAAAAAAATTTTAGGATTCTCTGAGATTCTTCATCCTCATGATGGCCCGGCCATTTTTGAGCGTATGATGAAAATCTTTAGGGAATATAAAATTCAAAATAAAATTTTTAGTGTCACATTCGATAACGCTTCTAATAATGGAGTAGCGATCAATATGTTTGTTAGGAATATTAGAGACGCACCATTAGGAGAGATCTTTCATGACAGATGCATGTGTCACGTGATTAACCTGATTGTTCAAGTGGGTATGAAGGTGTGTTCCCCCGCGTTGGATAATATACGCAATGCACTAAAATATATTCGCACTCCTCGCAGACAACAAGAATTTGGTAGTCTCTGTTTATCTGCGAATCTTAAGAAGAAGAAATTCCAATCGGATGTGAGATATCGTTGGAATTACACGTACCTGATGTTAGAATCATGTGTTAGATACGAACACGTGATATCCGATTACGTCAATAGTAAGAGTGATGAACTTATTATTGACGACACTGACTGGGCTTCAGGAATTTCATTTATGAAATTCCTGAAGATATTTTATGACACGACGAACATGTATTTGTCGGTTTATACGCCCACCACTTGCATTGCACTCCGTTGCATATGCAACATTAGTAGCATGTTTAAGAAGTATCGAGCTGACCTGACGCTTAGCCATATGGTTGCAGAGATGGGTACTTGAAGTACTGGTCCACCGTTCCATCTCTTTATTGCCTCGCTGCATGCATGGACCCTAGGGTTAAGGTGGAAGGGGTAGAAAACACCCTGACATTCATTTCCTCGTGCATGAACCTGGAAGAGCCACCTGAAGGGTTCATTCACGAGAAGTTGACTGACTTGTTCACATACTACGATACTAGGTATGGTGGTGGTAGTAGTGAGACTTTGATTACGGACATTGATACCTTATTCGGAGATGACGATTTTTCCATTCAGCTAGCGAGGGGGAAACGTAGGGGTGGATCATCACATAGGAGCGAGCTGTCTCGGTACTTAGATACCGATTACTACTCAATCCTATCACATTCTGATACTAAGAATCTTGATTTATTACAGTGGTGGAAATCATATGAGTCCACATTTCCCGTGCTATCTAGGATGACACGGGATCTACTGACTCCTCTGGTGTGGAGCATAGCATCGGAGTCTGCTTTTTCTGTTGCAGTGAACGTGATTTCGGATAGGAGATCGAGATTACGTCCAGATATGGTTGAGGCCTTGGCTTGTTTGAAGGATAGGGAGGAATCGAGGTTTAGCATCCATGATTGTGCTGGAGTTGGGACTGGGACAGGCACTACAGTCGCATCCACATCTACTACGATGGCGGAGGAGTTGATTGTCGATGATGATGATCCATATGATACAGATCTTGATGTTGCGGCTGATGATTCTCATGATATGCCGATTGATGATGATCTATTGTTTTTTGCTTTCGATGTTGTTTTTATTGATCGTACGCTTTATTTGTACGTTGTGTTGAAACTGATATTTATTTTGTTCGGACCTTCAGTTTCAAATGGATGATTGGTAATTTTTCATTTGTGTTGTTTATGTTTTTTTTTAATTTTTATTTTTACTAACATAATGAATTGATTTATTTTTTTTATGATTTAAATTTTCTTTTAAAAATTAATAACTTTATTATATAATTAATAATTATAATAAAATTGAAACTAATTTGATATTAAAAAAAATTTAAACTTTGTTTTTTTAATTAATTTTTAATTTTAACATTTTTAAAAATATAAATATTTAATACTATACAATATCTAAAATTTTAAAATATATTAAAAAAAATAAATTTTCTACCTCTCGGGCCCGGCACGGCACGGCACGGCCTGCCGTGCCTTCGGGCCGTGCCGGGCTCGGCTTTTTTAAACCGTGCCGGGCCATGCCGGCATGGCACGGAAGCACGATCGTGCCCTAAAAAATTGGGCCGGCCCGGCCCAGCCTGGCCCGTTTGACACCTATACACATGTTCGTCATTTCATAAAAATATCTTTTAAGAATTTTATCCAGTCACTGTCATCAATAATAAGTTTGTTATTGTTATTATTGACGTAGTCAAATATTACTTGTTCATATCCTACATATGACTGCAACATCATGTATTGTAATTCCAATGATATCTCACATCCATTTGAAATCTTCTTTAGACTCGCATACAAACAGAGATTACTTAACTTTTATTATTTGTTAGGCATCCAATAATATTTTAATGAGTTACATACTTTTTTTAAAGTGGGAAAAATAACATTCATCCCTGCTTGTACTATCAAGTTAATGACGTGACACATGCATCTAACTTGAAAAATTTTTTCTGATGGCCTTTCTCTAATGACCATAACAAATATGTTAATGGCTATTCTATTGTTAGATACATTATCAAATGTGATACTATATGTTTTATTTTGAATATTATATTCTTTATAGATGCCCATAATGCACTCATAAATTACCAATCCATCATGAGAATGGAGAATCTCTAAAAATCTTAATATCTTTTTTATTAGTGTCCATTTATAATCTACATAGTGAGCGATGATGCATACAAAAGATGCATCATCATGACTAGTTTAGATATCGGATATCATAGACACCACAGTCACTATATTCTCTAAATTCATTAGTTATTATTTTTTTCTAACTGATAATATTTGAGTATTTCATTCATAGATGTGGATTTAGGAACCATATGATATGCAAGTTGAAAATAGGTTTGTATGATATTGACTACCATTGGATTTTTTGAAAATCTAATCAAAAGATCTATCATGGTGATTAGTATGGTCATGCCTATATGTGTCAAATGAGGTGGGCTGGTCCGGGTCCATCACAGTTCAGCTGTGCCTGGGCTAGCACATCATGCTATAGTGCTGTGCTCAGGCCCATGTCAGGCACACCCTCAACACCAGTCGTGACGTGCCTGGATGAGAGATTTTGGCCCGCATGTCGTGCCAGGTACGACATGAGTGCCTGACCTGTGGGCACGGCATGGGTGACCATGCATCGAGCATGGTCACAAAGGGGGGAAGTCCAACTGGCGAGGCTCAGCGAACCCCAATAGAGTGGTTTCAGCGAGGTGGCACAGCACTGAAAGTTTGAAACCCTAATTTTTTTAAAAAATTAGGGTTTCTGCCCGAACCTGGGTGGATTTTGGGCCGCAAGCTCATGATGGGACTGACCTCCAACGAACTGCACCCTGCCAGGCACGGCACACCATCCTAGTTGGGCCAGAAAAAATCAGGTCGGGCTAAGCTGGCCCGACCCATTTGACACATATATTCATGTCTTTCCTTCATAACTCATTATAGTATATGAAGTGGGTCAATATAGAAGCTAAACTAGATCCAACCTAAAAGATCTTATTGCACAATTGGGTTTCCCTAGGATCTAATGCACCAAGTTTTTTGGTACAATGTTCGTCATACCACTTTAGGTGCTTAATCCCTCATGCACTCTTATAAGTATATATTTTTCTTACAATAGTTGTATTGTGTCGATTCTTCATTGATACCATAACATTTTTATATTGTACCATATTAAAATTAGTCCAAACTAAAGATGTTGTTTTAGTTTTTTATTATTTAGATATTTGAGTTTGGGTTGAGGTCATGAGAGAAAATATGATTTAGGCATCAGACCTTTCAACATGGTTATCAATATTAAAATTATTTATGTTTATGTTAATGTTAATCTTGTTATCATTAACTTCATTATTTGCCATTTTAATTTTTTTTAGTTTATTAATTATATTTTAAATTCTATTTTCTTAATTTAAAATTATTTGATATTAAATTATTAATAAAAAATAAAAATAAAATACTAAATAAATTTTAAAAAATAATATACATTTATGAAATACCGAATATAGACAGGATAGAAAAAGCCACACCCCATGCACCACAGTCCATTGTCCGCACTTGAGTCCCGAGAGTAAAGCTAAAGCAAACCAAAAGCAAATAGCAAAATACAAAAGAAAATTGAGAGGAGAGAGCGAGAGAAAAGGACAAGAGAGAGAGAGAGAGAGAGAAAATCGAGATATTGAGAATGAGAATGTGAGATTGAGAGACAAGGAGAAAAGAATATATAGATTACAAAAAGAATTTAAAAAATATATACTTTTTTATTTTTTTATTATTTTTAATTATTAAATAGCGCAGAAACCCGACAGCCATCTGATCTTCTCCCCTAATCATTGAGAGTGCATCCAATGGCCTAGATGCACACCTCATTTTTTAATTTTTTCTAGACCATTGGGTTAGCAGTTACATCGATTCTAGAATGTTTGACTTGGGGCTCAAGCTCGGCTTGGGCTTGACTTAGGCTTGGCTCAAGCACTCATCTTGGGGTGTGTGTGTGTGTGTGTGTGGATGCCCTCAAACTAACACATGGTGGGGTTTTTTAATGACCACGTGTAAAAAGTAGGGTGTTTTTTTAATAAAAAATTATTCATTAAAAAAATAATCAGGCAGGTAAGGCAAGGTTCGAACCCCGGTTCGAGCATGGTAGCCTACCATGTCAGTGGACCATGCCCATAAGCCAATAAGCCTGGTCATGTCTAGCCCAGCATAAGGCACGACACCTCCTAGCCTAGCATGGCACGAGCCGACACGACATGCATCTAGGTATGGTTTTGGACCATTCTGTGTCGAGCCAGGCACAGCTTAGTCGGGCCATGACCTAGCTGTTTGGCCCACTTTGCCACCTCTACTTTTGGGTAATTAAATATTAGAAAAATATTACTCGAGTATAATTATTTCAAAGGTCATGAATCTTATCCTCAAAGGAAGACATTGACAATGACTCATATGTGTAAGCTAAGCATAACTATCATGACCAGTTCCCAACACCACGACCACATATATATCAAGAAAGAAAAATGGCCAATATTGTGCCCTCCACACAATACCGAACTATATAATAATGTTATAAGTCATCTTCATCCCACATCCACTTCATAGTATCATGGCCATCTATTACAAATGATAAATATACAAAGCCATGATTATTTCAAGGCATTACTTTGTGTTATAAAGAGATTAAGTCAAAGTCGTGGTCATTGCTAGTATCATGACTTTGTGTTACAAAGTGATTAAGATATTAAATAGAGTCATGACCATTTTATATTGTCTTAGCCTCAAGCTAAAGAGATGAAGTCCAAAGTGATGATTTTTATCTAAAAGTTATGACTTCCTACTTGGTGAAATGTAAAGCTGCTCGAGTATAAAAGTAA
Organism: Sapria himalayana; assembly: GCA_029783825.1. Classification (NCBI taxonomy): domain Eukaryota; kingdom Viridiplantae; phylum Streptophyta; class Magnoliopsida; order Malpighiales; family Rafflesiaceae; genus Sapria; species Sapria himalayana. Next base: position 6,155,812 of record JAREIK010003431.1, read on the forward strand.
AAGTTAGATAATCTTTCAAGAGAGCTCCTCCTCCTCCTCCATGAAATAAGAAAAAGTCATGGAAACTAGAAATCTTAGGGGTGAATTTCAAAATCTATAATGGTTCACAAGCAAGTAAGGGACACGTAAATTATGATAATCCCTAGAGTTGAGGGGCATGAATCTCAAACCCCTCTTCTCTATAAAAAAAATCTAAAAATTTATATGAAATTATCATGGTAATGGGTTTGTATAATTTGAATTATGCGATATTATTGGTTTTAATGATTGATACATTTATGTTTGATTATGTGATATATTTTATGTTATGGATAATGATGGATAGTGGCTAAATAGAACTTAGATTAGAGTTTTCACTAAAGGTAGGTTTGTACGAGATAGTCATGGTGGATGATAATGGATATGGTAAAAGGGTGGTGACAATCTTTTTAAATACAATGCATATGTAGAACCTATATGTTGAACCTAGAAGTTTGGATATGTTAATCATTATCAGTATGATGCTTATGAAGCCAAAAGTATAAAGACTTTTATCCACTAATCCATTGTACACATCTTTGAGGACATGGTTCTCAATTGAGATGAATCTTATATAGAATATTCTCCCAATGGTTTCACCTTTAGTCTGAGAGTTGTATTGTTACTAAGGAGAAAGGTGACAAACAATTTTCGGGACATGCATGAGTGTGTAGTAACTCACAAGAAAGTGACAACTTTTGTAAGTTCCTTTTACTCGTATGATTCTCACCGGTTAAACTCAAAAGAAGCATATGTTAATTATATGAGTATGATACTTACAAAGATGAAAATACAAATACTTACTAACTATTCCAATCATTGGTCTTTAAGGCAATGAAGACTAATAAAAAAGAGTATATATATAAAGTAACTATCAATGATACTTGATGAAATTGCCTAAAAAGTATGAGATTATTAATGATCCTCTATTAGAGATAAATTGTTTTCTCGGTGGTGATATACTGAGAGTATAACTATGAGGGGATCACCACTGAGAATGACTCAATAGTGATAACCACCTTAAATACTATTAAAGAAATGAGTCATTATACAACATCACAACCTTCATTCTATGTATAGCATAACAAATATCAAATAAATTAATAATATCACATAAATTAGATATATGAACTTGGACTTCAAATTATTTAACAATCTAAATATTCATTATACTAAAAATTGGTTACTTCTTGTTGAATAGTCAAACTATCAATACAATTTCTGTATGATCGATATCTAGGCGAAAGTCTATTATACTACTTGTATGACCTGTTTCCTTATAGATTTCAGTTGATGGGATACTCTTATTAATAAGCTTTGAGATATTACCTAACTAATTAATTTAGGCAGAGTAACAAAGTCACAATAATAATACTCAAGCATAGATGATTTTTTATTTGGTGGTAAAGTACCGAGGAGAAAACTATAGGAGGACGATCATTAGAAAAAAATTAATAGGTGATAATCACCTTTTAAGCTAGTTGGAAACTAAGGTATTCATATAATAATCCAACCTTTATTCTGTAATCAAGCACAATAATAACCTAGTAATTTAGACATACTATTTGCATAATGAAATGGTCAAACTCTAGAATCTAAGAGTTATAGCAAAAACACATTTTTATACTCATGGCTAGAGCAATAGTTGACTAATTATTTGTTAATCAAACTAACGGGACAATCCCTATAAAATTGATATCTAGATAAATGGCCACTTTTTAACTTATATGACCCATATACTTATTGAACTATATTGGACAAGAGACTCTCCTAATGAGCTTTTGGGATATTGTCAAATCCTAATTCAAAATAAGTTTTTAAAATTATTGTCAGTGATTATTTAGTATGGTTAGTCAAATTTAGTCTACATAATTATCAAATAAAAAAATAGTTTAATTTTTAGCAGTTTGGATAATGATATCTTTATTAATATCCTTGATTTGTATATCTTGTTTTTTATTTCTTTTTTGTATATGTTAGTGTAGTTATTTTTTTAGCCACAATAATCAAAAATTCTAAGACTGAGTTAACACCTTTGGACCTAGAGATTGAAAGAAATAAAAAAGCAATTTTGAGATAGAGCAATTGAAAAAGAGAAGATGATTTATATTTGGTAGCAATAAAATGCTCAAAGGTAGTAAGAAGAAAGCTATCCAACAACTCAACCATCACTAAACCTTGATAGACTATTGGTGGCCAACTATGATGGATAGATACTCTAGATTTTTGGATGCAACCAGTTAAAGTTATTTACTTTGAGTTAAAATTGAGTCTGATAGTGATAGTTCAATAATATTAGTACAGTGGAAAGATATTAAAGGATCTGAATAGACATGTCATAATATTTTTAGAGTTGTGTGACGTGGTTAAAATAAATGAAATTAGCCCGGATACCATTAGGTTATATCTATTCCTTTTTTTTTTGAGAGAAAATATATAGAGTTGGCTCTAGTGCTTATCTTGAGGTTCGATTAAGGGTTGGGATAAACTTGTGCAAGTCTTCCTAACAAAGTTTTTTGCACCTCAAACATCAAATCACCTCATAGTTGTAGTGTGAGGTATACCAGTTCCATTAAGAAAAGCTAAAAATAATGTATGATGGTTGAGACCAATTTAATGAGTTGTTAAGAAGATATCCTTAACATGAGTTTGCGTTATGGTTATAAAATTAAAACTTATACAATAGGCTGAACTAATGATGATTACACTATTGGTGTAGCCTTAGGCAGATCAATTATGAATATGTCACATAAGGAAGCATATTATTGTTTGAAGTGTTAGTAAATAATAACTACTAAACTCTAAATGATTATGTCTATGAGAAAAAAATCAAAAGTGTTGGATTTGCATAGATTTATCAATATATAAGCAAAGATTAAGGCATTTCTTAAGAAACTTGAAGTCGGAGAAGGAAGTACACTAATAATGATGAAGTACACTATTGGTGTGGCCTCAGGTAGATCGATTATGAATATGTCACATAGGGAAGCATATTATTATTTGAAGTGTTAGTAAATAATAGCTACCAAACTCTAAATGATTATGTTTGTGAGAAAAAAAATCAAAAGTGTTGGATTTGGATAGATTTACCAATATGTAAGCAAAGATGAATGCTTTTCTTAAGAAACTTGAAGTTGGAGAAGAGAAGCAAAAACATATGGGAGAAATCACTATATTGCAATAGTAAGAAATGTAAAATTTCAACTTTATTTATCAAATAGAGGAGGCCAAAATTTTACAAAATAAATGATATGTATTTCGACCCAATACTAACATGCCTAATACATTATTATCATAATTTGAGAAATCATGAAAATGTTTTCATATGAAAGCTATAGTGATAGGTACTGAAATGTTGGACAAATCTAGAAAAATTTTGGGAATTATTCGATAATGTACAATATTTAAGGATGATTAAGCTTGAATTATCAATATTTAAAAAGTGAAGAAAAGTCTTCAATAAATAATAAGTTGATTGCATTACTGACCAAGATGAAGAAAAGGAATAATATTCAAGAATACCAAAAGGATAGACTTGAGATAAGATTGGAACACATTAATACAAAAATAAAAAAAGATAAAGAATCAAATTGAACAAATGATACAATTAGTGAAAGGGAAGAGCATTAATGAGCTATTAAGTGATATTAAGACAAGTTCAAAGAACTATCTATAAATTATACTTCAAAGTGACAAAAAGCTAGATGGGCAATAATTATAGGATGCTAAAATAGATGGAGCTGAAATTAACTATGCCTTGACTTTTTCAAAAGTCATGGCTCCCACAACAACACTTCCAAAAGCTATGATACTCAATACCATGATATTTTCCAAAGTCGTGGCACTTAATGAATAACATGCCTAGCTCACACACTTAGCTAATGATATATGATGAAGGAGAACTAGAGGAGTAAATGGAGATTACCTAAAGTAATGAAAAGGCAAATGTAATAGAGAATAATGCTTAAGGTAATTTTTCTCTAAATATTTGTTTTCCAAAATATTTTAGTAATAAGAAATTAGATGAACAATTAGAGAAGTTTCTCAATATTTTTTGAGAAGCTGAAAGTGAATATCTTGTTTGCAAAATCATTTTCTTAAATGCCAAACTATATAAAATTCATGTAGGATATCATTTGTAGTAATAGAAAGTTGGAGACATCTGACGTATGAAATTATGAATATGCCAAGAAATATAGTGTGATTATTCAATGAAAATTATTGAGGAAATTGAAGGATCTAAAAAGTTTTATGATACCATGTATAATTGGGTATCACATATTTTAGAAGGTACTATCTGATTTGAAATTATGTATCAAATTGATACCTTTATCAATAGCATGATAATTTAATCTCGATTCTCGATGAGATCACTCCTACCTCTTTCTCACTTAAAATAGCCAATTGATCAAACAAGTACCCAAATGGTGTTATTGAAGATATATTAGTTTAAGTTAGTGTATTTATTTTTCTTATGGACTTTGTTATGTTTGATGTGGAGAAGATCAATTGGCTCTATTGAGCTTGGGACATCTATTTTTAGCTACTGGACAAACTCTCATTGATGTCAAGGAGAAATAATTCAATCTCTGTGTAGGAAAAAAGCAAGAAAAATGTAACTTTTACAAATGTTTGTAGAGTTTAGATAATGAGGAGAAAGATTATTGAAGGATAAATAACATCCTCCAAATATCACTATCACAAAGGGTAGACTTTAGATGGATAGATATTATAAAAGACTACTAGCCTGCCAAAGATGAGAAAGATACATACAAGAGCACTCTAGAGAAGTATAAAAAAGAAAATGAATGCCTAAATTCACATTACAGTTGCATAAAGAAAATTATGTAGAGAATTTGAATACTACAGCAGTGGAAAAAACATAGGTTGAATCCCAACTAGTGGTTGATGAAGTAATAAAGGAAGACGTGATTGAAACAAAGATTTTGGAGGATCTAGTAATGAAAGAAAGATTCTAGAGGTAGAAAAAGAAAGTAAAATACTTAAATTCTTATTATAATTGTATGAAGAAAATGATATAGAGAATTTGAAAATAACACCAATAATGAAAATAATGGTAGAATCCCAATAGATGGATGATAAAGTGATAAAGGAAGACGTGATTGAAACAATGAAATTAGAAGTAGAGGCAACAATGAAAGTTATAGTTTTTACCAACATTGCCACTTTGGAGATACAGAAGCTAAATGAAGAAGTTGTGGAAACCCATATTACTATGACACTGGTGGTCTAGGAAGAAAATGGTCAAACTGTGGGAAATCAAAGGAAGAAGAAAACCTAGAATATGATTCAAAACTGAAAGAGAATTCTAGAAGATAAGAGGAAATCAAAGACTATACTAAAAAGCTATCCTAAATAGCTGAGATCATTGATGGAAGTAAAAACTTATTGATGATCTAGTTATAGATACTAAACATAATATTGATTGGAGGTAGCATAAGAATTTTTTTTTCTACATAGTGGATGAAATAATAAATTATGTATTCATTCACACAAATTATTGTGCATATTTTATGAACCTATAAATTTAGTAGTAGAACTCAAACTCCACCACGACTCTTTTACATATCAACAAAAAGAAAAAATCTCACCATCTTTATACACCATGAAACTCAAAATATATTCATAACAAATACTTATGTTGTATTAATGGAAGGTGTAATTTTTTTTGAGAAATGTTAATTGCTCGAGGATGAACACTAACTTTAGTGTGAGAGTTTGTTTGGCATGCCAAATACCAAATATTACTAGTTATTTTGGTGATTATTATTGATATATTTGCATGAAAAAAATACTTTAAACTTAATGATTTCATGAAATTATAATTTTGATAGATTATAAAGAATAATTATAAAATTGAATAAATTTTGTGTGAAATATATTACTTAGTGGAATTGTTGAGAAGGAAAGGAGCAAAAAGACATATAAAGGCATATAAATTTTCATGTTATAGCTTAGTTACGCCTTTAAGTGCATATATAGAAGTTTTAGTAACTATTCTTGGCCAAAATGCTAAACAATTAGTCATAGAAATCTTTATATGTCATAACTTTACTATCTCATTGACATTTTATTTTATTATGCTATACTTTTTTTTGGCAATGAAACTTTTTTAGAGTCACAGCCATACTAGCTAGATAATACTTTAATGGATGTGATATTAAATTTATATCATTGTAGCTAAGTATACCACTAGTGCTAGAAGCTATGGTACTCTTCAGTGTCATGTCTTTCTCCTTCTAGCACCATAAAGAATTTTGAAAAGGCCATGGTGATTCTCCATCACTGTGACTTTTGGCTATAGAGAGTAATATAAAGAATTTACTCGAGTTGCTGCCATTTCTAAAGCCATAACATTTTGAACTAGAGAAAAAACCAAAGTTGTGGTAATTTCCAATACTATGACTTTAGGTTACAGAGGAGAAATACATGAATCATAGTCATTCTCAGTATCATGACTTTATCTTATAGAAATGAAATTCATAAATCATAACCATTATCAATACCATAGCTTTCTTTAATAGAGAGGAATACATGAGCCATGACCAAATTAGTACTATGAGTTCATATTACAGAAACAAAATGCATAAGCCATATATAGTTATTCTTAGTGCCATAATTTCTTGTTACAAATAGGAAATGCATGAGCAATAGTCATTCCAAATGCTATAACTTCATGCTATAGAAAATAAATACATAAGTTGTGGTCATTCTCAATGTATTGTTAGTTTAATAAAATAAAGAGACAAAAACTATGACTATCAATAGTACCATGACTTTGTGTTAATTAGAGGCAAGTTGAAATTCATGGTCATTTTTCATCGCCATGACTTTCCACTTAAATATAGACCCAAACACACAAGTAAGTGAGATTTAGACCTAATATGAGATATAGAAATAAATTTAGAAAATCAAAAAGACAACCATAGAGAGGTCGTGAAGTTGAGAAAAGTAAAAGGTATCAATGAGCAAGTAGAGATATAAGGCATAAGATTAAACTCTAAATGGGCTTGAATTCTGATCCCCACATAAGAGCATATCTAAGGTACACTAAACAAAAATTGTGAGTTTAGAGCTTTGAATCCTAAATTCTATTAAGCACTATCTTTGAAAAACCCAAAATTCTTCGAGATTTATTTTGAATTATAAATTTTATATTTGGTTTGTGCAATGATTCGATTATTAATTGAAATAATGTTTATTTAGAACTAAAATTAGGATTTTACTATTAGTAGGTTTATATATATTATCATGTAGGATGGTGATAAGTAAGGCAAGAGAAATACTCACACATAATGGTAGGAAGGAGGTGATAGCCCTCCCGATGATGATATGTGAGATAAACCTATATGATAAAATCCAAAATTAAGGTAAATTTAATCATTATGAGTAAAATGCTTATAAATCCTAAATCATGAATATTATTATAAGCTAATCCATTATATATCTTTAAGATATAATGACATTCAATTGATGCGTGAGTTTTATAAAATGTTTTTCTAAGTATCTCACCTTTAGTGTGGGAGTCATGTATCAACATGGTAGATAGTGATAGAAAAATTATGAGACACACAATAGTGGAGGTGACTCATAAGGTTGTGACATCCCTACGAGCTACTTTCTATCATATGACTGCTATCAGTGAGATTTGTAGGAATTTCTATGTTAATTGTCACAAGTATAGTGCTTATAAAGTCGAAAGTAGAAATACTTATAATATCATATCATTTCACATCTTTATGAAACATAAGGTCAGAGATTAAAAGTGCACATACAAATCAACCATTAAAGGTAATTAATGAGTTGCCTAAAAGATATGGACTTATGAATGATCCTAGAGCATGTATGATTTGTTTTTTTTTTTGTGATAAAGAATTGGGTAATATTTTTGAGGGAACTATTATTGTGGAGGGACTAATATGTGATAACTACCTTGTATGCTAGTAAGACACTAGGATATTCTTACAAAACTCCAACTTTCATTCTATAATCAACCATAATAACAACTAGGTAATTTAGACATGGCATTATATGTAATGAAATAGACCAACCATAAAATATAAGAGTTATACCAAAAAACTAGTTTTATTCTTATGATTAAAGCATTGATTGACTAACTATTGGTTGATCAAATTAGCTATATAATTTCTATGAGATAAATATCTGAATAAAAGTTAACTTTACTACTTGTATAATCTAAATGCTTTTCGAACTATGTTGGATGAGAGATCTTTACCCAATGAGCTTTTAAGATATTGTCTAATCCTAAAAATTGAGCATCGTAATAAATTCACAATAATGCACAACTTCCAAGCCCTATTTAGGAGAAAATCCAAGGGGAATATCTATTAATATTTGATTAGGATTAGGTTTCAATACTAAGATCCTCACTAATACTTTTAATGGGAACTTTAAATTTCATAAGATGCCTTTCAAAATATCTTTCATGATTTCTTCTTTAATGTTACACTAATTTGAGAACTAGGGTTGGTGTAACATACTTGTTTGTGATTTCATAAGGTTAATATTTGTGTAACATTAAAGAAGTGAAACCAATATGGTTTGGATATTGATGGATATGGATATTAATTAGAATTAGAATTTAAAATTTTTACTATATGGTAGGTTTATGCGTGTCAGCCATGAAGGATGATAACAAATATATTATAGGACACACTCGGATGGTATGGTAAGAAGAAAGTGATAACCCTTCCAATCTTAATGCATAAAATAAATCTATGTGAAAACTTGAGATTAAGATAAGTTTTATCATTTTAAGTATGATGCTTACAAAGTTGAAAGCAAAAATATACTAATGTCCAATCCATTGTGCATATTCTAGAAGAACTAACATTGATTGATTTTGGTATTAAATAGAATATCTAACCTATGATTTTTACCATGATGTGAGAGCCATGTTCTTGACAAGACAGACGGTGATAAGAATTTGATGGGGCACATGCAAAAGGTTGGTGCTTCATAAGGTGGTGACAACTTTAAAAGTCAATTCCTCTTGTATGATTTATATAAGTATCATTCATTAGAAGACATATGTTAATTATCATGAGTATGATACTTACGAAGACAAAAGTATAAATATATTTTTTACTATTTTATTTTGTATCTTTAAGGTATTAGAGCTAGAGAATAGAAGTATATATTTGAAGTAATCAACAAGGGTAGATGATGTATTACCTAATTAGAGTAGATGTGCAAATGACCTACAAATAAAATAATATATAGATTTAGTGGTGAAATACTAAGGAGACAACTATGAGGGAATCATATTTGGTTGTGATTATCTAAGAATGACAACCACCTTGTATGCTAAGAGGGCACATGAGGATTTTCAAACTAAATTATCATTTGTCTAACAATTGAATATAATATTAACTAAATACTAAAGAAGTATCATCATACACAAGCAAATGAACAAATCCTAAAATCTAAGTATCTTTATAAAAATCCAAGTATATCTACTAAACTTGAGAAGTAATTAAACCACTATTAGTTGATTGAACTACATACACAATTATTGAGGAACTGATATCTAAACTTATGTCTATTATACTACTTATTTGGCCCATTTACTTGCAGAATTACATCGAATAAGAGACAATCACCTAATGAGTTTTTGGATTCATATCAATTAACAATAACTTTTGGTACCCTCACAAAGTCATAACAAGTTTTTGGTGGCATTTCCATGGATTGATTGATTAATTATAATTTGATTAGTTAATTTGAGTTGACACAACTACCTTTATAAAAGGATAGTTCTATTTCTAATTGTTTTGATATAATTATTACTTAGTATTTTTATTATATCTATGTTTTGTTTTTCTTTGTTGTTTTAGTTTGTTTTGTAGCCATGTTCATTACATGAATAAAAATTATGTGACTAAGTTACATATCTAGGACATGAAATTAAGACAAGAATAAAAGTACTTTTGAGATAGAAAGTTTAGAAAGACTAGGGAATGATCTATTGCAACCCAATTTGTCAATTTGAAAAAAACTAATTCACTACATTGTAGTGGATATTATTTCAGACCAAAAGAAGAATTTCATTGATACTGTCATCCTAATATTAAAATTCATGAAGGTTTATCATATGAAAGTTTAGAAAAACTACCAAAGCAAGATAGTCCATATCCGACAGACAAGCCATCATTTGGGAAAAATATTTTAGCATTATTAATGGAGATAGATGGGAGTAATGATGGAGAAGAAGAACAAAATAGGCTTAGTAAGAATCAAATCTAGAAACTAGCAATAACAAAAGAAAAAGAAGATTATCGATGGTGTATTAAAAAATACTGAAGAGAATCCAAGGAGAAACATGTTCATAACACTCAGAAATAGTTCAAAACTAAAAGGGTATAAAATCAAAAAAAAACAAAGAAGATGATGGATAGAAGGAAGTCATGACTTTAATAGAAGTCATGACTTTACAAGCAGCAACAAAAGAGACTGTGACATTGATGAAACCTAATAATAGAGAAACCATGACTTATTCTGGCGTTGTGAATATAGGGTTATATGAAGTAAATATCAATGTTGCAAAAAGTCATGGTACTGGGAAAACATTGCAACTAATATCAAGGTCACGATAATCATGATAAAAGATATGTCTGGGGATAATGTGACTTTTAAAACTCATGACCATGAAAAAAGAATACTTCGAAACATGGACAACTCAAAGTTGATTAATCTTGAAGGCACTACCCAGTCGTATTCATTGTGCATTCTTTGGGAAAGAGAAGAAAAAATCAATCATCATTTCAGCATAGACTAAAGAGATGTAACAGACTGTGGTCTTATATAAGATGGTGTGTAATACCAACAATTAAATACCAAGTGAGATTAAAATCCAATAATAAAAGATATGGTAAAAAAGAAGATAATAAAATGGCTCAATAAAGGGATCATATAGGCCATATTAGATAATATATGGGTTAGTTCAATCCATTTATTGACAAAAAAAGAAAGATTTGATGATACTAAAAACCTCAAATGATGAAGAAATTTTAACACATATAACCATTCGATGACACGTGTATGGTTTACCAAAAAGTGAATAATGAAACTAGGAAAGATCACTATCCATAACCTTTGAAGGACCAAATCCTAGATAAAATATGGGTCACTCCTATTACTTTCTAGATGGATATTTAGCATATAATTATATTTTAATTGATTTGGTAGACCAAATCAAGACTATTTTCACTTGTTCAAATGAACCATTTTGTATTCTAAAAGATATCATTTGGTCTTTGTAATACTCTAGCTACTTTTTAAAGATGCATTAATATGATCTTTGTCAATCTCAATGAAGAAATCAAGGAGATAATTATGGATGCATTTTCTATATTTGGAGATTCTTTTGAAGATTATTTGAAAAAATTGGAAATAATATTGAATAGATGTAAAAAAAAAGAATTATAGTCTTTACTAGGAGAAATGTTATTAAATTGTAAAGGAAGAGATTGTATTAGAACATTCAGTCTTTTCTAGAGGACTAGAGGCGGATAGTACAAAGATTTTAGTAATAAAAACTTTACCTCACCTTACAATTATTAAGGCAGTGCATAGCTTCTTTAGACATGTTGAGTTCTACTATAGATTTATTAATAACTTTTCAAAGATGGCTAATCTATTGTGTAGACTATTTGAGAAAGAAGTGATTTTCAACTTTAATGAAGAATATGTTGATAGTTTTGAAGAGCTGAAGACAAAATTGATAAATATTATGATTTAACGACACCATAATGGGGTGAGCTATTTGTGATTATGTATGATGTAAGTACATATGCACTTGGAAATGTCTTGGGGTAGAAAATATAGAATACTTTAGGGTCATTTCATATGCTATTCCAACCTTGAATGAAATTCAAGTAAACTATAAAATCACTAAAAAAGATGTTAGTTATGGCATTTTATTGTGACAAATTCTGACCATGTATCTTCGAGGAAAAGATATCAATTTCATAGATTATGTTGTGGTGAGGTATTTAATGGTGAAGAAAGAAGATGAGCTGAGATTGATAAGATGGTTTCTTTTGCTCCAAGAATTTGATTTCGAAATAAGAAAAAAGAAGGGAGCAACAATATGATAGTCAACCATTTGTCTCACTCGGGATCCATTGGAATTCATAGAAAAGTTGAAATTAAAGAATTTCTCAGAAGAGAAGATCTTGAAGTTGAAAACCAATTTATCCTAGTATACTAATTTTATTAATTAATAATCATGTAAAGCTTTTTCACATTCTCTCATGTCATACCAAAAGAAAAAGTTTCTTGCCTGACATGAGAAACTACCTATAGAATGATTCAAGACTATTTAAAAGATGTACGGATCAAGTCATTAGAAGATGTGTGCCATAATATAAACAAATGGATATTAGCCTCTAATGTCATTCTTCACCTTATAAAGAATATTTATGATGTAACAAAACTTTTCAAAAGATATTACAATTCCATTTTTTGGGCCATCACTATTTAGAGATAAATCAAAATATGGTGCGATGGTGTCATATATGCCAAAGATTTGGTAACATATCTAGAAAGAATGAAAAGCCAATCAACAACATCCTTGAAGTGAGAATTTTTGATGTATGAATGATAGATTTTAGAGAACTATACTTGCATTCTTTGGCAAGGAATACATATTATTAGCAATGGATTAGTTGTCTAAATAGGTTGAAGTAAAAGTTACACAAAATAATGATACCAAGATAGTTGTGAGTTTCTTATACAGTAATATTTTCACACTGTTTGCCACACTACAATGTATTATAAGTGATAAAAAGTCTTTTTTATAATAAGCTATTTGGAGCTTATTTGGATAAGCATAGGACTAGCTATTAGAGAAGATTTCCATATCATTTACTAATAAAAGAACACGTAGAAATATCAAATAGAGAGATTCAAGATTAAATTGAAAAAGATAGTGAATCTATTAAGAAAGATTGGCCTCAAAGGTTGGAAGAAGCATCATGAGCATATAGAATGATATCCAAGATACCTTTGGATATATCTCACTATAGACTTGTTTTTGAAAAGACTTATTTTTCAGTCGAAATTGAATATCGAGCATAGTGGCTTATAAAACAAATATGTATTATAAAGTGGAAGATATAAAAGAAAACCAAGTTCTTAAAATGAGTGAACTAGAAAAATTGGGGAATAAAGTCTATGACATTGCTTATATAAAGGTGTCAAGTGGGTCGGGTAGCCCAGCCACGACTCGACTGAGTCGTGCCTTGCCCAGCACGACATGGTCCATAACTATGCCTGGACATGTGTTGTGTCGGCTTGAGGCACAACTGATGTCTTACTGGACCAATGGGTGTTGGGCCTCATGTAGGGCCAAGCATGCCCTGATTGCCTAGCCCGAAGGCATGGTCCAATGCAGTCCAATTTGACCACAAATGTCCCACCCACTTTTATTTAAAAAAAAATAAATTTTTATAAAAAAAAACCTATACTACTTTTTACACATGGTGGGTTTTTTTAAAATTTACCTTCGCGTGTTTGCCTGACAACATCCACATGGGACTATTGAGGTCCACGTGGACTCACAACATGTTGCACCACCCCCAGGCACAACACGTGGCACCGAGCTTGAGCTTTCATCGAGCCTCGTCCGAACCTTTTGGAACAGACTCCCAATGGTCCAAAAAAATAAATATATAATTTAAAATAAGATGCATCCAACCATTGATTGCACTTCCAAAGGCTAAGGCAAAAAATCCAACTTTTGTCGAGTTTCTGCCCTAAATATTTATTAAAAATATTCTTTCCTATCCCCACACACACACACACACACACACTCTCTCTCTCTCTCTCTCTCTCTCTCTCATCTCGGAGTTCGGCTTTCCTATCACCGATCGGTCTCATGACTCAGGTGTAGACTATGGAGATTGACTTGGACATTGGATTTCGGCAATCAATATTCCATAAATGGCCAAACATGTATTATTTTTAAAATTTTATTTAGTTATTTATTTTTAATTTTAATTAATAATTTAATATCAAATAATATCTAATTTAAAAAATAGAATATATAATATAATTAATAAACTAATGAAAATCAAAAATAGAAAATAGTAAATTTAATGATAACGAGATTAACATTAATATAAACATAAATAATTTTAATATTGATAACCCTATGGAAAGGTATGAGGCTAAAACTATGTTTTCTCCCATGGTCTTGACACAAACTCACTTTAATATTTAAAAATGTTAGGGGTGTCAATGAAAAATTGGTACAATGTAAGTATTGTAAGAAAATATTAACTTGTAGGAATACATGTGAGACTAGGCACTTAAAGAAGCATGTCGAAAAATATACCAAAAAATATAGTGTATTAGATCCTAGAAAAACTCAACTAAGTAATTGGGGTCTTTGAGGTTGGATCTAGTTTAGCTTCTATGTTGACACCCTTTATATATTGAACAAGTTAGAGAGGGAAGGAATGGTCAATCTTATCATCACGATGGGTCTTCTGATTAAATTTTCGAAGGATCCAAGGGTAGTTAGTATCTTAAGACTAATTTTTAGCCTACATATCATAAGATTCTTAGGTCCACATCTAGGAACGACATACTAAAATACTATATGTTAGAAAAAAAATATATAACTAATGAATTTATGAAATATAGTGGCATGGTGACTATGACATTCGATATCTAGACTAGTCATAATGATATATCTTATGCATGTCTCACCTCTCCCACTATTAGATTCTAAATAGATATTTAAATAAAAAAATATTAGGATTTTCAGAGATTTTTCATTCTCATGATGGCTCATCCATATATGAGTGTATGATGAGAATCTTTAGGGAATATAATATTCAAAATAAAATATAAAGTATCACATTTGATAATGTACCTAACAATGGAGTACCTATTAACATGTTTGTTAGGACCATTAGAGATGGGTCATTAAGAGAGATTTTTCATGTTTAATACATGTGTTACATCATTAATCTAATAGTACAAGTAAGGAAGAAGGTTGTTTCCTATGCTTTAAAAAATATATATATAACTCATAAAAATATCTTATGATGCCTAGCAGACAATAAGAGTTTTGTAGTCTCTAGTTGTCCGTGAGTCTTAAGAAAAAAAAACAAAATGAATGTGAGATACCATTAAAATTACATATACATATTGTTGGAGTCTTATAATGGATACGAACATATGATATCTGACTATGTTAATAGTAATAGTGGTGAACTTATTATTGACAACATTGACTAGAATACATGAATTTTATTTATGAAATTCTTGAAGATTTTTTATAACATAATGAACATGTGTTTGTCAGTTTATACTCCAACCACTTGCATTGTGCTCAGGTGCATTTGCTATATTAGTAGCATGTTTAGGAAGTTTAGAGATGATCCGACATTTAGTGACATGGTAGTTGAGATGGAAACCCTAGTACTTAAAATACTAATCCACCAGTCTATCTTTTTATTGTCTGACTGTTGCATGGACCCTAGGGTTAAGATGGAAGGGGTAGAGAAATGTTTGACATATGTATCCTCATGAATGAACCAGGAACACCAACCTAGATGGTTAATTCATGAGAAGTTGATTGAATATTTTACATAATATTACACTAGGTATGATAGTAGTGGTTGTCAGGCTCCGGGTAGGGATATGGATATCTTATTCTGGGATGATGACTTCTCCATTTAGTTAGTAGGATGGAAATGATGTGGTGGACCATCAAAAGGAGAGATCTATCTCAGTACTTAGATATTGATTATTACTCAATCCTATCACATAATAATAACAAGAACCTTGATATTACATAATTAGAAATTATCTGAGTCCGGCTATCCCATGCTGTCTAAGATTACATGGGATTAACTAACTCTTCTAGTGTTGGTCATAACATTGGAGTCTACTTTTTCTGTTATAGTCAATGTGATTTTGGATAATAGATTGAAATTATGGCTAGATATCATTGAATCACTAGTATGCATGAAGGATTGGAAGGATCCGAGGTTGGACATTCAAAACTGACATCGTGCAGGAACAAGAGTAAAGTAGTTACTGGTAGATGATGACTCATGAGATTTTGAGGAGACTAAGCATACCCCTAGTGATACTATCAGACACATATGTGATGATTATCAGTTGCATACTCATACCGATTGACATTGAGATTGAGGCATTGGTCCTGTATTATTATTTATTTTGATTGAGATTTAAGAATTTTATTTTATGTTGCTGTTGTGGGTTGTAATTTTGTGTTAATTTATTTATTTTTGGATTAAAAGATGAATAATGGGTCATGGATGTAGTTTTTATATATTTTTGATTATTTATTATACTTTGTCATTTGTGTTAATGAATTTATATTTTTGTGATTTATTATTAATGTGAAATAAATAAATAATGTATGTCGTTACGTATTATGTCATAATTAATCCACATTTTGAATTTAAAATATGAAATTTGAAAAATAAAATAAAATAATTAATCCATAATTTTGCAACCACAAATGGTGGCCAATGGGGGAATATCCAGCACTAAAGCCCCAAACGGGTAGGGTAGTGGTAGGCTAGAATAACTAGGCCCAAACTAGCCCAACTCAGCATGATTCGGCATGATCTGGCACGACCTAAGCTTGAATCTGGCTAGCCTCAAGGCAATCGTGACGTGCCTGGCTAGTCATTTTGAGCCGTTGCATGCCATGCATGACACGACATGATGAAACCTAATCTCATATTTATAAAGACAAAAAAAAAATAGCATGATAAGAATCTGTATATGAAGAAAATCAAAATAGAAGAAAAAGTAGTAGTGTTAACTTCTATGTCATGTTGTTTGTAGAAAAGTTAGTCTCAATGGTATAGTTTTATTATAACTATCACGACACCTTATGCAGTTATAATAAATCAGAAGATTGAATACAATTTAAAGTAAATGGGTAAATAGTGAAGCATTATAAGGGAGAACAACTCAAAGCATGAATGGTGAAAAAATTGGAAGCCACATATATTCATATTGAAAAAATGGAGGAAGTCAATTTTTTCCAAAGTCATGATATCTATAGAAGAATACACTAAAAAAAGATACTTCATAGATTTACTTGATACTATAGAAGAAATCAAGAAGATATGCAGAAGATAGAGTATACATAAAAGCTTGCATGGACTACAGAGATAACTAATTGATTTGGAGATCTAATGAGGGTCTAGCTATTGATATTAAACATATTACTACTTGGGGGGCAACCCAATAAATTATTTTTTAAACTGTTTGATGAATAAATTCATTACACCTCTATTTCATAAACAAAATAACAAACCCCAAGATTTAAGATTCTATTTTTAAAAGAAATTAGTTCACCAAATACTCAAACCTAATCATGATCCCTTGATGATGTTGTACTATATTTATTTTTCAAAGATGAATAAACTCATTACTTGAGGATGAGTAATATTTTTAGTGTGAGAGTTTATTCGGCACTCTACATACTGACTTTTTTAGGTGATTAGGCATATATTTTCTATTGTGTTTGTATGTATTTATGCATTTATGTAAGAGATTTTACTAAATATCTATTTTGAGAGAATTTGATGAATATTAGTGAAATCATAGTTATTTTAGGTGAAATTGATAAACTTTATGGAGTATTGACATGGACGAGAGAGATGTGATATAAATTCATAAAATTGCTCATGTAATAATTTGGGAATACCTTTTAGATCTTAATGAGTAGTTGTGGCTCTTTTTTTGGCCATAACTTAATAAAAATCATCATAAAAATCTCTATATGCTATGACTCAATCATTGAGTTGACATGATCTTTTCACTATACAACACAATCTTCATAGATGTGATATTTTTTTGGAGTCATAGTCATCCTATCTCTAAAATAAATAATGACCATGATAACAACCAAGTATTCTACTAGTACAATTAGTCTTGATAATTTCTAATACCATGATTTATTCAATACAGAGCCAAAATATCAAGTATTTTGAGTTGTTATATTTTTTTCTACATGATATTTTACTTTGGAGAGAAAATATTAGTCATGACTATTCCTAGTACAACTAATAAATTTTCCCATAGGATAGTTACTTGGGTCATGAAATTAATTGTCAGCATGAATTTTGTACTCTAGAAAAGATCTAATGAGATTAGAAAGTCATGGCCTCAAACTAGCACCATGACTTTTATTCTGAAGTATTGCATGAATTTTTAAAGTATATAAGCAATACTTTAAAGATTTTGCAAAAAAAAAAAGAAGAAAAGAATATTTGATTTCAAGCCAAGCACGCAAAAACCCTAGGCATGCAACTTCCAACCCCCATTAATTAGGGTTAAATCCAAGATGAATGTGAGTGATATTTGATTGGTGTTAGGTTTTGAAACTTAAATCATCACTTGAGCTTTCATTGGGAACCCACGATTCTATGAGATGACTCTCAAAACATCTCGCATAAATTCTTTCCCAATATTAGGTTAAATTGATATATGATTGGGGTAATATACTTGTGTGTAATAAATATATGATTTTTAAGTTTTTGTTTGTGTTAATATTGTAGTTTAGATGTTAATAAATATATATGTTAATTAGAACTAAAATTTAGGGTATTTACTATATTGTAGGTTTATGTGTGTCGTTCATGGTGGACGATGACATGCATGTCATGAGATATGCTCATAGTAAGAAGGAAGTGATATTCATCATAAACTAAACATGTAAGATAAACTTATATGTGAAAACTTGAGATTGAGATTAGTTTAATCATTATAATTATTATTCTTACGAAGTTAAAATCACATATACACTCATGACCAATCAATTGTATATATTCTAGAAGAAATGTTCTTTGAGTAATGTCAAGGTTAAATAAAACATCTAATCTAGGGGGTCCCACCATATTGTGGGAGTCATTTGTTAGATGTAGTGGATGATGATATGTATGTCATGGGACCCATACAAGTGAAGGTGTCTCATATAGTGGTGATAGCTATGCGAGTCATTTCCTCTTGTAAAATTTTTATATATGAGATTCATGAGAAGATATCTATTAATTATTATGAGTATGACACTTATGAAGCTGAAAGCATAAATACATTTAATACCATATTATTTTATATCTTTGAAATATTAGAGGTCAGAGAATAGATATGCATATTTAAAGTAGTTTTCAATGATAGTTGACAAATTTCTTAGAAGGAATAGACATTTGAATGACCCATAAACTATGCTATGTATGGTTTTAGTGATGAAATATCAAGGACACAGCTATGATGAGATCATTCTTGGCAGTGATAGTTCAAAAATGATAGTTACCTTATATGAAAAATTTCGACACTAGTCAATTCTTCATTTTAAAAATAAACACAATATTGCTCAAATACTAAAAAAATATCATCATATATCTTTGGCGTTCAATTTATTGAATATTCTTGTTTATTTTGTTAATAATAATAATGTGTAGATGTAGAAATTAGACTAATATGTATTGATTTAATTATTTTTAGTATTCTATAGAACTTTAATGAATAATCATGAAATTTTAGAGGCATTTAGTAGAGGGGGTAGATCGGTAAGTCTCATAGTTTCCGCATCTATTCGTGGCTGAAACTCTACCTAAATAGTTGGTGGAAATTTTTGTATGCCATGATCCTACCAAATCATTAGCACAATCTTTCCATTATGCAATGCATTATCAATAGTTATAATATTTTCATTGATTCATAGCCATACTTAGCTCAAAAAATTTTAATGGATATGATATTAATTTTCTATCATAGCAAACAAGTACCCCACCAATGCTTAAGGTCGGAGCCAATTTCATAATGCCATGATTTTATATTCTATGGTTTCAAAGTCACAAGTCAAAGCCACAATAATTTTATAAAGCTGTAACTTTTGAGCTATAGAAAATTAAATTGTCATAAGTACTTATGTCAAAACTATGATAATTATTCAAAGCTACAAAACTAAATATTACAGTGGACATTACTCGAGTAAGGTCATTTCTAAGTCTATGACATTTGTCCTCAAAGAAAGGCATGGATGCAACTTGTACATGCAAGCTAAGTGAAAATATCATAGCATCCTAATTACCCTAAGACAATATGTTATACAATAGAAGAAAAGGTCAATGTCATGACTATTCACAGTGCAACAAACACTTAAGAGAGCTGGGGGTTATTTTTATACCATGGCAAATTCCCAGTTTCACGACCACATATATATATATATATATCAAGAAATACCAATTGCTAATGTTATGGCTACCACACAGCATTGTAGCTATATAACAATATGAGAAGTCATCTCTACTCTACAACTAATTTACAATGTCATAGATATCTATAGACTACAAATGATGAAAGCATGAAGTCACAACCATTTCACAATGCAACAACTTTATCTTACAGAGATATTATGCCAAGTCATGGTCATTTATAGAGTTACAAATTTGTGTTACACAAAGATCAACATGGTGAATAGATTCATGATCATTTTTTAGAGTCGCAATCAAAAACTAAAAAGATGAAGACTAGAGTTGCAGCTTTCTTCTAAAAAATATATATTCCTACTTAGAGTAATGTAAAACCATTCAAGTATAAAAGTGAAAGTTAGAATATTTTAGAGGGATATCTTATTTCTTCTCGTTCTCTCTCATGCAATAAACAAATTCATGATAACTATAAATCCTAGGGGAAATTTTCACACTTCCTAAGGGTTCAACAAGTAATTAAAAGAAACAAGATTAATGTTAATCCGTAGATTTAGGGTTGCATCTCTCAAACTCCTTTCTTCTAGGGATAGATTTAAGAATTTGTATAAAATTAGCATGATCTAGATTTTGTGTAATTTGAATTATGTGATGTAATTAGTTTAGATTGCAGATATAATAATGATTTAAATTATTTTATATTATTGATATTGATGGATGACGACTAAATAGAACTTTAATTATGATTTTGACTAAATTTGGGTTTATGTGAGATTATAATGATTAATGGTGATATGTAAACCATAATGCCCACTCATGCATATGATATGAAGGTAGTAGCAATATTTCTAATTATGTTACATGAAATAAACTTATATATCAAATCCCAAATTTTTGGCATGTTTAATCATCATGAGTATGATGCTAGGTGCATACAAAGCAAAAAGTTCAAATACTTTCTACTTTATTAATTATGTGAGCATGGTGCATATGAAGCTAAAAGTGTCTATACTTATAACCAATGCCAATCATTAATCTTTATGATAATGGAAGCTGGTTAATAAGAGTGTGTATATGAAACACTATTAAAGACAATTGATGAAGTTGACTAAAAGGTATAAAATTATTAATGACCCTCATGTAAAAAGAATTATTGTATCAAATAGTGATGTAGCAAAGAGAAATTTATAAAGGGACCACCATTAGAAAGGGCTCAATGGTGAAAATCACCTTGTATGCCATTAGGTCAAGGGATCATTGTACAACATCTCAACTTTTATTCTATGCCCAAAATAATGTATATCGAATGACTTGGTGATATCACATAAATTAAAAAAATAAACATTAGACATAAGATTGTTTAATAATCTGAATACCTATTATACTAAAAATGAGTGTCTCTTATAGAATAGCCAAACTTTCAATACAAACCCTATGAGATCAATATCTAGATGAAGATTCATTGTACGACTTGCATGACCCATGCACTTGCAAATCTAAATTGATGAAATACTCATGTTACAAGCTTTTGGGTTGTCCCCTAACAATTTAAATTAGGTGGAGTAACAAAAACTTAATAAGTTTTTAGCATAATTACTAGAGATTATTTATTTTTGTTAGTCAAATCGATTAACATGATTATTCTTGCAAAAGAATAATTCCTTTTTAGTAATTTAGATAGTGTTATATTTGATTAATATTTCTAGTCATATTATCTTGTTTGAATGTTAATGATTATATTTAGTTTTGCACTTTTTTATAAGCTAATAACTTAGGATTCGGCATAAATATCAACCAAAAGAATAATAACATAATGAAGAGAATGAGAAGGAAGGGCCAAGCAAAACCCTTAAGGGAGAGCTTGATGGTAGCAAAGGTAAAGACGTAGATATCCAAAAGAGATGATTTTGATGAATTACATTGTAATGTTATAGCTGAGAAAATGAAAGACATAGTAAACTAAAATCCATGGCACACAATAGAGAACATTTGATAGACTAGGATACAACTTACTATGGAGTAGGAGCCACAATTTTGAATGAGAAACTAGCGACATATTGTGAAAATCTAGATGGGTTAATTTTGATGGTATTATCCAATGACCTTTGTTAACCTTTTCTAGGGAAAAACAAGGTAATGCCCATCATCATTTCAACATTGCTAATAAAGAATATGGAGACCCAATTTGTAAATCTCATAAGAAAATATAAAATCATTCTCGCTTGGTCACTAGACGGTATCGTGGAGATCAATCCATCAATATGTATGCATAAGATTATTATGGAGAAAGATGTGAGTCTAATGATTAAATATTTTTTTGATAGCTAAATCCCATTATGAAAGATGTAGCAAAAATAAAGATTATGAAATAGTTAAATGCAGATATTATTTATAAAATATCTGATAGGTCATGGGTGATCCTCATTCATCATGTTCCAAAAGAAATGAGGGGTAATACTAGTGAAAAATTACTTAAAATAAAGATATTTCGACATGAGTGACAACCAGATGAAGAATATGCATTGATTATCAAAAGTCGAATAAAAGAATGAGAAAAAATCACTACCCTATCCCATTCATGGATAAAAAAATGGATAGAATTTATTTCCATTATTATTATTATTTTTTAGATGATTATTCAGGATAAATCAAATCATGATTGATCTTGAAGACCAAAAGAAAACAACATTTACTTGCGCATGCATTCAAAATATTTGCTTTTAGAAGAATATCATTTGGATTGTGTAATGCACCTAATATGTTTCAAAGATGCATGAATACAACTTTCACCCATCTTAATTAAAAAATCACAAAGATATTCATGAATGATTTCTCAATTTTTAAAATTTTTTTTTCAAAGAATAGTTACATAATTTAGAAGTTGTGTTAAGCAATTGTAAAAAAAAAAGAATTTTGTCTTAAACTAGGAAAAATATCACTTCATGAGTAATGTGGGAAAAGTATTGGGACATTCAATTTCAGCTAGAGAGTTGAAAGTTGATGAAGCAAAAGTATCTATCATCAAAAATTTATCTCACCCTACCAAGATGAGAGGGTTTCTTGGACATGTGTGTTTTTATAGGAGATTTATCTATAACTTTTTGAAAACAACCAAACCATTGTGTGAGTTGTTGGAAAAAGATTTCATCTTTGACATTAATCAAGAGTGCATAAACGCATTTGAAGAACTAAAAAAATTAGTTGAAAGCCTAATTTTGATTTTACCACGATGAGAGGAACCATTCCTCATTATGTGCGACACAAGTGCATATGCCTTTGGATATGTATTGGGATAGAAGAGGAACACAATTTTTAGAACTATCTCCTATGTAAGTCATGAGCTAAATGAAACACAAGTAAATTATATAATGATTGAGAAATAATTAATGGTTGTAGTTTTATCTTGTGACAAATTTCGATCATACATCTTTAGAAAAAAAGAAGTTATATAATTGGATCATGCAATAATATGATTATTCATAATTAAAAAAAATGCCAAACCATGACTTATAAGTATGATATTACTTCTCCAAGAATTTAATCTCAAAATTAAAGATAAAAAATGGAGTGATAATATGATAGTCGATCATATTTCTTGATTAATGGAACATGAAGACGACAACAACAAAATGTGGAAATTATAGAAAAATTTTCAAAAGAGTAGATTCTGAAAGTAGACTCTACTTCCATGGTACACTAATTTTGCTAATTATTTAGCATATGGTGTTTTGCCTCTATTTTTTATGTCACATAAAAAAATTCTTTATGATGTGAAATATTATCTTTAGGATGATGACATTATTATTTAAAAGATAAGCTGATCAAATTATAAAAATATGCATCCTAGAATATGAGTAATATTTGATTGATTTCAAATATCATTCATCACCATATGCAATGAATTGGGTGGTTGTTATGATTAGAGGTGTCAAATGGGTCAGGCCGGGCCCAGGCTCGGCACGATTCAGTTGTGCTTGGCCTAGCAAGGCACACTACAGTGCCGTGCCCATGCCCAGGCCGGGCGCACCCTTGGCACTGATCGTGTCGTGTCGGGCTGAGGGATTGGCCCATCATGCCATGCCAGGCATGACACAAGTGCCTGGCACTTGAGCACGGCATGCATGACCACGCATTGAGCATGGTCACGATGAGCCGATGCTCGACATGTGAGGCTCACCAAACTCCAAAAGGGTGAAGATGTGCGGCGGCACACCGCCAAAACCCTAATTTTTAAAAAATTAGGGTTTCAACCAGATCCAAGCCTGGCCGAATCCAATGGATTTTAGGCCGTGGGCCCATGCCGAGCCTAACCTCCACAGAACTGTGTCGTGCTGGTATGGCACACCAGACCGGGTAGGCCTGAAAAAATTAGGCCTGAGCCTGACCCAGCCCATTTGACACCTCTAGTTATGATAGATGTCAACGAATATAAATATATCTAGATGAAATAAAATGTTACTAAATGATATTTTAGAAGTGAAAATATCTGGTGTATAAAGTTTAGACTTCATCAATTCATTTTTGGTATCTTGTGGAAAATAATATATTATATTGGTAGCTGACTATGTATCAAAATGGGTGGAAGTAGTTGTAGTATAGAAAAATGACACAAGAACTATTTTGTAAGTCTCATGCAAAAAAATCTCACTTGATTTGGAGCATCATGGTGTATCATAAGTGATGGAAGAAGTTAGTTATGCAATAAAATATTTGATGCATACTTGGGAAGGCATGAAACTAAACATAAGAATGGCTTGCATATCATATTAAAATAAATGAGCAAATAAAATTCTTAAAAAAGGAAGATAAAGAAAATCTTAGATAAAACAATCAATCCATCTACAAAGGATTGGTCCCAACATTTGGATGAGGCTTTATGGGCTTATAGAATAACTTTCAAGACAACATTGGGAATGTCTCTTTTTTGACTTATTTTTGTGAAGTCTTATCATTTACTTATTGAAACTTGAACATAAGGCATGGCGAGAAATCAAGAAGTTGAATTATGATTTGAAGGATACAAATGAAAGGACCCTACAAATGAATAAATCATAAGAGTTGAGAAATTTATGCAATAGCTCATGAATTTATAAAGACAAGAAAAAATAACGGCATGAAAAGAATTTGCAAAAGAAAGAGTTTAAAGGTAGAGAAAATGTATTTCTTTTCAATGCTTGGTTAAAGTTATTTGTTGGGAATTTGAAATCTAGTTGGAGTGGACCATTCAAAAAAAATAACTATGATACCTTATGGTGCTATCACAATGTAGTCAAAATGTAAAAGAGAATTTAATATGAATGGACAAATGGTGAAATATTAATATGACTGATATAGAAAGCATAGAAGGACAAATCAAATATAAAGCCATGGTTGTGCCCAGCATCATGACTTTTAGATTCCAGAATAAAAATAGCCAAAGGAAAGATAGAAGACAAAGTTATGGTATTACCCTGCACTATGACTTTGGTGATATATAATGAAAATGACAAAGCAAAGATTGAAAAATAAGGCATACTTATTCTTTGCACCATGAATTTGGTGATAGAAAATGAATTAGTCCATCAGAAGCTTAAATACAAGATCATGGCTATGCATAGTGCAATGACATTGCAGTTACAATAAAAAAGGTAAGGAAAAAATAAAAGGCAAAGTCATGGCTATGCATAGCACCACACGACTTTAGAGCTACAAAAAAATTATAAAAGCTAAAAGGCAAGGTCATAGTAGTACTCAACGTTGTGACTTTGGGGATCTAGAATGAAAAGTAATAATGGAGAGGAGAAAAAGGAGCCACAACATTCACTAAAGCCATGATATCAAATAAGATAATATCCTCAGTGGCAAGTGTAACTGAAAAAGGGTAACTAAATAGATCAACAAGAATGAAGTAAAGTAGTATATTGAAAAGATTATGTGGATATCAGAGATCTCCTAAGAAATTAAAGAGATTGTGATGATCTAGTTATAAAACATTAAACGTAGCACTGCTTGGGAGACAACCTAAGAATTTTTTTTTCTTACATGTGTGATGTAATAAATATCTAATCCACTACATAAACAAATACACATACCCAATGACGAACAAGTATTGTCATGGAACTCAAACCTCACCATAACTATCAAGATGTCTGTTTGAAGTTGCTCTACTATTTATATATTCTAAGATACTCAATCCTAATCATAGTAATTCATAATTTATTATGATGATGAATATTTATTAATTATTTTTTTTTGGATGGGGATGTTATTGCTCAGGGATGAGTAATTATTTAATGTAAAAGTTTGTTCATTACACTATTTATCAAATATTCTTGTGTATTTTGATAGATGATTATGATGTATAGATGTGACAATGAGGCTAATATGTACTGATTCCATAATTTTTGGTGTTTTAGAGAACTTGATGAATAGTCATTAAATCATTGAGTTTTTGAAGATATTCAGTAGAGAAGGTAGATCCATAAGTTTCTCATAGTTTTGGCATCTATTTTTGTCCAAAACTCAACCTAAATAATCAATGACAATTTTTGTATATCATAACTTTACCAACTCATTTGCATAATCTTTTCACTGTATGATATGCATTCAGTTGTTATATGGCTATGATATTTATTTTCTAAGCATAGATGTCATGGCATCCTAATAGCATTATTGAAAAATGTTATAGGAAATAATAAAATCCCAAAGTCATGGACATTCATAGTATCATGGACAATTAATAGAAAAGAAAAGTTATTTTTGCGGCATGGCTAGTTCCTAGTATTGTGGCAACATACATATCAAGAAAGACTAATTGACAATGTCATGGCCTCCACATAGCAGCATATCTACATAACTATATGAGAAGTTATCTTCACTCCATCACCACTTTATAGTTTCATGGTCATCTATGGACTAAAATAATGAAGGCATGAAGTCGTGGCCATTTCACAGTGCCACAACTTTGTGTTAGGGAAAAAGTAGGCCCAGGTCATAATTGTTGTTAATGTCATGACTTGATGTAATAAACAATCAAGATGGTGAATAAAGTTGTGTATTTTTTAGAATCGTGATCTCATGCTGAAGAAATGAAAACTAGAGTTGTGAGTTTCTTCTAAAAGTCATGACTTCCTACTTAGAGTAATATAAAGCCACATGATTATAAAAATGAAAGTTAGAAAACTTTCTATGGATCTCTCTTTTCCTTTCCTTCTCCCTTGTGTAACAAGCAAAGCAATGACAACTACAAGCCCTGGGAGAAATTTTCACACTCCGTAGGAGTTCTACAAGCAAGTAAGAAATACATGACTTATGTTAATCCTTAGAGTTGGGAGGGGGTTGGATGGGGTGGTGTAGCTCTCAAATTCTTCTACTTTAGTAATAGATTTTGGAATTTGTATGAAATTAATATGGTATGAGATTTGTGTATTTGAATTATGTGATGTAATTTTTTTGGATTATTGATATGTTAATATTTTAAATTATTTTATGATATGGATATGATAGATGATAATTAAATAGAACTTAATTAGGGTTACAACTAATAGTTGGTTTGTATGAGATTATCATGACAGATAATGATAGATAAATTATGATGCTCACTCATGCATATCATAGAAAAGTGGTTTCAACCCTTCTAATTGTGATGCATAAGATAAACCTATATGTTGAACCCTGAAATTGATGTTTATGAAGCTAATGATACGAATACTTTTACATGCTAATCCATTTTACACATCTTATAGTGACTATTTCTTGATTAGGATGAATGCTATATAGAATATTCTTTCAAAGGGTTAACCTTTAGTATGGAGTAGCATCATCACTAAGAAGGATGATGATAAGTAATCCTCAAGACATGCATGAGTGCATTATGACTAGTAAGATAATGATAGTCCTTATAAGTTACTTTTACTCATATGGTTCTTATTGATGAAACATGAGTGAAGCATATATTATTTGTATGAGTATGGTACTTATGAAGCTAAAAGTACAAATACTTATAAACCATACTAATCATTAGTTTTTATGATAATAAAGGTCGGTAAATAAAAGTATGCATAGATGTAGTGATCAAGAGAAATTGATGAAATTGTCTAAAATATATGGGATTGCAAATGATTCTCATGCAAAGATGAATATTGTCTTGGTAGTGACATACCAAAGGGGATAGCTACGAGGAGATCACCATTGAGAAGGGCTTAATGGTGATAACTATCTTGTATGCCATTAAGTCAAAGGATTATTATACAACACCCCAACTAGAGGTGTCAAACGGGCCGGGCCGGCCCGGCCCAGCACGAGGCACGGCACGATAAAAAAACGTGCCCGGGCCCGTGCCGGGCCAGGGCGAACAAACCACGTGCCGTGCCTTGGCACGGCACGCCGGCCCGCGTGCCTGCGTCCTGAGTCGTGAGTCGTGACCCAACCGGGCCCCCCCCCCGGTAAAAAGACCGCGGGTCGGGTCCAAACAGACCCGACCCGCCCGCCCCGCCTGCCCTGCCTTGCCGGGCGCCCGTGCCCGAGCGGGCCGGCACGGCACGGCCTTGCCGTGCCCACGGGCCGTGCCGTGCCCACGGGCCGTGCCGTGCCCACGGGCCGTGCCGTGCCCGAATTTAAAAAACCGTGCCGTGCCGGGCACGGCACGGTAGCACGGCTGGGCACGTGAAAAACGGGCCGTGCCGTGCTGGGCCGGCCCGTTTGACACCTCTAACCCCAACCTTTATTTTATGTCTAACAAAATATATATTCAATAACATAATGGAATTATATAAATTAAATTTAGACCTAAGATTATTTAACAATCTGAGTATCCATTATACTAAAAATGAGTTGTTTCTTATTGAAAATAGAAATGCCAATGCAATCCATGTAAGATTAATATCTAGACAAATATCCATTTTATTACTTGTATGACTCATGTACGTATAGATCATAGTAGACAAGATACTCTAATTTATAAATTTTGAGATGTCATATAATTGATTAAATTAGGCAGAGTAACAATGTCTCAACAATACACCAGAAAGTGATTCAATCCTAAAGTCTTAGTATCTTTCTGAAAACCCAAATCTATCTACTCAACTTGTGTAGTAATTAGTTCATTATTGGTTGGTTAGACTACCCATATAATTTTTGAGATCGATATCTAGATTGAGGCTCACTTTACTACTTATATGATACGTATACTTATGAAACTCTATTAGATAAAAAACATTTGCTCAAAGAGGTTTTGGGATCATATCATAAATGATAAGTTCTATATAATAATAACAAAGTCATAATGCTCCGCCATAGATTTCTTTTTTCATTCAACCACACCATTCAACTATGTTGAGTAGTAGAGAATCAATTGTTTCTGAATTCTCATACTTGAAAATAGCTAACAAACTTCTTTGATATGAATTCAGTATCTTCATAAATTCTGATTATTTTTGTAACATTTACAAATTGTCTCTCAACCATATTCACAAACTTTAGATTTAAATTGAATGAAGTATACTCACATCATCCTTTCATGACCATTTACAAACAACATGGAGTAATAGTTATTTATAAGAGATGAGATTGATAATGGTCCATAGATATATGTTTAAACCAAGTTAAGTGACAGAGATGATTTACTGGCAATTTCCTTTTAAAAAAGATTGTCTTGACTACATCCCCATTGCACATCTATTAGAGATGTAAGATGATAAACTTATTTCAAAGAGAAGATCATATAACATTCTCTTCTAATTAATGAGCTTTAAGCTTTTATAATTCAAATAGCCCATCCTTATATGCCATATGTTTGATAGTTGTACTGCATGCATGTTCAATACATAGTCTATGCAATTGTATATGTTGAGTTGGAAGCTTCTATTTCTGAACATTTCCACCTTCCATAGGATGCTTATTGAATCTTTGTCTAATATGGTACATTGGTTTTCTTCAAAAACTATCTCGTTCCTCTTTTGAATGGGTTGTCACACTCAAAATATTTTAGTCTAGTTCATGAACTAGTATGACATCTTCAATGATCATTCTCCATTTGATATAGGAATGTTGACCTTTCCTTTCTATTTACAACAATAAGATCCCTATTTTCATCTTTACTTGTAAACTTAAGGAAGATTATAAGCTCACAAATAACCTTCCTTTTTATTCAATGTAGTGGTCGAATCCAAGCACTATGAAATATCTTTAATATGACTTAATAGTCTCAAGTTAGAGCTAAAACCTTTTTATTAGGCTATGATTTTTGAGCTATAAAATATTATAGAATCATAACTAATCATACCAAAGTTATAAAAATTATTTTGAATCGTGACTTTTATGATACTAAAAGTAATAGGGAATATTACTCAAGTATGTTTATTTTCCAAGGTCATGACTCTTGTAATCAAAAAATAAAAGCATTTTCACAAATTATATGCTCAAGTTAATTATCAATGTTATAGTATCCTTGTAATATTGGTACAACATGATATATGAGAGAAGAGAATACATGTACCATGGCCACCCATTGTGTCATAGACATTTAAAAGATATGAAAGGAAAATATTATGCCACAGCCATTTCCCTAAGTTGTGGGCATGTCTAATACATGAGAGACCTTTTCAGTACCATGACTATTTTTCAATTCCTTGATCATATAGTAATCAAGGAAAACCAATGTCAATTTCATGACTTCTTCATAGTGTTATGATTATATAATAGTATGATAAGTCAATCATCATGTCGTGGCTGCTTTTCAGAATCATGACTCCTTTTTGGATGACAAGATGACAAAGGCATAAAATTGAGACAATTTCATAATACCACAACTTTGTGTTAGAGAAATACTAGGCTTGAATCATGATCATTATAGTATTATGATTAGTATTATAAAAAGATTTAGATGCAAACCAAAGTCATGACTATTTTCTAGAGTCACAACCTCAAGCCGAAGAGAGAAAGACAAAGTTATGACTTTCTTCTGAAAGGCATGACTTCCTACTTAGAGTAATGTACGGTTATTTGAGTACAAATGTGGAAGATTAAGAAATAAAAAAAAATCTCTCAATTTTATCTTCTCCCTCATACAACAAACAAAGTCATGGTAACTACTAGACCCTATGAGTGAATTTTGTACTCTCTAGGAGTTCAACAAGGTAGCAAGAGATACAAGACTAATACTGATTTATACAATTAGGGGGTACAACCCTCAAACCCTCCTATTAGATTAATTCAAAATTTTGTGCCAAAATAGTATGGGTCTAAGGTTTGTATAATTTTAATCTATCTAATATGATTTTAGTTTTTAATTAATGAAGGAATGGTTTTATTTATTTTATGTTAAGAATATTGATAGATTATGATTAAATAGAACTTGATCTATGTTTTCGACTATTAGTAGGATTATGTGAGATATTCATGGTTGATGGTAATAGGTAAATTATGAGGCTCACTCATATATATGTTAGGAATATAGTATCAATCCTTTTGACCATAATATGCAAGATGAACCTATATATTAAAACCTAAGATTTAAGTATGTTACTCATCATGAGTTTGTTGCTTATGAAGCTAAAAATATGAATACTTTTACACTTTAATCTATTATACATATCTTAAAAGAACTAGTTTCTGATTGGGATAAATATTATATAAAATATTCTTTTATGAGATTCACCTTTAGTATGGGAGTTACATCATCATTGAGAAAGATTGTAATATATAAGCCTCGAGACATATGTGAATGTGTGGTGACTTACAATGTGGTGACAACCCATAAGAGTTTCTTTTACTGAGTGAAACTTACGAAGCTAAAAGTGAAAATGCTCATAAACTATGTCAATCATTAAATTTTATAATATTGATGGCTAGAAAATAAGAGTGTGCATACAAATTAACTATTAGGGGTAATTAATAAAGTTGCCTAAAAGGTATATGATTATAAATAACTCTTCAGTAGAGAAGAATTATTATCTCAATAGTGATGTATCAAGGGGAAAACTACGAGAGGATTACAATTGGGATATACTCAATGGTGAAACCACCTTATATGCCAATAAGGTAAGGAGTCATTGCATAAAATCCTCAACCTTCATTTTATGTCCAATATAATATAAATCAAGCGACTTAAACATTATCATATGGATTAAATAAATAAATCATGGACATGTAATTATCTAACAAAATGAATCTCCAATTTATTATAAATGAGTTATCTCATTGTTGAATAACTAAACTACTGATATAAATTTTATGTGATGATATCTAGACAAAAATTTGTTTTACTACGTGTGTGACTTATGCACTTACAAATCTTTGTTGATGAGATACTCTCATTAATGAGTTTTTGAAAAATTTTCTAACAATAAAATTAGTTTGCAAAACAAAGTTACAATAGTGTGCAAAGATTGTCATGATTTGTTTGTAAAGTTAGGACTAATAAAGGCTTCCATAACGTCTCAATAGGAATATGCTACTATTAAAAAAATCATGTAATTAGAAATATCATGACCCATCATTGACGTTCTGCCTTTCATTTTAATTTTCTACTATGTCCACCATGTATATTGTATTTATATCCAATTTCATTATTATTCATCCAATAAAAATCATAATTTAGTGTAATTCTTGCATTTAAAACTCATTTTTAGTACAGCCACATCATGAAATAATCAAAAATAACCAAAAAAAAACCGTAGTACTTTGAGTGTCAAACAAGTTCTCATTCTAAAATATTTGTTTGTACTCAAGTAAATAATAAAACAACAACAAAAAGAGAAATGTTAGGATTGGGTTTGAGTCTTAGTCGTAACATCTTTTGTTGGAATATATGTATTTTTGTATATGAATTAATAAGATGCAATGAATTTATTTTCTTCATCAAAAGCTAGAAATAATTACCTTGGTTGTCTCCTAAGAATCACTATATTTAATATCCTTAGCTAGATCACTTTCTTGGTTTGCACTCTATTTTTAATTGGATTCTTTTGAATGTGTCATGATAGCAATTAGTCACATCTCTAAATGTTTTATCATCTCAAATTCAAGTTGTATTTATTTATAATGCTTTAGTCACTACCAATTCAACTTAAATTTTACTCTATTATCTAATTTTATTGAAACTGCTCCATATGGCATAATTGATGTGACTATAAATGATCAAAATCATTGAGGAATAAGCTTTCTTACAAATAACTTGAAAAATGAATTGAAAACTATTACTTTTCTCTAATTTTGAACTCCTTCATTTGTAGATTCTTGTCATGTCATTTTTTATATTTTATCTTTGTAGATCCGAGCATTGTCATAGCCTTCATTCCTTAATTCTTCTAGTTCACTTATCTAAAGAACTCACATATTCTTCATATCCTTCACGTTATAGTTCATTTGGTTTTATACTCACCATGCTCGATATTTAAGTTTGATTTGAAAATGTTATCCTTTTCCAAATATAAGTTTATAAGGAGATATCATCATGTGTGTTTTAAATGATATTTTATATGCTTGTAATTCTTCCTCCAACTATTAAGATTGAGACCAGTCTTTTCTTGATGGATTGACTATCTTTTCCACTTTGTTCTTGATCTCTATTTGAGATTTCTAATTGTCCATTTATCGATGAATAATATGGAAATCTTCTTTTATGCCTTATGCCATGATTAGCCAAGTAAGAACTAAGTAACATATTATAAAAATAGTTTCATTCATCAATTATGATATATCAAGAGGATGCTGTAATGCATGTTTTATTATTGTGTAGGAAACTCATAACTATCTTGGTATCATATTTTTTGTGCAGCTACTACTTTAACACATTTAGATATGTAATTCGCTATTAATAATATGTATTCTTTCTCAAAGGAAGAAGGGAATAACCTCATGAAGTCTATCTCACATACATAAAAAATGTATCCTTCAATGATATTATTAAGTAGCTTTTCATTCTACCTAGATAAATCACCCAACCTTTGGCATCTATCATATCTTCATACTATATTTTAGTAATTTCTAAATAATGATGACCAAAAAATCTAGATTTTAATATCTTTTAGGTAGTTTCGTTACCTCCAAAATATCCTCCATAAGGGGAACAGTGGTATTTGAGGATAATTTCTAACTGTTCATGTTTTGATATACATCTCCTTAAAACTTGATCTACACATCTTCTAAATAGAAGTGGATCACCTCATAGATAGTTTCTTATGTCAAGTAGAAACTTTCTTTTTTGGTAGAATGTGAAAGGAGGAAAGGCATCATATTCCAAATAATTGACAAAATCCATATACAAGGGCAATTGAGTTTTCAATGATAATAGTTACTCATTTGAGAAGTAATCTAAAATTTTAGCTTTTCCTCCATGATTTCTATCAGATTCCAAATGAGATAAATATTCGGTTATCATATTCTTGCTTCCCTTCTTATCTTCCAAATGATTTCTTCTAAATAATCTTTGATCTTTATATCAAATTCTTGGAGCAAATAAAGTCATCTTATTAATCTTAATTTAGCTTCTTTTTCCCCATTAAGTAGCCTATGGCTACATGATTCACATAAATCATTATATTTTTTCTAAGGATATATGGTTAGAATTTATCATAAGCAAATACAATGGTCAGTATCTTCTTTCAAAGTCCAATTAACATATGAAATGATCCTTTAAACCTTGTCTCAGTTCTATCCTAGTATAGCTCCAAGTGAATATATGCTTGCTTCACACATAATTACAAATGATTCTCCCCATTAAGATATTGTTAAAATTGAGCTTTATAATTTCTCTTTTTCTCTCCAAAAATTTCCACACATTCTTTGTCGAAATTTAAGAGCAGAACTTTTTCTAATAATTTGCATAATGATAAATCTTTAGTAGAACCCAATGTATCCAAGAAAATTACACCCCCCCCCCCCCCCCCCCCCCCCCGATAGTTGTAGGGTGACACAAGGTTTTAATTATTGAACTTTCATGTTTTCTGCCTCCATTCCTTTAGTAGAGACTTAATGTTTCAGCATAATTCCCTCGTTTACCATGAAATGATATTTTCGTAATTAAGAACAAAATTCATCTCTTTATAACATTTCAAAATCAATTCCAAGTTTTGCAAATATACATCAAAAGAATTTTCAAAATAAAAAAATCAATCATAAATCCTCCATAATTTCTTCGTTGAGATCATCAAAGATGGTATTTATGAATCTCTAGAAAGTAGCAAGAGTGTTACATAGACCAAATGGTATCCTTTGAAATGCAAAAGTCTCATATATATATATATATATATATATATTTGATCTACTAGATCAAACTAAATTTGTTTGTATCCCAAATATTCATCTAGATAATAATAAAAGGAAACCTCAAATATTTTGTCCAAAATTTGATCCATGAAATGAAGTTGATAGTGACCATTTCTTATTTATTTGTTCAATTTCTGATAATTTATACATATATATCTTCCAATGATTGCGTGCATGAAGATTTTTTTTATCATCAAAAGTGTTTACCAATACAAATTCTACCTTCTTTGGAACTACATGAATCAAAATAACCCATGAACTGTTTAATATGATAAAAAAATTTTCACATAGAGTCATTTTATAATATCTTTTTTTATCACGTCCTTTATTATTAGATTCATCCTTCGTTTGTGTTCAACTATTGATTTTTTACTATCTTTCACAAGTATTTTATGCAAGCACATTGAGGAACTGGTTCCTTTATATCTTCAAGTGACCATGTTATAATCTTGGTATATTATATTATTCATCTTTCATAATTATTATTTTCACTATGAATATTATTATGATAATATTGCAACCTTGTCATTTCTTCTATGAAATAGTTGTGTCATGCCTATGGAAAATATCCCAACGACCCGACCTACTCATGTAGATTCAATTTTTATCAATTTTATAGTTTTTTCTCCTTCCATAACTTCTTCCTTCATCAATCTCACTTGTGTAGTAGCTATTATTTCAAAAATCATGCCTTTCTTCTCACAGTAACCTAGGCCTCTTTTTTCCTCCTTATGTTCATTGATAATGGTCTTTGCTTCATTTTTTTCTTCTAGTACATCATCAATAAGTAGTGAACTTTCTCTTCTCATAATTTTTTTACAATCTCAGAGTTCCATTAATGATTTCTCTATTTTCTTCATTTGGTAATTTCATGATATCAAAAACTATTTTTGCAACTTCAAAGTAGCTTATCTTTGATTATTTATCTATTATGAATTTGAAAAATGTCACAACTTCAAATTACTTTTTTTTCATCAAGAATTACTATAATTTTTTCATCTTATTTGGGCAATTAATAATCCAAGAAATCTTATCATCTAAAATCCAAAACTTGTCTTTCAGTTGTACGTATGAGGCTATCTATTATCTAGTAGTTTTCCTCATTATCATTTAGAATTTATAATCTTTTTTACAAGCTAAACTTTACTTATTCTTCACTCACATCACTTTTTTCGTGTCAATCAGCACATGTCCACTCCCCAATAATGGTCATCCTAGGATCAATATGATATATGAATCTTCCTCCTTGTCCAACACCAAAAATTTAGTAGGGAAAATAAATTTTCTAACCCTGAATAGCACATCTACCATAATTCCCTTGGAAACTTGATTGAATGGTCTGCCATCTATAGTGAGAGAGAAGTTGGAATTATCTCACTATGATTCAACATCTACACTATAGACTATGACATGAATTTGATACTTAATCCCAAGTCACATTATACCTTTCGGAAGATGTGCTCCCCAATAATTCATATAATGGTAAAGCTCTCCATATCTTTGAGTTTTATAAAAATTTTACCTTGAATAATCACATTGTGCTTCTTAGTCTTGCTCATCATTCTCTACATATACTATTTTTTTGCTAATTGTGAGATTTTTCATAAATTTTATATAATGGGGCATTTATGATAATGCTTCAACAAAGGATATATTGACTTCCAACTTCTTAAAATATTTTGGAATCAATTGAATTGCTCATCCAACTTCCCCCTCCTAAACTACCATGAAAAAAATTTATAGGATGGAGAATTTGTTCCCCATCTGCATAAGTTAGGTAGTGGGTTCTAGTTCCACCATGATAACGCTTCACAACTTTATTTCTCACATCTACATCCCCTTTAAATTTCTTTTCTATTTATTACCCTTCTAATTCTATATCACTTTTGAGTATTCTGAATTTACATTTCTTTGGATTCACCTTCGTATCACTTGGTAATCCATCGATGTTCTTCTTTTTTATCATTAGTGTAAGTTGCCCAATTTAATTCCTAATAGTCTTCATCATCAAAGCTATGTAATCTAATCTTATTTCTATCCGTTCTATTCGATTATCTTGTATCATTCCTCATTTTTGTTTTCACGAGTAATGCAACAATGTTCTCTTCAAATGATTCTTTTTTGCTCCATTTGGGTGATTGTAATGAGAACTAGATGCTCCTTGTTTTTGGTATCCCATCAAGTTGCTTCCGAAGTTTTTTTTTATATTGTCTCATATTTTACTAAATAATTCCTTAGCTCCCATATGATAAACTCTCTTGATTTCTTACATTTGGAAGATAATGTATAAGGGTATTATCGTTTGGTATATAAATGTACTCTCTATTCTGTAGAAAATTAACTTCCTCTACTTGATAAATTGAATCAAAATTGGTAATTTGTTACTATTTTAAACTATTATTTCTCCCATACTAAACATTTTGTCATGTAGAACTCTAAACTTATTGAAAAAAAGGATCAAGCTTCACTTTTATTTCCATTAGTCTATTTAACTCTATTACTCTGACTTTCTTCCTTCTACGTGCTCATTTGTTTAGAGTTTGATATTTATTTTTAGCTAGTTCTTCAAATATAAACTAGGGCTCCCTGATGACTTGTTCATGATGTAATCACCCAAGGATTTATCAATTATATATCTCATCATGTAGTTCAAACTATTATAGAATGAATGAGCTTAGAACTATAATTCTAATCCATATTATGGGCACCTCCTCGATAGATCTTTGAATCAGACAGTTGGTCCTAAGCATTATACAATGTCGCATGCTCCTATTGTCTAAATTGGTTTTTCTTTCCTAAGTTGTGATATAATTCGAGGTGTAAAGAACTTGGTTAGAAAAGCTTAAACAAATTCATCTCAACTCTCAATGGATCCACTGGATAAGTATTGTAACTAGCTCCTTACCTTATCTTTTAAAGAAAATGAGAAAAGGTTCAACTTTTTCATATACTGACTAACTTTTTTCAACTTGATAGTATAGCACAACTCCAAAAAAGTCACAACATGATTATCCATGTCTTCTTAAAATTATCCACCATACTAATATTGTTGTATCATAGCTATGAGGCTAGTTTCAACTCAAAATAACTTGCATATATTAGTTGCATCATGATCCTAGAGTAGTTATTCATCAATATTGGCCTTCAATAATTTCCTAAAGTCTAGTGAGAAATGAGCTATTGAACTGCTTATTTTTCACCCCATTGGTTATTTATTATTGTCATCACCTTCTATGTTTTCTCTCTCAGTTCTTGTCTCAATATTTATCTTCTCGTTCTCTCAATTTCTAGGTCCAAAGGTATTCGCTCAGTCATAAATCTTCGATTCATAAATTCTTGTGGCTAAAAAAATACACAAATACAAAATCAAATGCTGAACAAAAATAATTATCCGATCAACTAGTAATAGAACTATTTATTTTTAGAGATAGTTATATCAACTAGTTGACTAGAATAACTTAGTTATGATCTAGATCATAATTATCCATTTTCTGTGTACATGAATGTTTCTATTGAAAATATATCTGAATGTCTTTAGGCAATGTAAGAAGAAAAAAAACATTTCATATCAACCAAAGTTATAACCTAGTATACTTATCTAAAGGAAAAAGAACCCCAAAAACAAATGGATTTTCAACCTAAAACTTAATTATGATGATGATGAATATAAACTAAGATATAAGACTCATTTAGTTATAAAGGGGTTTAGTCTAAATAAAAAAGTAACTTTGATGAGATATTGTCTCTAGTTATAAAGATATCTTATATTTAAGTTATTATGAGTCTAACTACTAGCTTCGATTTAGAAATCAATCAACTCGATATGAAGATAACTTTTTTTATGATGACATTCACGAGACTCTTTATATGGGTTAGTCTCAAAGGTTCCAAGTAGAAGAGAAAGAAAATTTAGTGTACAAACTCAAAAAGAACTTGTATGAGCTTAAGCAAGCTCATAGGCAGTGGCATAATAAATTATATTTATTCGTTGAATCGTATGACTTTCAATCATACGCCTTGTGAGTTGTGACTACTCTGTATGTTTTAGTCATCATCTAGGTGATGATAAGATTATACTTTTATTATATGCTGAAGACATATTAATTATTGGTCATAATAGAGCATAAATTGATATGTTTGATGAGGATTTGAAAAAAAAAAAGTTCAACAATAGACTAAGACCCAATCAGATAACTAGGAAAGATCAATTATACTGAAAGTACAACCAACAAAAATAGCACACATGTACTAACAAAATCTTTGATGATAATTAAAGTTTAATACATGTAAAACACATGCTGATACGAGTCTTCCAACTTAAGACATGCGAGGAGATTTGTTGGGTATGTCTATGTTTGGTGTGCTAGTTTTGCTTATTTTATTAGTTTCATTAGTTTATTTTTTCTGTTAAAACATTAGTTAAGGTTTGTTATTTCAAAATTATTAATTTTATTTTATTCAATTAATGCTACTTTTTGGTTTTTTGTTTTTTTTTATTTTGTTAGTATATGATGTGCATACTAAACCAAAAGTATGGGATAGATTCTCACAAATTAAAGAAATAAAAAGATAAGCATAAAGATCACTTTTTTCATGTGTGATGCTTGTGGAAGGAAAGAAAGGGAGTGTCCCTCTCTTTTTTTTCCTAGTAGCAGAAAACCACACAAGAAAAAAAAGTTACAACTACACCCTCTGTCCCTTTCTTCTTACACTCCTCTCTAATACACACCCCAATGTCTATTTTCTTCATTCTCCTTCACTATAAATCTGAAAGAAGAGGTAATTCGTTGAGAAATGTTTTCCAAACTTGGATAGAGTATATATATTGGATAAAATCCTCTTCTGCCCAAAAATATTGTGATGTGTGAGCAAATACGTGATGCTAATTATTTTTTGCTATTATTCCTATTTTTATCTTGCTGCCTTTTTGAATTAAGAATAATGTATGCACCTTCCACCCATGTTTAATAAAGAATCATAGGGCTTCAAGGGAAGAGCTGAAAAATGAGAATTGGGGCATGACTTGAAGAGATCTAAGGGATAATATACTTAGAGCAAGAAGAGAAGAAGAGGAGCAAGCAAAACACATTTTTGGAAAATAACTTCTAAATTAAATTCACCTTTACAACTTCTTGAATCTTGTGTTTAAAATGCATATTTCATTTTGGAATGGTAGTTATGAACTAATTCTCAATTTAGGCAAAGATTGCGGCCAAATGCTATACATAACTTTAATGTTATAAAATAACATTATACAAATCATGTGTTTTATATATACATATATATATAATCTTATATATTTCAACAATATGACAATTCACTTGACAAAAAACATGTAACCCTAGAGGGCAAGAGTTCAATCTTCATGGATGCTGAATACATACCACAAAATGTCTCTGTCAAATACTTTATTTTCACACTACTTGGACGGAACTCTTACCCGCATATAAATAACCGAGAGGTGGTATGAGATGAGTTGGGGAAGGGAGGGTACACACACACACACACATATTTGTGTGTGTGTATTTATATATATGCATATATGCATATTTTTGTGTGTATATATATATATATATATATATATATATGCATATATGCATATTTTTGTGTATTTATACATGCATATATAAATGTGTGTGCATGTGTGTATACATACATATATATATATATATATATATATATATATATATATATATATATATATATGAATGTATATATACATTTATGTACATATATATATAAGTATGTATATATGCTAAAATCATCACAAGTATCAAACATCA
Organism: Sapria himalayana; assembly: GCA_029783825.1. Classification (NCBI taxonomy): domain Eukaryota; kingdom Viridiplantae; phylum Streptophyta; class Magnoliopsida; order Malpighiales; family Rafflesiaceae; genus Sapria; species Sapria himalayana. The sequence continues at coordinate 6,197,114 of JAREIK010003431.1, forward strand.
AATCAAATGGAACCAATCAAGTATTACCCTATTACTTGAGAAAAGCATAAACATCAAATATTACCAAAAAAACATCAATAAATATCAAATGCCCAAAAGGCATTATGATTAGCACCACAAAAGAATATTTATTATTGTTGAAGCTGACAAGAAACGCTGTGCAAGGGACAGGCAATGCAAGCTCATACCAGTTACCAAGCTAAACCTCAACCACAAAAAAAAAAAAAAAAAAGGAATTTAGATTTACTCATGTTCAGCAAGGTACTGTACTCAAAAGAACAGCAGAGCCTATTCGTCACAAAGGGATAACCATAAAAGAACATGGCAATAATGGGTCGTATTTTTTTACATTTTCTAAAAATTACACATTTTTCAGGTACCAAATAATGCCGTTGTCTTTAGCATGGTCGTCTCTAGAGAAATATGGGAAGATCAATGCTTGTTTTGCCTCGGATGCAGGCGGTGGTACTAGCTTCATTTGTGGGCCACCTCGAGGGCTCATGCCCAGCCTCACTGATCATCTTCAAGAAGAAACTATGCCTGAATCAAGCCCAAAATTACTCAGCCACGCAAGACAGGTGACAGAGCTGAAATGTAGTTGCTGTGCTAGTTGCGAAGCCACTCGGCCAATCTACCAACAGATTGATTCTCTATTTGGCAAAGTTAATACATGCTCTTACCCTGTGGTCATTAGTTCGGTCCATGGAAAATTCCAGGTACGCTCTCCATGCTGTCTGTCAGTTGGATCGATCATGTTGATGAGACGGGAGACTTACGTGCTCCGACCCCCAACCCCGAGGGCCATTTATGGGCCGGGGGGCAGTATGATTTGGGAACTCGGTCAGTTTGATCTGGAAGTTCATTTTAAAGATGCCAAAAAAAATGTATGAAATTTATTTTATTTTTTTTGTATTTGTTTTTATTTTACTTTATATTCACTCGATATAGTTTATACTTTTCAAAAAACTCTACGGTATTAAATATTATAGAGTTTATATATATATATATTTCTCATTTTAATTTTTAATGAGAAAAATTTTAAATGAACTTCCTGCAGGCTACTGCCTCAGCATGGGGCGGGGCAAGGAGCTTGACACGGGCAGAGTTGTGCCAAGCTCGTGAAGACCCAACCGAACCCGGCACAAACCTAGTTGCCCATCAGGCCGAAGGGCAGCCTCAATTTTGAAGCATGCTGGGCTGGAATGGTGCCTCAGTTTTGGCTTGCCAGTGCTAGGGAAGAAGGTCATGCAACTCCTCTCTTAAGAAATTGCCACCAGGTCCAGCCCAATAGCCTGGTCAACCAGGCTGGAAAAAATACACTGTGCTGACTTCCGGGTCAGGCCCATTGGACCGACCCCCAATTCCCACCTCTCGTTGCAGCCTGTGACAAGGTTGGGAAAAAATGAAGCATACCATCGTGTATCTGCTGTGAGTTCAGGATGGAATGCAGTTCCCAGCAGGTTCCCTTGCTTAACCGCCACAATAACTTTCTTTCTCAGAATTGAACCTCCCTGCGAATTATTTAAAAAAAAAAAAAAAAGTCACGCCACAGATAACAGAACAGGCGGAACTGGAATAGAAAAAGGCGAGTGCAGAACCTCGTGGCCGGGGGAAGAAGAAGATGAGCAAGAGATATGAGCAGGCTGAACTGGAAACTCAGCCAAAACTTCAACTTCGGGGCCAACTTCAAGAATTGCAGGCGAACGGATGAAAATGGCTCTGAATGTGTCCGGCCCACCTTCCTTTGCCGCAACTTCTGGAACATAAATGTCTGCCTCGAAACTCTGGATCTGTTGTTCAAAAATTATAAGAAATTGCAACGATCGATTTAAAATTCTAACACAATAAAAATAAAAGGCACTAGCCAATGCACGAGGTTGACCGCCTTGGCTCAAAGTTGTCTAGGTCGGTTCGACATAAATTTTACTTTTAATGATGTAATGTAGCTCTTGCTATGTATGCAATTACGCACATACTAACACATCAAATCTCATGAAAGTTTCAAAATTAAAAATTTATATCCACAAAAATAACACTGAAATAAGGAATATAGGTCCTCACACCACATGCATGTATTGAAGTTTAAAGTTCATGTCTTAGTGCGATAGCAATTATCTTCATCTGAGATGTATATTTTTTGGGTGCAAAACTCATTGATTTGGGTGCGATATCAAGTACTCGCGTCTAAGGAAAGGTACCTATCAAATTCAAGGCTCATCAGACACAATCTTTCTGATTTTCAAGAATAAGAATATTGAGATATTAAGCTCTTTCAAAACTTACAATGAGTGAGAGTCTTGTGCACTGAGCATAATCTTCATGTAACCCTTTGTCTTTATTTTTTTAATAATAACAAATTTGCTTGGAATTTAGAAAAATTTAGAAGAACTTAGAAGAATTTATGTTTTTGGATTATAATAAAATTAGGTTAGAGTTGATCATTCCAACCATAAGTAGGTCAAATTAGGTTGATTTGGGTTCTATTTTTTTTTTTATAGTTTTATGCATCTCGTAAACTATTGTCATATTTCTTTATGATGATTAACATAATTCGAAGGGATTTTTTATACCCATTGAGCTTCCGTATTTAGAATTTGATTCTTAATTCTTAAATTAGGAAAAACTTGATATTTGACAAAAGATGTATCAATTAATAGCAACGATTAAAAAAATGAGATGGATTTAATGCTCTACGAACCAATCTAGAGCAATGTGCTCTATGAACCATGCGCAACAATGTTTGATATGTTGTTGCTAAGTTCTATCATCACCATATTTTTCAAACATTTAAAATAACCTCTTAATTACTTGGATACAAATTTTTTATTAATAAAATAAAATTAACCAATATAGAAATTTATTGTAATTATTTACGTCGCATTAATTTTTTTTACTGTAACAAACAAATTTTATTAACACCACCACAAAGAGATACCAATTCAATGGAATCCTCTATCTTTATGCTTTTGAAGAGAGATTCAATTAAGAAAAGTTAGTTACGGAGCAAGAATTTCATACTCAGGCAAAGATTCATCAATAGATAATTCAAATCTCGACTAATAATAATAATAATAATTGTAGTAGTAATAGTAATAGCAGGTAGGATGAGATACTATTTGTTTGTCGTGCAACATTGACTAGCTTCTCGATTTCAAGTGATAGGAGTAGAAGAAGTAGAAGTACTGAATGAATTACGAGAGTTCGCATATAAATTTTTTAATCAATAAAAACTTGATCATCTGACAGAGAACCCTCATAATGAGTAGACAGAGAAGATTTGATTATTGAATGATTCTCGAGTATAAATTACATTATGGCAATTCGTAGTTTTTATATTTTGCATTACATACAAGATGTTATGAGAGCTTACAGCATTTTTATATTCATTTATGTCTACTTAAATATACAATGTGTTATTTCATCTAATGGGAATGGGACTTGGCCAACCTAGAGAACAAGATAGATTACTATTCATTTTATTTGATTCACACAATTAACTACATAATTTTTGGAGGTATTCCCAGTAGAAATAGGCATAGTTGCTAGAGCGAGGCAAACAAAACAGCTAATTAGCATGATATTATTATATTTTTTTCCTAATAATTTATAGAGTTGCACAATCAAATCCTGAGTTATGTGTGGGTGTCAAACGGGCTGTATCATGTCGACACGGCCCATTTTTTGGTGGCCCGTCAAGTCATTGTGCCTGGCTGAGCACGGCCCAGTAAGGCAATCATGTCATGCCTGACACATCATGACTAGATCATGACCTGCCCGAGTCAAGGAAGATTTGGGCGGGCTGGGCTGGGCCGGGCCCGAAGACTGCTAGCCTAGGTTGACCGATTGGCGGTCACCGGTTATGATTTAATGATTTTAAATTTTTTTTTACAAATTTAAAATTTTAAGTTACTCATTATTAGTTACAAGTTAATAGTACGATATTATATTATTTATTTATTTCACATAAATCAAAAAATAAATTAATTAATTAACATAAATGACAAAGTTTAATAATCAAAAATATCAAAAAAATATATTTATAAATATTTAATCATCATCAAATCTAATCCAAAAATAAATAAAATAATATAATATTACAATAACATAAAATAAAAATTATCAATCATAAATTCATAATCATGAGACAAGAGATACAAGCTCAATCCTAATGTCAATCGATATAAGTATACAATTAATCGTCATCGTGAAGCATTTGATAATATTACTAATGATAGACTCAACCTCAACATCCTCAAAGACCCACGAAGCATTATATACCAGCAACTTTTCCACTTTTGTTCCAGCATAATCATGGATACTCAATCTCAAATCATCTCAATCATTCATGCATATAAAATATCTCAATGATATATGACAGCAATCTTGATCTCATTTTCAAAATAATATTGACTACAACAGAAATAATAGACTCTGATGATATGCTCGACACCAAATAAGTAAGTAGATCTTGTTTCATCTTAAACAACATAAGATTAGTAAACTCATGATTTACACTATTATAAAATATCAAAATTCTTATTTTCATTATGTAATAGAATTGAGCAATGATCGATATTTAAGTACCGAGACAGCTCACTCCTATTTGACGATTCACCTCATCATTTCTCCCTCGTGAACTGAATGGAAAAATCATTATCTCTAAATATGGTATCCATGTCCGTACTTGGAGCCTCATTATTACTACCGCCTTAACCCTAGGATCCATGTACGTAATATGTGAAAAGCTCGGTCAACTTCTTGTGAATGAACCCTTCAGGTGGGGTCTTCCAAGTTAATGAACGGGAAAATATAAGTCATATATTATCTACTCCTACCACCTTAACCCTATGGTCCATGCAGGTAGTCAGACAATAAAAAGATGGAATGTTGGATCAATACTTTAAATACTTGATTTTCATATCTACAACTATATGACTAAGTGTCGGGTCGACTCGATGCTTCCTAAACATACTACTAATGGTGCATATATACCTAAGTACAATGCTAGTTATTGAAGTATAAAGTGATGAACACATATTCATCGTGTCATAAAAAATTTTCAGAAATTTCATAAATAAAATTCATGTAGCCCAGTCAGTGTCGTCAATAACAAGTTCGTCACTCTTACTATTGACGTAGTCATATATCACGTGTTCGTATCCAATACATGACTCCAATATCAAATACGTGAATTTCCAATGGTGTCTCACATCCAATTAAAATTTTTTCTTAAGATACATAAACAAACAGACACTATTGAACTACTGTTATCTACAAGACATGCGAATGTATTTTAGAGAATTGCGTATGTTTTCCAAAGCAAGAAAATACATTTTCATCTCCGCTTGTACAATCAAATTAATCACATGACACATGCATCTAACGAGAAAAATCTTTCTTAATGGTCTATTTCAAAAATTCCTAATAAACATGTTGATCATTATTTCATTATTAGCTGCGTTATCAAATATGATACTAAAAATTTTATTTTAAATTTTATATTCTATAAAAATCTTCATCATGCACTCAAAAATGACCGACGATCATGAGGATAGAGAATCTTAAAAAATCCTAAAATTTTTTTATTTAGAGTCCAATTTGAAATTACATAGTGAGTGGTGAGACATGCATAAGATGCATCATCGTGACTTGTCTAGATATCGGACGTCACAGACACCACTCCACTAAATGCCCTAAATTTATTAATTATTATTTATTTTTCTAACTTATAATTATTTTAGTATGTCGTTCCGAGATGTTGACCTAGAAATCCTATGATAAGCAATCTGAAAATATGTCTATATGATGCTCACTACCCTTTAATCTTCCAAAAATCTGATAGGAAGACCCATCATTGTGATAAGTTTGGTCATGTCTTCCCTACCCAACTCGTTGCAATATATGAAGGGAATAAACTTTGAGACTGAACTTAATATAGCCTCAAAAAATCCACCACTGAGTAAGGTTTACCTAGGATCTAATGCACCATGTTTTTTAATACATATTTCGCCATGCTTCTTTAAGTGTCCAATCTCAAACGCACTCTTTCAAGTTAATTTTTTTATAATATTTGCACTATGCCGTATCTTCTTTCACACCCCTAATATTTTTTTTAATTATATTAAAGTGAGTCCGAACTACAGAAGTCTTGATTTTTTATTTTTTAGATTTTTGAGTCGAAACGACCGGAGAAACCAAAATTTCAGTAGCCTCGGACCTTTAGGTAAGATTTTTATTTTCTAAATATAAATTAATTTAATTAGTATTTGTCATTTTTTGATTTTGTTAGACAAGAGGGTAGACTATAGAGTAGAGAGAAAAAAAGTGAAATACTAATTTTTTAAAAATAAAATATAGACTTAAGAGTTAACTAATTAAAAAAAACAAAAATACTCATAAAGCATTGTTGAGCACGTGCATCACAAATCCAAAGTCCAATTCAAACACTAATCAAATCCGAGCATGAGTTACGAGTCCCAAAAAACCGAGCTAAAATCTTGATAGAAAGAATTTTAGGAGAGAATTGAGAGTATGAGATTTTATATTTTTAAAAAACATAAATATTAGAGGGAGGTTTATAGAATAATAATATGAAAGTTTAAAAAAAGTTATTTTTTTAAAAATTTTTTTTTTAATTTTTAAATTATTTTTTTCGGGCAGAATCACGTGTCCGTCGAATTCTACCCCATAGTCATTAGAGGCAAAATCCAAAGACTTAAATTCAAATTTTGTATTTTTTATTAAGTTTGTACCGTTGGGTTGGGTATTGGGGGAGGGGGGTGGACTCGGACCCGAGTCAAAAAAACCACTAGTTCAAATTGGAGCCAGTTGTCACGACAAATTTTTTGGATCAGTCAGTGCTAGGGGCATGGGTGATTTCTTGGCGAGTACCGAGATACCATGCCCATGGGTCTGGGTACCAGGTCATGCCTGACCCGACACGAAGCCTGGTTGGCCTCGATACAGCAAGGTACGGCTCATGCCGGGAGCAGGCCCAGCAAGGCATGGCATAGCTAGTGCCGGAAGCAGGCCCAGCACAGGGGGCACATGCACGGGCACGAGGAATTCCTGTGCCGTGCCGGGCCAGGCACGGCCGAATCATGTCATGCTTTGTGCCGGCCGAACCGACCCATTTGACACATCTAAATCAGCATATTAAATTGGTTAGGGTGTACTAACATAGAAAATATGATATATAATCATGATCCATATATTATATATTGAATATATCTGACATATATTCTGATACATTATCAGTTCTTAAATTTTTTATATTTTTATTATTTTATGAAATATCTGAAAAATAAAAAATATTAATGATATAACACAAAAAAATATATCCATTTATATCTCAAGTGCTTAACAACAAAAATAATTGCTTATCCAAACTCTTTGTTCGATTTCCTATTAAATCCCTATACATTTAAATTTATCAGATTAAATGAATTTTTACCCAAACCAAACTTATATTAAAATAAAAAATTCTAGTAAGATTTCCCAACTGACATGTCTAACACTCTAGGATCGAAATATCATTATGACAAATAATATATTCTAATGCATTCCAAATATCTAGAATCTGATATTTTCATCAAATAAATAATACAATCAACCTTAGTCAATTCCAAATATAATCTTCCTCAAAATCTTTCGATCTTACCAATAAATATTCATAGAAATAAAAATAACCAAAATTAGGTATCTTTCCATGTAACTAATAAAAAAAACAAATAAAGAAATTAAAAATAAACATATAACATAACACAATGAAGTAACAAAAATTCAAATTGGATATTATCATATCCAATAATTTTTGAATGTTTACAATTGGTCAATATAATATTTTTAGAATAAAAAAATATATTAAATAAAATATGATTACCAATACAATAATATAAAATTAATGCATGTGTCAATAAGTAAGTATATGAATAAAACAACTAATAATATCTAAAAGAAAAAAATAATCTACTACTATCTTAAATAAGAATTGTATATGCTACTCTTTGATAAATCTAAGTGTCATAGCATATGAACTCTTAGAGAATTCATGAAAAACTCTAATAGTCAATATATCTCTCTTAGTATTACATAAAACTCTCAACCTTTTGTCTGAAATAACACATAACAATAACTTTTTTGTTCTCCTTTTTCCAATAATGTGTGCACTATATAAAGCAAATCTCACATGTATATATATCATTGCAATATATATAGAGTTCTCAACATGCCACCTAAAATTAGAGTTCTCAATCTAAAACTCTAAAAATACAAATCTACCCTAAATTTACATTAAGTTTTTCAAATTCTTAATTTTTATTCCTTGTGTACTAAAAATCACAACTATCTCAAAGCCCGGGGCACAATTTTCGTAAAAAATAAGGGACCAAGACTCACCACGTGACCTCTACATCTCACTGTGTCTCCACTCAAATTCACAAACATGAATGCATTAGGCATTGATGCTTGTTTTCTGTAGAATTAGCCAATTGGGGCCTATCTCACACAATGGATGTAAAACCATACATATTGGTATACAATGAATAAATAATACAAATAACACTTAATTAGAATATCGTATATTGTACTAATTTACACAATTTTATTTTTCCTAAGATTAAATGTGATATCATATAAACATAATGGATAATATAAATAATACTTAATTAAAATATCATTTATCAAATATCTTTATATAATGAACAAACATAATTGGGATATCTAATAATTTGTATACTCTTATATTAAGTATAAAACAAAATAAAAAGAAATACAAAATAAAAACTATAATAATACTAATATATTCTTCTTTATCATTGATATTATTTTATAAATTTAAAAGACTTCAATGACGTACTTCAATTATGAGGATGATGATTAGTATGTATTTTTTTTAGAAATAAGAGACCTACTAGGTCCTAGGGTGTGATTGATCTTCAACTTATTTATTTTTATGTTGGTCATTTTTCTTTAACAAAATTGAAATTTTACATCATAGTATAAAAAATATGTCCAAGTTAGATTATGATGTGTGTCAAATAAAATAACAAATCAAGATTCAAGTTTTCGATTCTACCTACTAGATTAATATGAGTAAAAACTAATTCAATCTAATTTATTCAAAAGTTTAAGAGTTTGAGTTGAGACTCAAAATTATTTGCAAGTTATGATATTTTTGAGCATGACACAATTTTTAAAGAGTCTAAGCCATATAAGAATCTAGAAATTAATTTTGAATATCTTACTTTTTTTAGTCTCCATTAGTCCTACAACTTGAAGAGATGATCACACTTCAATTACTTTTGAGCGTGTTAGATTATATTATAATTATTCGCCTCTCCAATCATTAAACATTATAAGTACAAAATAAATCTAAGTTAGATTGTGATGTGTGTCAAATAAAAAAACATGTCAAAATTTAAAGTTTTCTATCTTACCTACCAAATTAATATGAGTAAAAACTTATTCAATTTGATTTATTCAAAAGTTTAAGAGCCTGAGTTGAGACTCAAAATTACTTGCAAGTTATGATATTTTTGAGCATGACACATTTTTTTAAAGAGTCTAAGCCATATAAAGATCTAGAAATTATTTTTGAATTTCTTACATTTTCTTACTTTTTTAGAGTCTCCATTAGGCCTACAACTTGAAGAGTTGATCACACTTCATTTACTTTTGAGCTTGTTAGATTACATTATAATTATTCGCCTCTCCAATCATCATACATAATAAATACAAAATAAGTTAATTCTGATTTTGATGAAAAGAATAAGATTTATTTGAAAAACAATCCTCTCTTACTTCAGATGAGTTAGTAAACCCTATGTCTACTACAGACCCAACTCCGAATGAGTTGGAAATTGAAAAACTTCATTTCCAAGATCTTCATGTTAATACAAAGAAAAGAAAACTTGCGCAAATTACTCAAAACTATGAAAAATCTCATAAGAAATTGAATGATATTATAGTTAATTCTTATGATCTTTATCTTTTGATTATTCTTCAAAAAAAAAAAAGAGTTAACAAATTGCACACAAGTTATCTTATTAACTTTTTTCTCATTATTTGATTCTTTTATTATTTTTTTGATAGAAACAAAATACTAAAGTCTCATGCAAAAATATTAATTTTTATTAATTATCTTGATAGAGATAAATATCCTCAACTCTAATAGAACTTGAAATTTACTTGCAAGTTGTGATATTTTTGAGCATGATACATTTTTTTAAAGATTCTAAGCCATATTAGGATCAAGAAATTGTTTTTAAATTTCTTACTTTTTCTTTCTTCTTTAGAGTCTCCATTAGGCCTACAACTCGAAGAGATGATCACACTTCATTTACTTTTGAGCTTGTTAGATTACATTATAATTAATCGCTTCTCCAATCATCATACATAATAAATACAAAATAAGTTAATTCTGATTTTGATGAAAAGAATAAGATTTCTTTGAAAAATAATCCCCATCTTACTTCTGATGAGTTACTAAACCCTATGTCTTCTACAGACCCAACTCCAAATGAGTTGGAAATTGAAAAACTTCATTTCCAAGCTCTTCGTGTTTATACAACGAAAAGGAAACTTGCGCAAATTACTCAAAACTAAGGAAAATCTCCTAAGAAGTTGAATGATATTATAGTTAATTCTTATGATCTTTATCTTTTGATTATTCTTCGAAAAAAAATAGAAGAGTTAGCAAATTGCACACAAGTTATCTTGTTAACTTTTTTCTCACTATTTGATTCTTTTATTTATTTTTTTGATTGAAACAAAATACTCAAGTCTCATGCAAAAATATTATCTTTTATTAATTAATTTGATAGAGATAAATATCCTCAGCTCTAATAGAACTTGAAAATTATACTTTGACCCCCATTAAGATTTGTTGCTGATTGTAGATTAATTTTTACGATAAAGATTAATCATAATATTAAAATAAATCTCCTAAGAGCAAAACACACGGCAAGAAAGTTAATTCATACTTTTGGAGTTGATTACTAAGACAACTTCTTTTCAATGATCAACATGATCTCAATTCAAATATTTATATCATTTATAGCTTAATATGAATGGACCAACTAGACAAAAAAAAATTTTATTTAGGGTGATCTTGAGGAATAGATTTATATGGAGCAATCACTTAGCTGTAGATCAGATAAATAATTTTCAAATAAATTTCCATACTACAAAAAAAAACCTATCAACCTAAAATAGTGATTCGAAGCTTGATTTTCAAATTTTTCAATCATATTTACTTTTGTGGTATTCTAAAGAATGTCAAATTATTATATTATTAATCAAAAAAGTTCAAATGTTATCTTAACCTTTTTGATTATATACGAGATCAATAAATTTATTATGAGAAATAATGAATTAAGAATTTATTAAGGAAACAGAAACCAAAAACTAAATATCAAGTTTTAGCTATGAATTATGATCCCAAAGTCAAGAATCAACAAAGCTAATAAGTATTATAAATCCAAGCAAAATCAAAATCATATTTTAGAGTATGATACTAACATGTGCAACAAACGAATAGCCCCATAAGATCTTGTCATTAATTTGTTAGATCTTGTTCAACTTTTTTTGTGTAATAGGGCATGTAATTGCTTATGTTAAATCCATGACACAATTAACAACATCGAGACTAATAATGAGCTGCATGAGAGAGAACAAGCATAACTACCACACACAAACAAATTCACACAGAAAAAAGAGAATAAAGGAAGAGATATCACACACAATAAATCACACTTGGAATAATATATGTTTTATTCATATTGTGTATATTACATTACAACACTCTCTCGAGTTCTTATCACCTTTGGATTTTCTCACATACTCATGCATGTTCACACTCTAGTATTCTGTTGTAATCTTTTTTTTATAATGCTCACTGACTAATCACTTAAATATAAAACATAAATATAAGTAAATAACATCGCGACAACAGATTAAGTGTCACAACAACACCAAAATAAGTATGCAATATCTCGATAACAAATAAAGTCATGATGACATATTCTCAATCACAAGACCACTTCAAACACTATGACATATTTCATATCATAAAAATAACTTGAGTCGTAGCCTAAAGAACAAAGTTACAACTATTATAAAATAAGTTGTTGAAGGTTGATATAGTTGCAACTTAGAAAAAACAAGTTGCAAAATGCGACCTCAATATGTCATGGTTCATATGCTTCAGCTTGTGACTTCCTTTCTATTTAAAAACTATCTTGCAAATTTTCATATGATATATGAGTCAATTTTAATATTCTTTCACTTAGTAAATACTTCATCAATCTTGTCTCACGTAAGCACCGCATGGACTTCTTGGTGGTCACTATCTTTGTCAAGTTGCTGCATGGTTCACATTCATATCAATTTTTTCCAGCCGAATGAAATTTTTCTCGACTTACTCTCTGATAAAATAATATTGAAGATCAATATGTTTTGTTCATATATGAAGCATCAGATTCTTCACTAATTAAATAATATTTTGACTATCACAACCGAACATCAAGTTCTTCTACTCAAAACTAAGTTCTACGCACAATCGCTCAATTCAAATAGTTTCATTGTTTGCCTGAATAAGAATTATTTACTCTACCTCAATTGAAGACAAAGCTATAATAGATTGCTACTTAATCAGCTTACTAATTCATCATGAGATTCAACCCACATTCCCTGAGCAATAATCCTTGTTTCATGAGTCATTTTACATGACATGTCATCACAAATAAAAATCAAACATACAGCTATCATTATCTCAACTAATATGGGGTACCTACTGAGGCCTAGAACATGCATTACACTTGAAAACTTCTTCACATTCTCATCATGCATTATCAGCTCCACTTTCCCGTGACCTATAATGTTAACAATAGAGTCGTTACTCATATTCATCCTTTCACCATCATAGTTTTTATACTCACATAGTCATTCTCGATGTAGAATAGTGTAATAAGAAATTCAAGAATCAATGAACCATGTGTTCTCATAAGTACGAGTGACACATGCAATTGCAAAGTGAATGTCTCACTCATACTACACCATCATTGATCTACTTCAACTATTTTCAGCCATAGTAGCATTTGCTCAACAATCCTTTTTGTAGTGTCTCATAGCTTGTTGCATTCTAACATTTGACCTTTACTTTTCCATTCTCTTTAATCTTCCTCTACACTATGATTTGCTTGTGGAAAGAAAAAAAAATATTGTTATCAATTCTACCTCTCACAAGCAACACTTCACTCTAGAATACTCTCATGTTCTGACTCATTATATCCTCGGACAAATGATTTAAAATTACATTTTGTATGTCAACTTCATTGAATCACTATCAATGACAATAATTAGATTGTCTCATTATTGACGACAAATAAAGCATCATCATTGTCCTATCTTCATCACTGATTTCACACACTTTATCCTTCAATACATAGATTGAACTTCTTTCTTAATAATATCCAATTAACTAACAACATACTCTAATACAGATTCTCAAGAATCAACAACAACCTCTTTGTCCTTTCCTCTTCGATGACATTTACAAGTAGGGAGTCATACAATACAAGCATAATCAAATCAAGCTTCTAGTTTTTTGGTCTAGTTTCTTAAATCACCAATGACAATTGACTGTGATTCTTCTTTACCACTGACAAACAACTTCAAATTGTCGATCATAGATCACAAATGACTATCCACCAATAAGTATTTTATTTTTAGCTTCAAGAGTTAGTATCTCATGTCTAATCACCAATAAGACTTCCTTAATAGATCTAGACAAACCTTTCAAATAATCTTCCGATTCTTCTCTCTAATACAAAATGTAAAAGATTGAGGGGTGAAATAGCTTTAAGCTCTGGTACAAAATGTCAAAAAAATAAGAGGCATAAACCAAATGTTGCGTTTTATCCCTAATCCCAAATTTAGGAATTAGTAGAGCTAATAACCATTCTGAATCTAAGCATGATCAAAATTAAGTTTGAGAGTCTAATACCAATGTGAGTAACAAGCGAATTGTACCATAAGATCATGTAATTGGTTAGTCAAATTTTATTTGGCTTATGTTGTATAATAGGAAATATAAATGATTAGGGTAAATTTACGATGCAAATGACAACATTTAGATTAAGCACTAACTGCAAGTGAGAAAACAATTACAACTATCATACACAAACAAATTCACACACAAACAAATTTAGTCGTGTCTTGCTTAGCACAACACAACTTGATTCAGTCATGTTGTGCCTAGAATGGCACGGTCCAGAACAGTGCCCCAACAAAACTCATGCTGACACATGGCACAGCTGGTGTTGTGTCGTGCTTGGGCTGCAAGAGCCTCGTGTCGTTCTTAGGCTACAGGAGCCTCATGTCGCATCTAGCACGGCCTGCTTGTCTGACCCAATGACACAAAATGCGGTATGACTACATATCAAAATGCAGCATTACCATTTACCACATTTTGTCCAATTGGCCTAAATTAAAAATAAATAAATAAATAAAATTATTTAATTATTTCAACCATTGAATTACATCCAACGGCTTAATGCACGAAATCTGACATCCATTAGATGTATGCCCAAAAAATAAAAATAAAAATAAAAGATATATTCTTTAATCAAAAAAATTATAAATAGCATATTAATATATTTTATTTTTTATAATTTATTTATATATACTTTCAACTCCTCTCTTTGCTCTCCTATTTTTAAAAATTTTAAAAGCATTATAGTATCATGTATGTGCCCACATTTTTTTATATTTATAATTTTTATTTAACAGTGCACCTAATCAATTTTGATAATGAGTTACAACTTCAAAACATAATAATATGAGATGCATGTGAAAAAATATATGCTGCCCACATAAAATAAAGGTACACATTGTATTACATATATTTTATTTTATAACTTTTAGATAATTAAATAAACAAATTAAGAATAACACGTACAAAATTAAAAAATTATTATTTTTCTTCTTCTACTTTTATTACGCTAAGTTTTAAAAAATAATAAATAATGAATATTATAAAAATTAATTAGAACTAAACATAGATAATAATAATTGCCGACCAAAAGGTATGAGGACAAAACTAAATTTTCTTTCATTATCTCAATCCATGTGCTTAAAAAATATAAAAATATATAAATTTCAATAATATAAATATATATTAACATAATTAGAAAAATTTAAAGGATATCAAAGAAGATTTGACATAATATATATATATATATATTATAAAAAATATATAAACATATAAAAGTATTAGTGATACTAGTCATCTTAAGAAATATATCAAATAATATACCAAAAAATATAATTTATTAGATTTCAAGAAAACTCAACTGAGAAACAAATCTTTAAAATTAAATCAACTTTCAATTCATTTATCACATTTATTTACCATAATAAGTTTAGATGAAAAGACAAAAGAATTAATTTCTAGCATGAATCTTCCAATTAAATTTTTGGATGATCCTACACTAGTTAATATTATACAAACTTAATTCTAGTATTCTTATCGTAAGATTTCTAAGTTGATCAATAAGAATGATATTATTAATATTAAAAAAAAAAATTAATAATTAATAAATTTAAGAAATACAATAAAGTAAACATCATCACGTTTGATATTTGGATTAATTACGATAATATTACATTTGCATGCATCACCACTCACTATATTGATTCTAGGTATAAACTAAATAAAAATATTTTAGAATTTAGTAAAATACATCCTCATGATGATCCCACCATATATAAATACTTGTCAAATATTTTTAGAAAATATGATATTTAAAATAAATTTTTAGTTTATATTCGATAATATTTCAAATAATAATATTATAATTAATATATTTATAAAAACTAATAAAGACAAGTCATTATGTGATATTTTTACGTTAAGTATTTATGTCAGATAATTAATCTAATAATAAAAGTGGGAATAAAAATATTTTCTTAGACATTAGAAAACATACGAAATTTATCAAAATATCTTAAGATATTTAGCAAACAATAAAAGTTTTTTATTCTATGTTCATTAGTGGGCCTAAAAATAAAAAAAAATTATAAACAGATATCAAATATAATTAGAATTATACCTACTTAATATTAGATTCATGTGTTACCTACTAACATATGATATCAGATTATGTTAAAAATAAAAGAAAAAATAATTATTGACAATTCAGATAAAAAATCTGAAATTTTATTTTTGAAATTCATAAAGATTTTTTATAATACGACAAATATATATTCATATAAGTACATATTCATCACATGCATTACACATAGGTGCATATGCACAATTAGTAATATATTTAGCAAATATAAAGGATGCCCTAATTTTAATATCATAACTATTGAGATTGAAAGTAAATATTTGAAATACCAATCAAATATTCTATCTCTTTATTATTTGGCTACCTATATTAATCTTGGGATTAATATGGAAGGAATAGAAAATATATTAAAATATATATCCACATGCATATAATCATGGAGTAAGCAGAAAAATCAAATAATAAGATTCACAAATAATTAGATAGCCTGTTTGAATATTATAACACTAAGTATGATAGTTTTAGCGAACCTTTAAGTATGAACATAAACATCATATTCAAAAATAATAATTTTATATTCAATTAGTTAAGAATAAACAATGGGTGATATATTAAATAAAAATAAGTTATCTCAAAATTTATATATTAATTACTGCTATATTATATCATATGATGACATTAAAATTTTAGATATATTAAATTGGTAGAAAACAAATGAATTCATTTATCCCAAACTATTTTAAATAGGCACATGATCTGTTGATCCTTCCAATATCTACCATAACATTAGAGTCTATTTCTAACTTTCTCCCACTTAGAATACCAATGCCAACTCTCTCATTATCACTATAAGAAAAAAAATATATTATAACACTATTATTATTCATTCCAACTCCCTCGACATAGGTGTAATTGTAGATGTCTAAGTCACTTTCAAATAAAATATCTAAAAGAATTAGAACTATTTTCTTACCAAGACTTTGTGTCCTAAAAATTAACATATATCTCTATCTCAACATGTACAAGTGAAGAATGCTATATATTTGATATTCAAATAATTAAAATAAAAATAAGTAAATAATAAAAAAAGAAAAAACTCAAACCTCAACATCTTAGTAAAATAAAACACTGGGCATGAATATATGATCTTTATTTATAAAATGATGAATGACAATTTAAAACTAATTAAACAGAGAATGTGAACCTATAATTTATGATGCTTAAACAGAAAAAAAAAAAGTCATAAGATAGTGACAACTTCAATATCTAGACACTATAATTGATTGCAATACCATTCAAATTTACTAAACTTACCTGGCTACCAAAGTAATTTCTTTGGATTATGCAATCCAGGCCGCCCAACAGTTCTTGTCCACCAATTTTTTGGCCTAAAATTAACATGTCAAATGTTTGATAAGACAATACATAGTGAGCATGAAATGCATCAAAACCCACCAGTAGCATTGTTTGCCAAGAAGATTAGACCAGCACATGTTCCCCACACGGGCTTTCCAACTTTAACGAATGTATGAAGAGCAGGAAACTAGAAAAGAAAACATATGTATTTTAAGAGAATAATGCCAGGGAGAAGAATGACGTGTTATTTGATTCCCCACACATGTGTGTAGTGCAGTGCAGTGTTGCAGTGCAGTGTTGCAGTGCAATGTGCATGCGATGTACAGCGTGGTGTGGTGCAACATGAACGAAATGTCATCGTGAATGGATGGAAAGTCAACATGTGCATTGTGTCAGCATATTCCATGGAGCAATGTTGCAATGGTGTGCAGTGCACTATGCATTTTGGTATGGTACATCACTGTGTGTGTGTGTGTGTGACATGGTGCAGCGCATGTGAGATGAAGCATGCAGGGTCACAGGAAGTGCCGACCTGTGTACTTATTGACAAATACATGGTGCAGCACAGCAATGTTGTGATGGTGTGCAGTGTATTGTGTGTGATGGCATGTACTTAGTGTGATAGTACAGCAGTTTAGTGTAACAAATTGTGCAATACGGTTGTGTGCTGTGGGGTGTAGTGTGATGAACAAATGAAGTGGTGATATTGTGCAGTAGACAGGTAGTGATTGTGCAGAGTTATTTTTGGGCTACATATACTTATGAAAGAATTAAAATTTTATCAGACTATCCAGCACTTGTATAGACATGATGCATACAAACAAAAAATATCATTCATACAATACACATATTATAAAAAGAGTAAACATTTCAAAGAAATGTGTTCAGGTAAAGGTAGAAAATAGGTCGGGCGACCCTAATATGACCAACAATTAGGAGTGTAACCATGCCGAGCTACTCATGAGCTGCTCGGCGTTCAGCTCATTAGAACCTTGTTCGAGCTTGTTTATTAAGTTTAACAAGCCGAGCTTAGAGGTGTCAAGTGTGTCGGACAGCCCAGGCCCAGCAGGAGGCACGGCCCGATTGAGTCGTGCATGGCTTGGCACAGCATGGTCCAAAATCATGTCTAGGCCCGTGCTAGGCTACCTCTAGGCACGGTTCGTGTCATGCCGTGCTGAGATCTCCTGGGCCTCATGTTGAGCCAGGCACAACCTAGCTGCTTGGCCCGAAGACACAGTTTTTTGCGCAACCCGATCGTCCATGACACTAGTCAAGCCTCCACCCAATACCCCGACAGCCCAACACCGAGCCCAAAAGTAGAAGCCAAACCTTCTAGATTTTGGAACCGTCAGCAATAGGCAACAGAAAAAAAAATGTAAATAGTCTCACGTCTGCTAATTGTTAAATACGTCCCCAACAACTAGCGACAGAAATTTGATGACTGTCAAATTTTTGCCCTATTTTCTTTTTAAAAAATTTAAAAAATATTTAAAAAAATGTTTTTTTTTTAATTTAAATCTATATATATCATCTTCTCTCATTTTTAATCTTTGTCCACAATTCCATATTAGCTTCTATTTCTCTCTTGTCTCGCCTCTCAATCTCTCTCCTCTTGGGACTCAAGTGCGGTTACAGTAATCTGAAATCAGACATCGCACATCAACAATCGATATTCCATAAACGACTGGGTCAGCAAATAGGGTTATACTTTATGGGTATTATATTTTAATTTTGTTTAGTTTTTTTATTTTTATTTTAATTAATAATCTTAAATATAAAATAATATTTAATATAAAAATATAATTTTAAATATATTTAATAAACTAATAAAAATTAAAAATGATAAATAATAATTTTAATGACGAGAAAGAAATTAACATTAACATAGACATATATAAATTTAATATGAAAAACGATAACACTACGGAAAGGTCTTAGTCCGGCAAAACCTTGTTTTCTCCCATGATCTCAACCCAAATATTTAAAAAAATAAAGGGTGAATTATGTCTTGGGGTCTTGGGAACCCAAATAATTAACCTTAAGGCCTCATAACACTTATATTTGACTTTAAGGATATAAACATTTCCAGAACAAAAATGCCCTTAATGATTCCACATCAGCAGCTGATGTGGAACTACTGAATTCATTAATTAAAAAGGTCTTATGCGTGTCCGATTGACGGCCACGCAGTTGCGCCGGTTTGTTACGCTCACCTGGCAGCAATGCAGATGGGTCAGTTCATGAAGTTCGAAGATACCTCGAAGACATCGTCAGGGCAGGGAGTAACAGCCGCCGGATCAATTCCTGTGCCTCAGCTTCCTAAACTTGACGAGAAAGTTCGCAGCTCTATGTTCTTCTGTTAGGCAGCAGACCTTTTTTTTTGGGTGAATTATGCCCTTAATGATTCCACATCATCAGGGGTAAATGAGGTATTATAAAAATATTATATCCTTAACATTAATTTTTGTTTGTTTCATACTTTTGAGGTCAAATATAGGTCTTATGAGGCCTTAAGGTTAATTATTTGGGTTCCCAAGACCCCAAAACATAATTCTCCCAAAAATAAAAAACTAGAAAAAAAATCAATAGTTTAGACTCACTTTAATATTATACAAAATAAAGATGTGAGAAATATTGATAAAGAATTGACATAATATAAATATTATAAAAAATATTAACATATAGGAATACATATAAGATTGGGCACCTTAAGAGATATGCCGAATAATACACTAAAATATAGTATATTAGATTCTAAGCTAACCCAATTAAGCAGTGAGATATTTGAAGTTGAATCTAATTCAACTTCTATATTGACCTCCTTCATATACTGCAACGATTTAGGAAGGAAATACATGGTCAAACTAATCACCACAATGGGTCATCCAATAAGATTTTTGGAAGATCCAAAGATAGTCAGTATCATACAAACCTATTTCTACCTGCATATCATAGAAATCCTAGGTCCACATTTAAGAACGACATATTAAAATACTATAAATTAGAAAAAATAATAATAATTAATAAATTTAGAAAATATAGTGATGTGGTGTCTATGATACCCAATATCTAGATTAGTCATGATAATGTATCTTATACATGTCTCACCGCCCACTATATATATTCTAAATCGATACTAAATAAAAAGATATTAAAATTTTCAGAGATTTTTCATCCTCATAATGGTCCAGCCATATATAAGAATATGATGAGAATCTTTAGAGAATATAACATTCAAAATTAAATATATAGTATCACATTCGATAATGTATCTAACAATTGAGTAGTCATTACCATGTTTATTATGACCATTAAAGACAAACTATTAAAAAAGATTTTTCATATTATATGTATGTGTCATGTTATTAACATGATTAACATGAATTATAACATGATTTATAAGATTTTTCATATTAAAAAAAGATTTTTTTCCCCCACTTTAGAAAAAATACATAACTCGCTAAAATTTCTTCAAATGTCTTACAGGCAATAGGAATTTGATAATTTCTATTTGATGAACTTTTAATAATAAGAGTGAAGAACTTATTATTGACAATACTAACTATGCTACAATAATTTCATTTAAGAAATTCCTAAAGATCATTTATAATATGACGAACATATATTCATCAATTTATACTATCATAACTTATATTACATTCAAGTGCATATGTAATTTATAAGTAAAATATTTAGAAATTTATAAATAACCTAATATTTTATGATATGACTCTTGATATAAAAATCAAGTATTTAAAGTACTAACCTACCATTCTATCTCTTTATTATCTGATTTCCTACATGAACCCTAAGGTTATGATGGAAGGAATAGAGAACATTTCAATATATATATCCTCGTACATGAATCATGAATACCAACCTGAATGATTTATTCATGAGAAATTAACTAAATTATTTATATTCTACGATACTAGATATTATGGTAATAATAGTCAAGCTTCGAGTACGAGCATTATTACTATATTCAAAGATGATGACTTCTTCATTCAATTAACAAGAAAAAAAAAAGTAAAGTAAACTATCGAATAAGAGTGAGCTATCTCAAAACTTAAATATTAATTACTATTTAATCCTATCACATACCAATAACAAGAACCTGAATATTTTACAGTGATAAAAATCATATGAGTCCACATATCACATGCTGTCTAAAATAGCACGGGATCTACTAACTCCTCAAATGTCAAGCATAACATTTGAGTTTATTTTTTCTGTTACAGTGAATATGATTTCGAATAGGAAATTAGGATTGCGATCAGATATTATTGAGATATTAGAATGCATGAAAAATTAGAAAGATTAATTATTAAACATTCAATATTATGCTACAATTATAGTAAGAGCGGAGGAGCTAGTGGTCATTTAATGATTTGTGTGACTTTGATAATGATTAAAATTGAGCCTACCGCTAATAATAATATCAAATACTTATGGGATTGATCATTAATATATTAATTTTTGAGCTTGCATTATTATTTTATACTTTTATTAAGTTATAAAATGATATAAATTTATAATATTTATTTTATGTTATTTTTGTGAGTTGTGACTTATGATTGTAATTTTGTTTTTTATGTATTTATTTATTTATTTATTTATTTTTGTATTAAAATTATAATATTTAAAGATGGCCCAAACATGCACAAAATGGCATATCCCGACACAAAATCCCCAAGACCTGCACAAACTAGCCAAAATCTGACATACTCAGGCTAGTCGAGTCATGCTAGGCCTATCCTTTTTGAGTCATGTCATGTCAAGCATGGCATGGTATCTTGAATGGGCCACCAAAAAAGGCTTGTGCTAGCCCGGCATGACCTGTTTAACACCTCTAGGCAAGCTCAAACATTATTTTGAGGCTCATAAGTTAAACGAGCTGAGCCCGAGCACTCTAAAACTCAGCTCATCGGCTCAAGAACATGCTAGTGAATGTGGCTCATGATAAAGCTCATAAAACACACATGTGAACATGGCTCATGAATGGTTCATGAATGTGACTCATCAGCAGATTCATGAACATGACTCATGAAAGGGCTCGTGAACATGCTCACGAGGAGACTAATTAAGTAAGCTTGTGATTTGTGAACAAGCTCCTTTGTAGTAAAGGCATATGTGCAAACTAACCAGTTTTTATTCCTTTCCTTTTCATGCTTTAAATAAATCATTAATCAATGGAGGCCTAAACTAAATGCTAGTTTTATTAATCAAAAAGAATCTTCCAATATTAGGGTTAAAAAAAGAACTAGATGGAGAACTGGATTTTATACTTATATTAGAAATCTTAAATCATCAATTGAATAAGTGAAATCAAAATTAGATATATATATATATGTGTGTGTGTGTGTGTGTCAAACGGGTCGGGCCGGCCCGGCTCATTTTTTTTAGCACGAGCGTGCTTTCGTGCCTGGCCCGACACGATTTAAAAAAGTCGGGCCCAAAATGGCCCACAGGCACTGCGAGCCGTGCCGTGCCATGTCGTGCCCGCTCAGGCCTGGCCTGGCCGTACGGGCCAAACTAGGCCGTACAAGCCAATAAAAAAAAATTTTTTTTTAATTATTTTGTTTTAATTTTTATTTTATTTATATAAATTATTAAATTATATATAAAATTATAAATAATATACAATATTATATATTTATAATATGAAAAATATTAATATTTGTTAAAATTTATTAAAATTACAAGGTTAAATTTTTTTTATAATATAATATAAAATTAGTTTAAAATTTATTAGAATTATATAATATAGTTATAAATTTTTAAAAATTAAAACAAAAAAAAAATAAATCAATAACTAATGTTAAAAAAATTAAAAATTAAAAATTAAAATTAAAAAAACATAAGCAAACCAAATGAAAAATGACTAATCAGCCATTAGATACCGAAGGTCCGAACCAAACAAATTATAGTTTCAACGTAACGTATAAATAAAGCGTACAATCAATAAAAAACAAAACATCGAAATCAAAAAATAGTAGATCATCATCAATCATCAATCAGCATATCATGAGCATCATTAGCCGCAACATCAAGATCAATATCATATGGATCATCATCATCAGCAATCAACTCCACCGCTATCACAGTGGATGCGACTGCAGTCCCTGTCCCAGTCTCAGCTCCAGCACGATCATGAATGCTAAACCTCGAATCCTCCCAATCCTTCAAACAAGCCAAGGCCTCAAAAATATCTGGACGTAATCTCGATCTCCTATCTGAAATCACGTTCACTGCGACAGAAAAAATAGACTCTAATACTACACTCGATACTGGAGGAGTAAGTAGATCCCGTGACATCCTAGATAGCACGGGAGAGATGGACTCATATGATTTTCACCACTATAATATATCAAGATTCTTAGTATCAGAATGTGATAGGATTGAGCAGTAATCGATATCTAAGTACCGAGAAAGCTCGCTCCTATGTGATGGTCCACCCCTATGTTTCCTCCTCGCTAGCTGAATGAAAAAATTATCATCTCCGAACAAAGTATCAATGTCCATAATCACAGTCTCACTACTACCACCACCATACCTAGTATCGTAGTATGTGAACAGGTTAGTCAAATTCTCATGAATGAACCCTTTAGGTGGCTCTTTCAGGTTCATGCACGAGGAAATATAAGTCAGGATATTTTCTACCCCTTCCACCTTAACCCTAAGATCTATGCATGCAATGAGGTAATAAAGAGATGGAACGGTGGACCAGTACTTCAAGTACTTGGTTTCCATCTCTGCAACCATATGGCTAAGTGTCGGGTCAGCTCGATACTTCCTAAACATGTTACTAATGTTGCATATGCACCGGAGTGCAATGCAAGTCGTGAGCGTATAAACCAACGAACACATATTCGTCGTGTCATAAAAAATCTTCAGGAATTTTATAAATAAAATTCCTGAAGCCCAGTCAGTGTCGTCAATAATAAGTTCGTCACTCTTACTATTGACGTAGTCAGATATCACGTGTTCGTATCCAACACATGATTCCAACATCAGATACGTGTAATTCTAATGATGTCTCACATCCGATTAGAATTTCTTCTTCTTATGATTCGCAGATAAACAGAGACTACCAAACTCTTGTTGTCTGTGAGGAGTGCGAATATATTTTAATGCATTACATATATTATCCAACGCGAGGAACACACCTTCATACCCGCTTAAACAATCAGGTTAATCATGTGACACGTGTATCTGATATGAAAGATCTCTCCTAATAGTACGTCTTTAATATTCCTAACAAACATGTTAATCATTACTCTATTATCAGATACATTATCGAATGTGACACTAAAAATTTTATTTTGAATTTTATATTCCCTAAAGATTTTCATCATACACTCAATAATGGTCGGACCATCATAAGGATGAAGAATCTCAGAGAATCCTAAAATTTTTTTATTCATAGTCCAGTTAGAATCTACATAGTAGCTGGTGAGACATGCATAAGATGATTCATCGTGACTTGTCCAGATATCAGACATCACGGACATCACTCCACTATATGCCATAAATTCATTAATTATTTTTTATTTTTCTAACTTATATATCTTTAGTATGTCATTCCTATATGTGGACCTAGGAATCCTACGATAAGTAGGCTAAAAATATGTCTGCATAATGCGCACTACCCTTGGATCTTCAAAAAATCTGATCGGAAGACCCATCAATGTGATAAGTCTGGCTATGTCGTCCCTACCCAACTCGCTGGAGTATATAAAGGGAGTAAACTTTGAGACTGAACTCGTTCCAGTCTCAAAAAATGCAGTGCCAAGTTGAGTTTGCCTAGGATCTAATAGACCATATTTTATGGTGCATAATTCGGCATGTCTCTTAAGGTGCCCAGTCCCAAACGAACTCTTATATGTTAAAAGTCTCATACAATATTTGCACTGTGTCATTTCTTCTTCCTCACCCCTAATATTTTTTTGTTTTATTATATAAAAATGAGTCCAAACTATAGAAGTCCTCCTATTTTTTTGTTTTTTAGAAGTTTAGGTTGAGACGACTGGAGAAATCAAAGTTTCAGCAGCCTCAAACCTCTGTGTAATAATTTTATTTTCTAAATTTAAATATGTTTCATTAATATTTATCATTTTTTAGGATTTTTGTTATTTAGAATAGTTATTTAGAGACTAGATGACTGATTTTAATATTTTCTATTTTTGGTCTAGAAAGAGAAACTAGAAAGAGAAAGAGAAAGTAAAAAAAGAAACTTAAAATAAATTACCCAGTAAAAGCAGTGATGTCGGTCACGTGCACGGTGCACCACAGTCAAGCTTAAAATTCAAAACTCAAGTTGAGATTTCCAAAAATCCAAGCCGAATGCCGAAATTCCGAGTCCCGAGAGATGAGAACAAGATTTTTGAGAAATAAAATGAGAGATCTGAGAGAAAAAATGTTTATAAAAAATATAAATATTATAGAGAGGGGATGTGGAATTTATAGATTAAAGAAAATATTTTTTTTTTTAAAAGTAATTTTTTTTAATTTTTTAGGGGGCAAATCATGAGGGCCGTTGGATTCTGCCCCCTAGCCGTTGGAAGCAAGATCCAACGGCTGAAATTTAACTTTTTTTTAAAAATTTTTTTCCCCATTAGGGGGGGGGGGAATTGGGTCAGTTCGGGGGACCGCGGGTCGGGTCCAATCAAACCCGACCCGCGGTCTTTTTGTGGGAGAGCCGAAGCAAGGGGGATGCCGGACACGGGACGAACCCATGCCTGTGTGTCGTGCCACGGGCACCGAACCATGCCGGGTCAGGCATGGCACGGCACGGCTCATGCATTACCTGGGCACGGCACGAGCCCGGGCACAGGATTTTCCCATGCAGGGCCGGCCCAGGCACGGCCAAACCGTCTCGTGCCTTGTGTCGGGCCGAGCCGGCCCAACCCGATTGACACCTCTAAATATATATTTAAAAGAATGTGTCTATATTTGTGATGATTTAAATTTTAATGTATTATAGTTGTGGAAGATGAATGCTCTAAAATTCAAAATCTTATCAAAGATGATATGATTGTAGCATTAGAATCTACATTTAGTGTGGGGGAGGATCATTGATCCATACCTTGTATCTTTAGGAACAAACATTATTCAAATTTTTTATGTGATAAAATTTGGTTACATGCCTACTATGGGATAAAAAGAAAAAAAAATAAAATCTCATACTTTGTATCTTATATTTGATTTTAATTTTTTGGTATTTTTGCTACTAATTTTTTTAGATACTTGTTACATTTTATTTTAGGATCAAAAGGATATTAAAAAGATTTATATACCTCTCACTTGAAGTTAATTATGAAGAGATATTATCTATGTATTTATGTGATCATTAATTTTAAGATTTAACATCAACTTAACTAAAATTTAATGTGTGCAGCTTGAGTTTTGGATTTATTTGATCCTAATCAAGTGATCTTCGTATGTGGCGGTAATAATCTTTCTTTATATCTCCTCCTAGTATTTTTTTACTATATTTTATAAATTATTTTTTTATAAGCATATCAATATTCATATAAATCAAAGTTTTTAAAAAAATTTATGACATGCCTTGATGTGGGCCTCAACATGAGACATTCTAAAAATGCCTAAAGGTGTTAAAAAAAGCATGGAGCTCGATGGAGCATGTGTGGAGCTCCACGCGAGCTCGACGAAGCTCCTCGGGCTCCACACAAGCTCCACGATCAAGCTCTACGGAGCTCAGACGAGTATCTCCAAGAAGCTCCATCAAGCTTTTCGTAGAGTAGGGAAGAGGGGCGAGGGCGAGGAACAAGGGCGAGGGGCAAAGGCAATAACAAGGGAAATGAGAGAGACTTCGAGTATTCCATACTATTTATTAATAAAAAAATAAATTTAAATTTTTAATTTAATAATGATAAAATTACTTTAAATTTACTAAAATTTAATATATTATATAATATTTTATAATTTAATAATGATAAAATTTAATATTTTATACTATTTTATTTTATTTTTAATATATTATAAAATATTTAGTAATTAGATTTATAGTCAAAGCAAGTCTTAAAATTACTTTTTAAAACTTAATTTTTCATATTTTTAATTATGCTATTTTATTTTATATATTTTAAAATGTTAATTAATTATATATTGTGATGCTCAAAAAACTTATATCTTAACGCCTCAAAATTTACGTCTCACCTCATGAAAACAAAAATATCTCATCTTATACTTTCACCTTTTAAAACTTTGATATAAACAAGAAATATAAAATTTTATAGTACAATTATCATTTAAAAATCTAATATGTTGCATAATTTATATAGAACTACTTATTTTTAAATTTTTGCATAATGAACAAGAATTTTTGTTAGATATGTTGCGTAATAAAATTTGTTTGTTTTAAAGGATGCATAATCACTATTTTTTTTTAATTTTTAAGCAGGTAAATATCATGGAGAAGACTTGATGCACAATAAATTTTTCCTACAAATAAACATGAAGAATATTTCAACTCATGAACTTCAATCAAGTTAATTAAAATTTTATTGTCTTATATTTTTTTATTTAGTTGTATGTTAGTTATATTAGATGAATATTTTTTTTAAATATGTTTGGTTATATAGTATTTGATTGGTATTTTTAAGATTTATTTTGAATATTTTCATATTAACTCTAAACGTACTTAAAATAAGTCTTAAATTGGGCTTTAAATGAGCTATATAAATGAGCTCTAAACAAATTATTTAAATGAGCTCTAATCGAGGTATCTAAATAAGCTCTAAATGAGCCTTAAACAAGCTATTTATATGAGCTCTGAATAAGACTTAAACAAACTATATAAACGAGATCTAAACAAGTCTTTAACAAACTCTAAGTCGAGCTTAAAACTAGTTCTTTCTCAAGCTCACAAACTAACCAAGCGACCAATCTCAAGCTTGGTATAAATAAGCATTTGCCGAGCAAACTTGAGCAACTCACCCACGAGCTCGAGCCGAGCTCGAGCTCAAATTTTCAAATTCAACCAGAGCTCAAGCCAAGCTAGAGCCTACTCATTAAAAATTGAGCCGAGCCAGAGTCTGCCTAATACTCAGCTCAGCTAAGCTAGGTTACACCCCTACCCACAATCCAACACATGAAACTTAGCCCAGGCATGGACAAGCACAGCCAAACTCGTGTAGACCGACCAAACTCCTGTTCTTGAAAAAAAATAGAAACTTCTCCTACAAAAGGGAACTACATCTTTCCAGTCTAATCCTATACAGAAAACCAAAGGCAAAATAAAAGTGCTGTGCAGAAGCCAGATGAGGATGCTATTACACCAAAAAATGGTCATGAGACAAGGCCAGCATGCAATTTCACCTATATCAGTTACATGAAAACCCTTTCATGTCAAATAAATACAGTACGGATTCTAAACAAATATGTCCTCAACTCACCTGTATCAATCACATGAGAACCTTATCATATCAAGCCAATACAGTATGAATCCTAAATAAATGTCCTCGACATGATAAGTTTCAACTTATGCCACTTCCAAATTAACATTCTCAATGGGATTGTTCCAATTCATAATAACAATTAAATGAAG
Organism: Sapria himalayana; assembly: GCA_029783825.1. Classification (NCBI taxonomy): domain Eukaryota; kingdom Viridiplantae; phylum Streptophyta; class Magnoliopsida; order Malpighiales; family Rafflesiaceae; genus Sapria; species Sapria himalayana. The sequence goes on from JAREIK010003431.1 coordinate 6,226,115, forward strand.
AAGTTACTTAAAATTCACATGGATAAACAGAGATGATAAGATACCAGATTATCACACTGAGCAAGCTTAGACATGGTGGTGCTCTCTCCACCAGGAATGATAAGAGAGTTGACATTTTCCAGTTGTTCTGCCCTCTTTATCTCGACTCCTTTTACCCCCAGTTTTCTCAGAGCTGTCACAACAAGTACACAAGCACAGATTCCACGTCGTTTGAACTATCATCAAAGACCGAGAAAAATACGGGTTCAGAAATCGACGAAAGACGTGAAGAGAGTGCCTGCGATATGTTCATTGAAGGAACCTTGCAACGCCAACACGCCAACCGTCATACTGTGTTGCTTCGACGCGCCGTAAAGCCAATTGCCGAGCCGGATAAAAAACGGGTATAAAACAGAAAATTAGTTCCGAAACTTCGGTTAAATTGTTTTTACTTTTTAGTTTGTATAAAAGAGATTATCCTCAAAAATAATATAGAAATTTATGTAAATGGAATCCAAAATAAAAAAAAAATTAAAATAAAGGCCCTAATTTTTCATATTTAAAAAAAAAAGACCCTAAAACAAAAGATATTTATGTTTTGATATATTAAAAATAAAAAACCTAAAATACCATTAAACATTTAGAAAAAATTATTTTCTAAAAAAAATGTATACTTATATAATTATGTAGTACATATGTATATATAGCACATATATATAATATCTATATATACATACTACATATGTATATACGTACATACTCTATATGTATAAAATATATATGTATATACAATCTATACATATAGTCTGTATCTATAATATATACAATATATTATAGATATCGTATATTCAATATATATTATATGTATATGTTATATATGTCTATATATGTCTATATATAATAGATATATGTATATATTATATATGTATATTGTGTGTGTGTGTGTGTGTGTGTGTGTGTGTGTTGTATAATTCACTACAACAAGATAATGATATGGAAGTGTAAAATTGAAATGTTCAATTTCATTTCTAAAGCTAGAAACGAACTAGAAACAAAAAGAAAATATTACTAAAACATTTAGAAATAGAATAATGCATACTTTGCTATTTGAAGTCGTGATTAAATAGAGAGAGAGAATGAAAATAGAATTAGAAATAAAATTAGAGATAGAAATTAAAATAGTTGAACTTTCCCTCACGTGTTTTATACAGGAACATTGCGGGTAAAGTTGGGTGGACTATAGTGACAGAAAATTTCATTTCTAGATATATTAAGTATATATATTAATTAGTTTACAAATTGAAATAGAATTGAATTCTATTTCTAAAATTAGAAATAGAAATGAGATCCGCTTTAGAATTTGGAAACGAAATTCAATTTCATTGCTAAATTTGAAATGAAAAATAATTATATTGCTATTTTTTGATACTGGATGTATTCCAATGATCAATCCCATTTTTTGAAGATTACTAATATTACACCTGTTCAATAAGCAAAAATGGTGTAGGGCAAATTCATTTGCCTTCGTCTTCCATCTACAGACATAATGGGTAATATAACCATATGAATCCTATTTTAGGCCTTACCCTTTTTACAGTTTGCCTATTACATTATTATTATTATTATTATTATTATTATTATTATTATTATTATTCTGTGTTTTGTATTACAATTATGGTTTGTAATGCTCGATGCATTTGCTAAATTAGACCAGAACTACATTAAGTCATGGCACAATAAAGTCATATTTGGCAAGGTGTATCTATATTTTTTCTATTTGTGGAAATGAAAATATAAATTTGTATTTCTAGAATACTTCATTTAATTATTATTTATTATCTGTTTTATACTGAATAACCTTACATGTTCATTATTCTAACGAATAATGTCATTGATCTTGTAGGTTTTATCATAAATAATTTATTCTTCTAGTAAATCCTCGACACTATATCAATTTGAGTGGTGAATCGATAAGATTTTTTGAAATTATTTTACTATCTAATGTAATTTTTTCATGTCCTCCTCACAAACATCTTAAACATTTTGTGGACCCTTGTATAAAATATTCCATCATTCAATAACATATGTTGTAACTGTGTGTGTGTGTGTGTGTGTGTGTGTGTGTGTACAAGTGTATAGAAATATGCACATGCACATATATGTGTCATCCTCATAGTGTGTGCAAAAATGATAAGAACCTTATGGTTAGTGGATCTAAGCCCACTTTGGAAGAGAATGTTTTACATAACTATATACCCAACTACAATTTTTAACATGTGAGGCATACACTTTTTCTACGTAGTAGGTGTTGATAAATTATATAACCAAAATTAATAGTATATCATGTTTGTTATGCTTTAAAATTCCTCTTGTTTTTTCTCCTTTAAAATTTATATAACTAAAATTTTTAACATGCTAAAGAAGAATTGATATAGTTTATTTGCATATTTATATAACCAGAAATATATGCACATACATATATATATCCCTCTTATTTTCAGCCACATTTTTTCTTCTTTAAAATTCTTGAAATGTTTGCACGCGAAGTATATAACCAGGATAATTTATATCATGTTTGTTTGACAAAATATACGTGCTTTGCGAAAATACAATGGCATGAATTACAATTAATGACATATATGTCATTTGATAAATAAATTAAACTCAATAGACTATGACATTAATTATTTGATAAATAAATTAAACTCAATTGTAGATAGTGGTCTGTATGTATATTTATTTTTTCTTTAAATGTGAAAGAGACCTCATTATTAATATTTTGTCCTATTTATGATCAACTTTAAGAAATATGTTTCTATACCATCTACAATCATCCTACATAAGTTGAAAATGTTTCCAAAAAATGGATGAGAGATAATATGTTTTTTGTATTTCATTCTTTCAAAAAACCAAATGAAACATGATTGGTGTTATTTGAATCAAAGGCAAAATAATTAGTACACTATTTTATCTTATTTATGGATTAATGATATCATACCTTTTTATGACATTGAAAAAATCAGATGTATTACATGAGTAAACAAAGATTATTAATGTCATACATTAAATAGAAATGTACCTCCAAACAAAATTAATATTTATCTCTCCAGATGTATAAAACTAATATTATTTTGTGTATATATATCATTTGCTTGTGACATGCTAAACTTTAGTTTATTAATATGATTATAAGTTATAATCATTATAATTGAAATTAATGTATGCTTTTATTTTTTAAGAGAGAATCTTACTTTTTAAAAATAATAATAATTATATATGATATGCTTCTCTATGTTTATATATTTTATTGACATATTATTGATAAGAACTGATGTTAGCATTTATCATTCACTACATGTTTATATACATGTAGTGTGTGTGTGTGTGTGTGTGTGTGTGTGTGTGTAGATGTTAGCATGTGCTTGTGGGTAGATGTTAGCATGTGCTTGTGTGTGAGTATATAGGTATGTTGTATCAGAATATAAATATATATACATACTTGAGCATGCAAAAAAGTTGCATATAAATATCCTTTTTTAATGAATATGAGAATAATTACAGTATAATTGTAATATATACACAACACGCAATAATAGAGATGTGTGCTTCTTTGATGTGTGTTTGTGCATTGATAATTTAAAATTATGGTTTTTCAATTAAAATAGTTGTTTGACATTATATAATTGGGATGCAATATTTATGATTTTTGCTTCTTTGATGTGCGTGTGTGCATTGATAATTAATAATTATGAGTTTTCAATTGGAATAATTGTTTTGAGATTATATAATTGAGATGCAATACTTATGATTCTTGCTTCTTATCGTACCACATATTATACAAGAATTATCACATTAAAATGTATTTGTTCTTTTAATATTTTTTACAATCTATAAGTATATATAAATTTATAATTAAAATAATGATTTTCTTATTATTCTAAAAGACATGAACGAGAAGCAACTAGTTAGTTAATTCACTATTGATAGTAGGGATCATCAATTCATGATCCAATTAACTATGAGAAAATACTTAGCCTTGCCCTCATTATACATGATATAATTGTAACAAAATATTAACAATATAAGATTAAAGGTGACAATGATACTATGAATGCATTGATGAGATGAAGATCAATTGATATCTTTATCAAATGATGCACTCATACTGCCATGATGAATACCTTACCAGTTATGAACCTAAGATCCCCACATCCATATGAAGAGGCCTAGAAATTCAATATAATATCATGAAAATAAGATTTTTAAGATTAGGCATACAAACAATTAATGTCTTATTTATATTGTGAAATTTATAGCTTCAAAACCAAATTAATAAATGGTTAAAAATACTAATATTTTTTTATTTAATAAAAAATACAACAAAATACAAGATGTTTTTACCCAAATCCTTATATATTCATGTCCTTTCTATACATGTCATGCAATATATTTATATTTGTGTAATTTCAATAATTAGTCGCTACAATATTAGGACATGTCAATCATTCACTACATTTTTATTATTAAATAAATATTGTCATTATATGTAACAGGGATGAAAAATATGATAAGAACTGATAGTGAATGGATGAATGTTAGATTAAGAGATATGTTTTTGATTGATTAGTTTGCAGTGGGTATTGAGGAGTTCATTGGTTTTACTGAAAAGAACACTAAATTAAAGGATGAAACAAAAATAGGATGTTCATATAATGACCGTAAATATCAGAATCAGAGTTTTGAAGAGGTAGACACTATGTGATTCCATCTTGCAAAAAATAAATTTGTTAGAGACTATTATGTTTGGTATAATAATGGGGAACTAATTGTGCTATAAAATACAATATATATATATATATATATATATATATATATATATATATATATATATAGGAGTGCTGAGTCATATGTTGCAATGAAATATGTTCATCACAACATTATATGTGAAGTCATGTTAAAATATATTATTGGTTCTTCCTTCAATCTAGATGTCACTGAGAATATCCCACCATCAATAACAAAAAATTTTTATGAAATGTTAAAAGCATCAAAATAGGAGGTTTGATCTGGTGGTCCATATGGCTCAAAGATATATGCGGTGATCGGACTATTGAATTTTAAGGTAAAATATCATTTTTCAAAAAATGTTTTGATAAAATTTGTGAGTTATTATTTGAATTATTACCAAAGAATTATTTCATGATAAATAACTTTCACAATACAAAGAAGTTAATGCAAAGTTTGGGTTTTCTTGTAGAGAAAATTCATTATTACATTAATGGGTGCATAATATATTGGGGTGAAGATATTGAAGTAATTACTTGCAAATTTTGTAACTATCCTTGGTATAAATGACATCATCTAACTAAAAGGCAAAAAATAAATATTCCTCAAAACAATATGTATTACTTCTAGTTAACTCCTCATTTACAAAGATTATTTATATTTGAAGTCAATACTAATTACATGAGTTAGCACAAAGAGCATACTAGTGAGCTAAAAAGTCATATATGTTTTAGTATTTTTTTTCTGACATATTTTCATGTTTATGAGATGGATTTCATGGTTGAAAGATAGAAATTCACCCTTCTCATGGTTTGGCAATTCTTTAGTTAGAAGAAACAAAATTACAGTAAAAATCTAAGAAATTGATGAAGGAAAATGTGTCATGACAAAATCAACTCTATTTTGACAAAAATATGAAGTAGAATTAAAAATCAAGTCATGACTAATGAATGATATCGTAATCAACAATAAAAAGAAAGGAAGATGAAGTTGGTGCCACTTAGGTTTTCAGTAGGAGAATGGAATCCCGACACACAAAAAGTTGTGACCAAGAATGCAAGATAGGAAAACTAATGCAGCAACAATCAATTCTTTTATAGAAGAATCCTAAGATGGAAATCTAGTCGCAATAATAAATTTCAAGTAACATGAAAGAATTTGGCCTCAATATCAGAATTGGTCATGACATCAAAATTGGTGCTAACATCAAATTTTGGTCACGATAACAAAATTGATCATGACATCAGAATTGGTCATGATACATGACATCAAAATTGGTCATGATACATGACATCAGAATTGATCTTGACATCAAAAATAGGTCGTGATATAGAAACGAGAAGAAATAAAGAATTGGAGGTCATAATAAAGAATTCAAAGTTGGGCCAATATTTTTGGATTTTACAAAAATAATCTTAGAAGCTAGGGCTAAGAGGAGACCATATAAAAAACATATTCTTCTTCGTGAAAAAAGATGACGAGAGGCATGAGAGGTGAACCAGGAAACTAGTAGTTGATAGCTCCACTTTTTTTTTCTTCTTTTAGTGTATATCTAGAATAGATTTTCATTGTTCTTCAATAATTTATTATTTAATCTAAAACACGGCTTGTCAAAAATATGAATCTAAACAAGTACTACTTATTTTTTTCTAATCATTGGTTGTATTGTTTTTGTGACTGGAACAAATCGTACGAAGTCAATCGATTCAGTTGATTGCAATCACCATGTGTCAATAGGTAATTGCAATCCAATAATATTGAAGTGATATTTTTGCTAAATTAGTTTAGTTATCAAGCATATTTTTTTATGTAGGAATCAGTGAGTGTTCTTTGGAAGTAGAAGGTTAAAAATCTAATAGATTGGTATTTATTTAAATTAACTTGTTCCCAAAGTTAGACCAAACATAATAATTCATTCTATCCAACTCTTATTAATGGGAGGCCCTCTGAGTGACACAAAGAAGATAATTCTTGAGGGTTAAAGAATAATCTATTAATGGGATATGTTAATCTAATAAAGGTGAATATGGGAAAATTGGAGCAATCTCTAGATAAATCACCAGAAATATCACCTTAATCTTTTGAGCAATCGATGTCCCCCTGTTAGCTTAGATCCAATCAAGAGAAGAAAAAACTTTTTAAGATTTAAAGGAAGGGGTGTCGACCATTTGTAGAGACTATTAATACCAATGTCTTGGGAAGAAAGAGACCTATTTATCAGAAATATGTATGAAGTATTGAGAAAGAAAAAAAACCTAATTCTCATAAGTTAGTTCAAAATACTTGTAATTACTTAGATCTTAGACTTATAGGAAAGCAATGTTATCTGAGTGGTAAAATGTATAGCTACAAAGAGAGATCCAAGGCTACATGACAATTGTGCTTAATAGATTTCAACTTTTCTCTAGAAAGAAGCCATATTAGATAAGTCTATAAAAATTGGTCATGCCACAGCACTTGGTGTCAATGTTAGTTTTTGCAAGAGAATAGATCCAATTCAATTTACCTTTGTAAATTTCAATTGAATTTTGTTTAGAGTTTTAGTTCTTTAATTTTTATTATCTTTTAATTAGTATCTAAAAATTTTTTTAATGGTTCAAATAGTATAAAGCTTTAGTAGTTTGGATAATTGGTAATTCATTCTTGTTAATCTTCATAAGAATGATATTTAGACTTATATTCATTTTTACTACTTTGTATGATCTGTGCACTTGTAGTGTCATAGACTAAATCCAATTATAATCTCCATGAGACGGTGTTAAAGGAGAATGATTTAGTCTATATAGAAAAAGGTAATCAAATTTTATCGCACTATTTCCATGGATTGAAGGAAATGGTTAAAACTAATATTCAGACAAAAGAGAAAAATATTAGTTTGGACATATTTTAATAAAAATCACAAAAATATGAATTAATAGTAGTGTCTTATGAAGACACTGAACTTTTTGAGATTAATGGATATATATATGTAGAATCTTATTTGGTGCAATTCATCCTATTTGATTTTAGTATGTTTCAATTTCAAGAAGTAATTCATGCACATGAACCAGAAAGTAGGCCTCTTTCTACTAGATACTGAGATTAAAAGAATGTTGAAAAGCTAAAGGAAAATTAAAAATGCAAAAAACAACTAAAATGATAGATGAATAAATGACTTAAATAGTAGACCAAGAACACACAACAAGACTTCTAAGGTAAGACACCATAGAATATTTCTGAAGACCAATCATTCAAGATGAATATTCAGCCATGTGATAGCTAGCTATTGGGAAAATAATTTTGAGCTTAAACTAACTCTAATTATGATTGTCTAGCAGAATCAGATTACATGCTATCCATCAAGGGATTCTAATAAACATATGGGTAGATTTTAAGAATAGCTCCCACTGTAAAGCTGAATGATGTTAGGCCATAAGTAATCAAGTTATGGTTGTTCCCATTTTTCCTAAAAGAAATAACAGTCACATGGTCTAAATCTCTACCATATGGCTTAGCGAACACTTAGGAGGAGCTGATGGAAGCATATCTGGGTAGGTTATTTCTCCCATCCTTCACATCAAGAAGAAGAGAAATCATGACCTTAAGCAAAAAGATGCGGAAAGCGTATATACTACTTGGGAAAGATATAAGAGGCTACTTAAGAGGTGTACAATGCATAAAATAGATCTGAAGACTTGGATGGACATTTTTTTATCACTTCAATTATACCTCTAAGGATATAATTGACACAGCCTGATGTGAATCTTTTAAAAGAAGAAGTACAAAAGAAGCAAGGCAGATGATCGAAGACCTTGCTAGATGCAATGTGAGGGCTCCATCTAAATCAACAAGGAGCAGTAGCAAAGTGAGAAAGTGTGGAGTGATAGAGCTGAACAGAATGACTACTATTGAAGCTAGGCTTAATACACATATGAATAGATTGGACAAACAAGAGAGAAGAATGTACTCTACTCATGAGATTGGAGTTGTGGAAAGAGATGAAAATAGAAGTAATGCTGAGGGAAAATAGGAAGAATGTCTATATGCAGTTGAGGTGGAAAACTACCTGAATGAATAAAGGAATTATTATTTTAAGCTTAACCCCAATCTTCCAACACAATACACACTAGTCCTGAGAAACCATGAGAACTTATCTTATGGTGGAGGACAATAGGGCCTAAGGTATGGAAAACACTACTAGTAGAAGTATGATTCACCAAGATTCTAGCAGCAACAAGGGCAAGGAGGAGAGAACAAGGTTGATCATCAAGATCAAAAGAAGACATAATCATTTGAGGAATATATACTCTAGTTCAGGCTAATACAAGTGCTTCCCTCAAAAATCTCAAGACACAAGTAGGGTAGCTAGCCCCAAATTTGCAAGGTTAGAATGAAGATGTTTTTCTCAATGATACCAAGAAGAATCCAAGAGACTACATAGTTGTGTAGCTCAAAAGTATGAAAGAATTAAAGAACAAAAAGTTAGAGGAAATTGGAAATATGAAGTATAGTTTAGAACATACTATAGAAGAAGCTGAAAGATCGGTGCAGTAGCAGCATGATGAAGAAGGAACCAGTGGGCTGAATAAAAAAATTCAAATATCTAGGAATGAAGTTCCCTTCTCCTCGAAGACTACAAAGGGGTAAAATAGAGGAGCAATTCTCCAAGTTTTTAGAGATCTTTAAGAAAGTAAAAATGAACCTAACTTTTTTAGAGGCTGTAGCTCAAGTGCCACTATGTGCCAAATTTCTAAAGGATGTCATAAGTAAAAGAAGAAATTTTGTTGAAGATGGAGTGGTGAACCTGACTGCCACATACAATGTAGTCATCCAGAAAAGACTACCAAAAAAATAAAGGATCCAGAATGTTTCACCATTCCATGCACCATTGAAGAAGTCAAATTCAAGAAAGTTCTTTGTGACTCAGCTGCTAGCATTAATTTGATGCCCTTGTTCATGGTTAAAAAACTAAGTTTGGGGAAGCTTACTCCCACTTCAGTGACTCTACAAATAGTAGACCAAACAATGGCTAAACCTGAAGGGGTCTTTGGAAGATGTGCTTATCAAAGTGGAAAAGTTTTTTTCCCAGTAGACTTTATTATACTGAACATAAAGGTGTCAAACGGAAAGTGTCGGGCCAGGCCGGCCCATTTTTTTCAGGCCCGACCATGCTTTCGTGCTGGGCCAGGCACGGCACGGTATAATAGTAACCATGTTGTGCCTGGCCCGGCACGGTTTTGTGGGGGTTCAGCCAAGCACAGGCCCCCGGCACAATTCGTCGGGTTTGGCCCGATCGGGTCGAACCCTAAATTTAAAAAAAATTAGGGTTTCGATGCCGCCGTAACCCTAATTTTAAAAAAAAATAGGGTTTCGGTGTCGCAGTAACCCTAATTTTAAAAAAACTAATTTCGGTACGATACCGTGCCAACGGGCCACGGTACCGTGCTGGGCCAGGCACGACACGAGGCCCGATTAGCCTCGGCATGGCACGACACAATTGTGCCGTGATCGGGCACGGCACGAGCCCGGGCACGAGAAATTTCCTTGCCTGGCCGACCCAGGCACGGCCGAATCGTGTCGTGCCTCGTGAAGAGTAATCAACTAGAGTTGCCTTGATAGATGTGCAGAAGGGAGTACTTACTCTTAGGGTTGGAAATGAGGTAGTTCTTTTCAACCTTGACAAAAGCCTTAATCAAATAGATATTAATGTTCATTATGATATATGTTAGTAGAAAATATTAGCCCTAGTAGTTAAGAACTAGAAAATAATTGTAATGTTGTACTTTCAATTAATAAAAATGAGATGAATTTCTGGTACTCTAAAAATATTGATTCTAATTAAATGCCATCTAGTTTCAAGTCTATAGAAAACTATGTCAAGTCTGAATGAACACAGTAGTGATAATTTTGGTAGTAGTGAAGAGTAATCAACTCAATGAAAGATATGTATAGAAGGATTGCATTTAAAAGATTCGCCTAACCATTTGAAGTATGCTTTTCTAGATCTAGAAAAAGTTAAACCTATGTTTATATTTGCTGCATTAACTGAAATTGAAGAACAAAAGCTGCTAAAACATATGAATATAGAAGATTTGAAGAATATCACTTCAACAATCTATATACATAAAATCTTCTTGGATGATTATGCTAAGGCTTCAATAAAGCATCGAAGAAGACTAAATCCTATGGTGGAGGATGTTGTCAGAAAGGAAGTTCTGGAATGATTGAATACTAGATTTATATATGTAATATCAGACAGCCCTTGGTGAGCTTAGTGCATGTGGTTCCTAAAAAAGGGTAGATTCATTATGATTAGAAATTAAAAAAATGAGCTCATTCATACAATAACTCTAACCGGATGGAGGGTGTGTTTAGATTATAGAAAATTAAATACTACAACTAGAAAGATCATTATCTATAGCCCTTCGTTGATTAGATGTTGGATAGGCTTTCAAGACATCCTCACTTTTATTTTCTTGATGGATATTCAAGATATAACTATTTTTTCATCGCACATGAGGACTAGGAGAAAAGTATATTTCCATACCCTTATGATACCTTTGCTTTTAGAAGATTATTATTTAGGTTATGTAATGCTCCTGCTACATTTGAAAGATGCATGATGTCAATATTCTTAGATTTAATCGAGGAGGTTATGGATATTCATGGATGACTTCATAGTGTATTAATCTAGTTTTGATAATTGCCTATATAATTTAAAAATAATATGTTAAAAATGTATGGTTAAGAATTTAGCCTTAAATTAGCAAATATACAATTTCATGGTAGTAGGATGCATTGTCCTAGTGAACAAAATTTATATAGCTGGTTTAGAAGTATACTAAGCAAAAGTTTTCATTATTTGGACTTTAAAAGTTTTCATAATTAAGAGTTTCCTAGGACATGCTGGATTTTATAGAAGATTTATTAGAGACTTTTTAAAAATATCAAGACCATTATGCAGATTGCTGGAAAATGACAAAGTATAATTTTGATGAGTCCTACCAAACTACATTTGAAGAAATTAGAACCAGACTAGTGGAAGCTCCAATCATGACCACACCTAGACTGGAATGGTTTAGTTGAAATTATTTGTAATACTAGTGATTTTTCAATGAGAGCTATACTTAGACAAAGGAAGATAGAATATATTCACGTTCACCTATTATGCTAGCAAAACCTTCAACAAAGCTTAAAAAAAAGTATTCTACTACTGAATAGAAGATGCTAGCTATGCTATCTACATGTAAAAATTTCAGGCCTTACATTTTTGGTTCCCATGTTATTATCCATACTGACCATGCATCAATTAAATATTAAATATCAAAGAATGAAGTTAAGCCAGGATTGATCAAATGGGTGCTATTACTACAAGAATTAGATCTTGAAATCGATGATAAAAAAAAGTTGTGGTGTTATAATTTCAGCTATCATTACAGTTACCATAGTATGTAGATATAGTGAATTACCTAGCTTGTAGATTTATGCCATCATAATTTATCTACCAGTAGAAGAAAAAGTTATGAACTGCCAACATATACTACATGTGGGATGACCCATTGTTATTTAAAAGTTGAGTTGATATAATTATCAGAAGGTGTGTGCTAGAAAAAGAACAAGGCAACATATTGAAAGAATGTCATGCAACACCATATGAGGGGCATTTCTCATGGGACACATTAGTTCACAAAATTCTCCAATAAAGTTTTTACTAGCCTATCTTTAAGGATTGTATTGAATGAGTGAAGTTGTGTGATCAATACTAAAGAATAGAAAATATTAGCAAGAGGAATGAAATGCCCTGCAAGGTATTTGGTAGGACAAATATTTTATGTATGCGGGATAAATTTTATGGGACCTTTCCCACCTTATTATGGAATATGTACATACTCCTTGTTATTGATTATGCATCAAAGTGGGTGGAGGTAACTATTTTTCCAAGAAATTATACTAATACAATGGTGGGATTCATGCAAAGCAATATTTTGAGTAGATTTGGAATACCCAGAACTATCATATGTTATGGAGGAGGCCATTTTTCCAAAAAGGTTTTTGACAAACTAATGAGCAGATACGAGATTAAACATATATTAAGTTTGGCATATCATCCTCATACTAATGGTCAAAATTAAATTTCTAATAGAAAGATTAAAAAGATTTTAGAAAAAATAATGAGCTCAAATAGAAAGATTGGTCCCCATTGGAATGTCCCCATATCAAATTATTTTTATAAACCTTGTCACATGCCTCTAGAATTGGAATACAAAGCAATGTGGGTCATCAAGCAATTGTATTTTAACTTCATGGCTGCTAAGGAAGAAAGATTACTCCAAATAATTGAGTTGGAAGAGTTGTGAAATAAAGCTTATGAGAGTGCTAGAATCTACAATGATAAAACATAGAAATGACATGATCAAAGAATTTTGAGGAGAGAATGCAAGGTAGGAGACCAAGTTCTGCTTTTTAACTCTAGACTAAAACTATTTCTAGGAAAATTGAAGTCAAAATGGAGTGGTACATATATAGTAGTAACAAGTATAACCTTTGAAATAGTAACAGTGAAACTAGTGCTAGAGAAGACTAAAGCTGAATGGCCAAAGACTAAAGTATTACCTCAGTAGTAAATGAGTTCAAATGAGATGAAATTTTTATAGATGAAAATTTTACTGAAGTAAGGAGCAACAAGTAGTAAGGTCCAACTAGGGACTAAAAACTAAGTAGCTTTATCAGGCAGCCCATATAAGAGTTTGATCTAAGTGTTTTAATTTATTTATTCTTCTTATTTAATTTTAGAAGTTTAGAATCTATTGTTAATGTTTTACTTGATGAGTTGTTTGTAGAGTTTTATATAACTGAGGAAAAATCAGCACAAAATTAAAAGTTGACCAAAAAATATTCATCAAGCCTCAAGGAAAGATCAGACTAAAAAGGGAATATTCTCTTCCCTTAAAAGTTAATTTTAAAATATGCATGATTTTGATTTTGGAGAGAAAAAAATTTTTAAAATTCAAAAAAAATGGTATTGAATGGGGTGTTTACTTGGACATTTTCATGATAATAATGAGCTAATACATGTTAAATTTGTCAGGGAGAATATAGATCCTTAAAGAAATAAAATTGTGTTGTTTATTCATTCAACCAAAAGAGAGACATTTTTTGTTTGTCACAATAAATTGGCATAGATCATGACAAAAAATTGAGAAAAATAAAACTTAAAATTTGGTTGCAACATAGTTTCCAAGGTCATAATAATAATTAAAATTTTTAAACAAGACAAACTCATGTCACAACACGAATTCTATCATGATATCTTTTTTTAGATTTCAAAATATTTTAATGTCGCAACAAAATTTCATGTTATTTTGATAGAGTAGACCAATCATTTTAAATATAAAATAACAGAAACTTATGTTGTAAGAAAAATAAAGAATTTTGTGACCTAGCCAATATTTTGCAATACCAAAAGAATGAAATCAGAAAAGTCATGACAAACAAAAGTTGTCTTAAAGATTACTTTAAGTCATGACAAACTTAGGTGTATACCAACATAAAACAAAATGTGATCTTACATCAAAAAAATTAAATGGATTTTTTTATTGAGTGAATGATGTAAATTTTAATAAAATGATCATCATTAAAAAAATAAAGTTTGTGGGCTAAAATTAAGTCACAACACTCACACTTGAATTTCCAACCTATAGAGATTAAAGTCATGACATGTGCATATTAATCTCGTTGTCCATCTGAGTTTTAAGAAGCAACACGCATACTTTAATTTTGAGCAATACATGCAAACTTCAATTTAAAAACCCCAATCAATTCTACTTCTGCTTATTTTATTTTCAACCCAACAAATTAATCGCTCATGTGGATCATTCGAACATAAAACCCTAGCACCCCTATCTTTTGTCGTGACATTTCTTGATAAACCCATTTCAAAAGCAAAATGGATGAGAACCAAAATGTGTCTCCAACCTAACGGAGATCCTGTAAGAGAACGAGCAACAAAAGGAGGTTCAGCTGAAACTTTAAATGGAGACAAACTCGTGGGGAGAACAAAAAGCTCCAGATGAATCAGAGCTACTGGTAGAAAGAAGAGGGAAGAGAAAAAGGGTTGATACACATGAAGAGTCAGAAAAGGAAACTGAAGTATTCATTTCTGATGAAGCACACTCCACCTGGTAAAGATACTACTCTAAGAAAGGTTTTATCAAAGAGAGGATTTGACAAATTTATCCCATTCTTTGAAAAGAAATAGAGCAACTAGGGTAGAGGGTCTTCTATGAGCACCATAGGCCAGAATATGCTTATATGGTAAGAGAGTTCTACTCAAATTTGGTGGCAATGAAGAAGAAAACTATTTATGTCAGATGAGTATGGGTTCTATTTAGAGAAAAGACCATAAATGAGATGAACCAACTTGAGCATCAGAAATATGGGTTCAAGTCCAAGAAGATGATAGATAGCCTAGATAATGAAAAAAATTATCAAAAGACTAACAAATGGTAAAGATAAGTGAAAGAGTAGCAGGCGAAAAGCACGTGAGGCCATAAACTAAAGAAATCTTATAGAAGATGCGAATGTTTGGTTCTATTTCATTTTATTAGTTATAGCTCCAACCAAATATGAGTACTCCATCAAAGAACCAGAAGTATTGCTAATATTTTCCATCTTGGCAGGGTACAAAATAAATATTGGGGTGATTTTAGAGACGTCAATATTGAGATACCATCATGGCAACAAAAGATGATTGATTCCTCACCCAGCATGAATCACTGAGCTATGCCTGGTAGATGGGGTGAAATAGAGTATGAGATAAAAATTATGCTTAAGAGTCTCTCTTCTAACTTTAATAGGGATAATTAAGGGGCAAAGAAATATAAATAAAAAAATAAGTAGTTGAGGCCAAGGACAACTTAGAGGAGGAAGGAGATAGCGAGGAATGCTTTGAACATACCCTAGAAAAAGCTCATACTCCTATGATGTGAAAGGATAGACAACAAGAAGAGGAATAAGCCCATACTCCCATTAGAACAAGGCTCGCACTACCAGAAGAAAGAAGCCTTCTTGTGTACTCGCCATCATCATTCAGAATTAAGAATAGGGAACCATATGAAAGCCCAATAATAGAAGAAATAGCCTCAAAAATGATGGAGATGCTAATCTCCATGAAAATGGATCTGGAAGAAAGAAATAAAATGGGAAATCAATCAGAAACTAAAGTAAAATACTTGAGAAGTAGAGCTTAAAAGGATGGATCAAAAATAGATGGAAGCCTGGGATAGAAGAGCGAAGATCTAGAGGGAAGAAAAAAAGGAATGAAAGAATTGTCTATTACTACAAATGAAGTTGAGTTTTGAAATATTCATGAAGGCACATAGCTATAGGCACTTGGAACTTCTAAAATTCGCAATAAAAGGGAATCAAATTTTGATGCTAAATTATTAAAACAAATCAAGAATTTCAAATACCTTTACCACGAGCAATTTAAAGAATTTGAGAAGAAAAAAAAGAGCAAGAGACATGGAGTTGGAAGATAATAATATTTATAGAAAGAAAATATGACATGAGAACTTGGATCTCATCAATAAATACTTGACAAACTTTCTAGAATATTTGAAAGATATCTAGTGTGTTGTAAACTCCTAGAGAAGCAGCCAAGAAGATTTATACAACATGGTGGACATGACTCATGGAACTATTCGGATGACTAAGGAGGCAAAAAAGAAAAAAAATTAATATAACCTTTCCTAAATTTGATCCCAACCTTTCCACCAAAACTATGAACCTCCTGATATTATGCCAAAACTACTCCCAAAAGAAAAAAATGAGTTTCCAAAACCTCCCAAAAAATTTTCTCTTCCAGACATACTCAAGCTCTAATAAAATTCAACAAGTTCAAGGAATTAAATGTTATGATGATTTGTTCAGAAATTCTATTGTTATGTCTTATTTTCTTATTGTGGATTCTATTTAAAACGTTCTCCTAGTATCAATTTGTTTTTTTTGCTTGAGAACAAGCACAACAATAAGTTTGAGGGTATTTGCTGAGCCAAAAATGCATCTATATTTTAATAAATTTTTCTGACAATTTTTCATGTTTAGAAGATAGATTTCATAGCTGAAATATAGAATTTCACCCTTCTCATAGTTTTGCAGGTCTTTAGTTAGAAGAAGTAAAATTGCACTAAAAATCCAAAAAATTAGTGAAGGAAAATGTGTCATGATAAAATCAACTCTGTTATGACAAAAATATAAAGAAGAATTGAAAATTAAGTTGCAACTACCGAATGATGTCCCAACCAGCAATAAGAAGAAAGGAAGATGGGGTTATTGCCACTCAAGTCCCTAATAAGAGAATGGAGTCGTGACACACAATAAGTTACGACTAAGAGTGTTAGATAAAAAAACTATTATCACAATAAAGAATTCTTTTAGCAAATAATCCCAAGATGGAAATCTGGTCGCAACAACAAAGTTCAAGCAACATGAAAGAACTTAGTCTTGACATTAGAATATTGTGAAATTAAAACTAGTCATGATATTAGAATTGATCGTGACATTAGAATTGGTTGTGACACCAAAATTAGTCTTGACATCAAAATTTGGTCATGACATCAAAATTAGTCATTATATCAGAACTGGTTGTAAACATCAGAATTGGTCTTGACATCAAAAAAAGGTCATGATATAGATATGAGAAGAAATATAGAATTAGAGGTCACGACGTGGAATTTGAAGTTGGGTCAATCTTTCTAGATTCTACAAAATTATCTTAGAAGCTTGGGCTAGGAGGAGACTATATAAAAACATATTCTTCTTCATGAAAGATGAAGGTGAGAGGCACATGTAGAAAACCATGAAACCAGTAGCTGATAGCTACGCTTATTTTTTTTCTTTTTTACTTCTTTTAATGTAGATCTAGATTAGATTAACATTAATCTTCATTGTTTTGTTTTGGATCTAGAACTAAGCTTGCCAAAAACATAAATCTAAACAAGTATTGCTTATTTTTTTTAATCACTTATTGTATTGTTTTTTAGACTGGAATAAATCATAGAAAGTCAATTGATCTAGTTAGTTGTAATCACTGTGTCCATCGGTGATTACAATCCAATAATATTGAAGTGACATTCTCCTCGGATCGATTTATTTATTGAGCATGTTCTTTTATGTAGGAATCAATGAGTATTCTTTGGAAATAGAAGGGTAAATCTAATGAATTGGTGTTGAACTTCAATTAACTTGTTCTTAATGTTAGACCGAATGTCATAATTTGTTGTTTCCTACCCTTATTTATGGGAAGCCCTATAAGTGACATAGAGAAGGTGATTCCTGAGTGTCAGTGAACAATCTATAAAGGAGATATGTTAGGCTAATAGAGATGAACAAAAGAACTTGATCAATTTATGTATATAAATCCATATTTTACTTAGAGATGAGAAAATGGAGCAATCTCTAAATAAATCACTAAAGATATTACCTTAATCTTTTGAGCGATCGATGTCCTCGTGCCCATTTGGCTTAGATCTAATCAAGAGAAGAAAAAACTCTCAAATATTTAAAGGAAGGGGGCACAAACCATTTGCATAAACTTGCAACACCAATGTCTTAAGAAGCAAGAGACCTACAGTCATCAAAAATGGGTATGAAGTATTGAGAAAGGAAAAATACCTAATTCTTATAAGATGTCTCAAACTATCAGTAACCACTTATATCTTAGATTTCTAGGGAAATAAGGTTATTTAAGTGGTGAAATATGTAGCTTGAAATTAGCCATATAAGTCTATAGAAATGGGTATGAACCACTTTTTAGGGAAAGGTTATTTAAGGGAAATAAGAAATCCAAGGTTGCATGACAATCATGCTTGACAAATTTCAACTTTATCCTAAAAAGAAGTTATACTATATAAGTATATAGAAATTAGCCATACTACAACACTTGGTATCAGTGTTAATTTCTACAATAGAACAGTTCCAGTCCAATTTATCTTTGTAGATTTTAGTTGAATATTATTTAGAGTTTTAGTTCTTTAATTTTCATTATCTTTTAACTAGTATCTGAATACTTTTTTTAATGGTTCAAATAGTGTGAATATTTAGTAGTATGGGTAGTTGGCATTTCAAATCTTGTCAATATTCATTGAAATGATATCTGAACTTACATCCATTCTTACTACTTGATTGAGCTATATAATTGCAATGTCATGGACTAAATCTAATTATAATCTTTATGAGATAGTGTCAAATGAGAGTGATTTAGTCTATATAGAAAAAGACAATCACATATTATTGAAGAAGACATGATGTAGCATTGCTTAGATTCTACATCTTGGAAATAGTTTGATCATATTCATCTATCTTTTATAGTTAAAAGACAAAATATTAGAATAGGACTATGCATAAATAGATTTCTATCATTTAGTCAAACAGGATAACAATACTCTTAATGGCTGGTGATTGTTTTACCATTTAATTTACCACCTTTGATGTGTATGAAAGATGAATATATATTTTTGTGTGTTATCATGCATTGTCCGCGAAACCCAAAAGACAAGTTGAATATTTTCTACAATCCCTAATTGCAGAGCTAAAAAAATATTGGGAGCTAAGTGTGGAAACATATGATATATCTAGTAAGCAAACCTTCTAGATGTGAGCAGTACTTATGTTGACTATAAATTATTTTTTAGCATATTATATCTTGTCAGGATGGAGTACTGTAGGACAATTATCTTGTCTTTACTGCATAGAGAACTCTGAATAACAGAGGTATCAAACTGGCCGGGTCAATCAGACTGACCCAAGGAACGACCCGACTCAGTCATGCCTGGCCCAGCACGGCATGGTACAGACTCATGCCCATGCCCATCCAGACTTGCTCACGACATGGCTAATGACTTGCCGTACTTAGGTCAACCAAGCCACGTGCCTGACAAGCATGGCAAAAACCTTGTCAGGATGGACACGCATTTTCACTACGAACTGAACGGTGGTGAGACCTAGCCCTACCCCGAAGCCCGATGCCCCAAAAGTTAACCGCTAGCCTGATGGATCCGAAATTCTATCGGGACCATAACCCGACCGACTCGACCCACGATCATTTTTCCCCATGGCCCCCTCCTCCCCAGCCCAAGTTCAATTATTCAAAAAGTCAAAGATTATAGAACCAATGACCATTTGGGTCCGTTCGACTGTCGAACCGGCCCAATGATTCAAAAAAAATTCAAATTTAAGCCATTAGATTTCACATCCAACAACTATCAGGCAGAATTTGACGACCCTAAGAATTTTGCCTAATTTTTTATTTAAAAAATTAAAAAAATCAAATATATATATATATATATATATATCTTTTCTAAATCTATAAACCACCCCCTCCCCCCTCATTCAAAGATTTATGTTTTCAAAATATTAATCTCTCTCTCTCTCTCTAGTTTTCTTTCTCTCAGGCTCTTTCTTTTAGTTTTGACATTTTGCCTTTTAGGACTCTGGTGCAGTGTAGATTGTGATGCGTGTGTGGTGTGGACATCAAAAAGCCAAAGTTTACGCATTATAATTTATGAGTATTTTTTTTATTTATTAATTTTTAAGTTTTTTAATTTTAAAATCTAAAATCTTTTTCTCTCTCCTGGTCCTAACTCCTAGTCCTAAATCGAATCTAAAAAAATGACAAATAGTAATTTTAATTATGAAAATAAAATTAATTATAATTTAGATAATGAAAACTTTATAGAAAAGTTGGAGGCTACCAAAACTTGGGTTTCTCCAATCGTCTCAACCCAAATATATAAAAAATAAAAAGTAAAAGAATATTAGTAGTTTAAACTCACTTTAATATAATAAAATAAAAAAATATTAGGAGTGCCGAAAAAGAATTGGCACAGTGAAAATATAGTAAAAATATTTTAAGTTGTAAGAGTTTATGCTTGACTGGGCACCATGAGATGCATGCCGAACTATGCACCAAAAAATGTGGTACATTAGATCCTAGGCAAAACCCAACTCAGCGGGGGTTCTTTGAGGCTAGATCCAGTTCAGCCTAGTTAACTCCCTTCATATACCACAAACAAGTTAGGGAGGGAAAATATGACCAAATTGATCACCATGATGGGTCATCTGATTAGGTTTTTGAAAGATCCAAGGGTAGACAGTATTATGCAAACATATTTTTAGCCTGCATATTGTAGGATTCCTAAGTCCATATCTAGGAACAACATGCTAAAACATTATAAGTTAGAAAAAAAATAATAATTAATGAATTTAGAGATTATAATGGAATGGTGTTCGTGATATCCGATATCTGGACTAATCATGATGATGTATCTTTTGCATGCCTCGCCTCCTACTTGCAGATTCTAAATGGACCCTAAATACAAAAATATTAGGATTCTCTGAGATTCTCTATCATCATGATGACCTGGCTAATTTTTGAGTGCATGATCAAAAATTTAGAGAATATAAAATTCAAAATAAAATATTTAGTATCACATTTAATAATATATCTAATAATAGAGTAGTGATTAACATATTTGTTAGGAGTATTAGAGATTAACCATTAAAAGAGATTTTGCACATTAGATACATGTGTCACGTGATTAACCTGATAGTACAAGTGGGAATGAAGGTGTGTGCCCCCACTTTAAAAAACATACGTAATTCACTAAAATATCTTCGTATGTCTCACAGAGAACAAGAGTTTGGTAGTCTTTGTTTGTCTACTAGTCTAAAGAAGGAGAAATTCCAATCGGATGTGAGACACCATTAGAATTACACATACATTATGTTAGAGTCATGTGTTGGATACGAACACGTGATATCCAACTATGTCAATAGTAAGAGTGGTGAACTTATTATTGACGACACTGACTGGGTTATAAAAATTTCATTTATAAAATTTCTGAAGATTTTTTATGATATGACAAACATGTATTCGTCAGTTTATACTCTTACAACTTGCATTACACTCAGGTGCATATGTAATATTAGTAGAATGTTTATCAAGTTTTGAGATGACACAATACTTAGTAATATGGTTGTAGATATGAAAACCAAGTACTTAAAGTACTGGTCTACCATTTTATCTCTTTATTATCTAGGTTCCTACATGGACCCTAGAGTTAAGGTGGAAGGGGTAGAAAACATTTTGACATACATAACCTCGTGCATGAACCAGGAAGACCCACCTAAAGGATTCATTTACTAGAAGTTGATTGAGCTCTTTACATATTATGATACTAGGTATGTTGGTGGTAGTAGTGAGGCTCCTAGTACAAACATGAATACCATATTCAGAGATGATGATTATTCCATTCAGGTAGTGAGGGGGAAATGATGGAGTGGATCATCAAATAGGAGCGAGCTGTCTCAGATATTTTATAGTGGTGGAAATCATATGAGTCCACCTATCCCGTGCTATCTAAGATGACATGGAATCTACTGACTCCTCCAGCATTGAGCATAGTATCAGAGTCTACTTTTTTTGTTGTAGTGAATGTGATTTCAGATATGAGATCCAGATTATGGTCAGATATTATTGAGGTATTAGCATGCATGAATGATTAGAGGATTTGATCTTGGGCAACAATGATCATGCTGGGACTACAACAAAAGTAGAGGAGTTGATTGATGACGATTTGATGATTGATGATAATTGATGAATTGAGACACTGATACTTATCTTATATTATCATTTAACATATGTTGTAATGCTATCTTTTGATGATATTTTTTATTTCCTTTTTCTTTTTTGGATTTACATTGTCTTTGTTTATTTTTTTTCTTGTCATATTACTTTGAGTTTGAGGCTTGATCTTGAATATTAATTATTTATGATTTGCATTGGTTTGTATTAATATTTATATTTTATTAATTCAAATACTGTTAGTTTTTAAATTTTAGTTGTTTATTATACTAAACTTTTTGTTTTATTTAATTTATTAAAATAAAAATTACAAAATTAATTATTTATTTTAATTTAATTATTAACTAGTAACTAATAACTATTTAAGTAATTAAATATTAAAATAATTAAATTTTTAAAACCCAACCTCATAACCAACCTAGATGGGCCAAAACTAGCCTTTCCTGGCCCTACCCAAAATAGGTTCATCATAGCCATGCCGACGGGCTATGCCGGGCTGGCTATGATAAAGCCATGTCGGGCTAGGCATGACATAGTTATTGTACCATGTCGTGCCCGAAATGGCATAGTGGCCTGGTTGGGCCACCTAAAACAAGGTTGGCCCAGCTTGGCTTTGTCCTTTTGACACCTCCAACTTTAATGCATTTTCTCTAAGCAAAGGTGGAAATTTTTTTTGATTTGATAACTATCATAGATTCTTACAAATGAAACATCCATTTCGAAGGAATAAAAAAGTATTTAGGAAAGGGCAGACAGTTCTATAAAGTTTACCTTCTATGAGATTAAGTACATAAATATTAAAGGTAATTGAAAGATATTACTTCAATAAAGTTACATAAATTGATGCTATTTGCATAAATGCACAAATTTCTAAAAATTGTCACTGGGATTGGAAGAAACAAAGTATCTTTTGTGATTTACCTTATTAGAAAATAAACCTAATTAGTCACAACTTAGATGTAATGCACATTGAAAATAATTTTTTTGATAAAATTTTTAATACTATCATGAATGTAGAAGGAAAAAAAAACATGCTAAATCAACAGAGGATTTAAAAGAGTTGTAATCATGTCTAGAATAACAAATGGTTGAATCAATGAATACATTTTTTAAGGCTTGTTGAAGTCTTGACAAGGTACAAAGGAATAGAACTTAGGTTGCTTGATGAATATGCATCTAACATAGGAAGATGTGATGTTGTGAAGAATTATAAATTATTTGGGATGAAAAGTCATGATTTTCATGGTTTATGTAGAGGCTAATACTCATATTATTTCGTGAATTACTTCTTGAAAATGTTTGGCAAGCCTTGACCAAAATAAATATTTTTTTAAGAATCTTATTTGTAATGTCATAACAAGGAAAAACGTGGAGCATTTACAAAATGATATACCTATCATTTTATGTAGACTTGGGTGTATTTTTCCTCCAAGCTTCTTTGACTTCATAAAATATCTTCTGATCCACTTATCTTACGAATCAATAATAGTAAGCAATATGCAATACAGATAGATGTATTCATTTGAAAGGTTATATATTTTTCATTTCATCATCTATAATTTCCAATGAATCTTACCAATAAATATTAGTGTAATGAAAAATTTTTTTAGATATCTTTGAAAATTGAAAAACAATTTTCAAAATAAAGATAAAGTTGAAGGATCGATATGCAATGCCTACTTGGCTGAAGAAGTTTTGATATTTTTTGAATAATACTTTCAGCCATTGGTGTATACTATGCATCAAAAAATATCATGAAATAATGATTATGGTATGTGTGATGGATTAGAATAAGAAAGTATGTTTTTTATTTTCACCCATGTGGGTCGATCATATGGTATAGCAAAATCAAGATATTATTTGGATGACCAAGAGTATCATATTGATCACACATATATCTTATTTAACTGTGAGGAAGTTAAACTATATATTGAGTAAGATTTATTTTTGTTTTACATTACTTTTCTTTCTAATGGTATGTGATATACTAATATTAATATTCAAAATAATTTCAATATTATTTTTATATAATTTATGCTAAGGAATTAAGGCAAAAAGTGAACTGCATATTGATGATACTGCAATTGATGCTAAGCTTGATAAATATTTTGTATATGGGTTTGAGAAAATTGTTAGTATATAAATTTTTATGTTTCCTCCTAATAAATATCATGCATGTGTATGTTAGTTTGATTTTTTTTATTCCTTATTTAAGCACATTATCTGTTATCAAATATCTCTAATAGACAAATAAAGGATCTTGCAAGAAGGTCGACTAAGTGTATATATGTATCTCATAAATTGTGTAAATATATATGAATTTCACACTTTGAAATATAATTCAAATAGAGCTACAATGAAAAGTGGTATATGCATTAAGGGATGCAACTAGACTTCATATAATATTGACTTTCGTGATTGATTAAAATTTTACAATTAGAGTATCCATCTTTATCAATTAAAAGGATGATTTTATATAAATGTGAATGGTTTAATCCCATTCCATATTTGTGTACTAGAATTCATCATCAATACAACATTGTAGATATGTACCATAAGAAATATTATCATGAGTATAATCCATTCATTCTTACAATGCAAGCAGAATAAGTGTGTTACACCGCTTATCCAACCATAAGGAGAAATGATGGTGGCTAGTGCGCTATTTATAAAATAAAATCTAGATCAATAGTTGAAGTTCCTAAAACATATATCATAGTGACACCATCACATGTACCTATGTTTCAAGAGAATATAATGAAAATTAAATATATCAATCTTGTGGTAGATGATGGACCTGAAATATTGATTAGTGAAGATGGAAACAATTTAGATATTAATGATGCACATATTAAAAAAGATAATGAAAAAGAATTAATAGCACCATCATATGAGGATGAATATTTAGATGGAGAAGATTTGTTTGATATTTTTGATAGTGATTAGAATTTTATTAACCTCGATGTTAAGTTATACTATTTCTTTTACAATTGTTACATTTGCTTGTTCAGGAAATAAAAGTTTTTAAATTTTGTAATTATTAATGTGTTTGTAATGATATTTTCTTAGTATGTATTATTGATTAACTTTATTTATTATCTTTGAATGTTTGGATGTTTATGAAAATTGAATTAGGTATGAGAGGTAACCATTCAAGTGGATGTAGATCTCAATCCCTAGAAAGGGGTAGAGTATGTCAACAAATAGTTCGTGGAAGAGGAATTCAATATCTATTCTATGACAACAATACTACAACTGTTTCACCATATTCATCTACATGCACGGAAAATATGTTGGCATCACCTCCTCTTCACACACCTATTTGTCTGCTACTAACATTCTATCTACGTCTCATTATGCACCAACTAGTAATGTTATATCTATCCCACCTATCTTATAAGGTATATGTGATGCTACTACTACATCAATAATAGATAAATATTCACAATCAATTATTTTCATGTAAAGTTATGATACAATCTTTATCTGGACTACTCTTGATAATAAACAGTGTGTAGTTTTGAAAAAAAATACTACTTCATGCATGAATATTTTTTTTTGTTTTTTTACATTAATTTTGTTAAACTATTCATAATATTTTAAATGTTTAATTTTGTTTAAAATCTCGTAATTTTTATCAATAACTAACTCCGATTTTGTTATTGATCCATCATTATCATTGAGAATGAAAATGATGTTTGCATTACTTGTTTTGGAAAAATAATAAAAATCAAAGATACATCAAATTAGTAACATAAGATTTTTTTTTTGTTTATATGTATATTTATGTGCTAATGTTATTTTAACTATATGTTTATTCCTTCTATTTCTCATACAATCAAGAAGATTTATAAGGAGAAACTATTTGATGAGGGTACAAAGTGGAGCAAAGTACCTTCAAATATGAAGTAATATTATTGGGAAGAATTTGAAGTACAATTTAATGCAAGTAGCTAATTTTAAAATTATTGTATTATTAAAAATAATGCAACACAATATTTTGTTCTTTTCTTTTTTATTTGTTGCAGAAAAAATATAAAAGGAATAATACTTTGTTGATCTATGTGAATGATACATAGAAATATGTGACTAGTATCAGATATAATGACAAACTTGGAAAATAGTGAAAAAAATATGCTAAAGATGCAAAGTCAAATAGTATTCCTCAAGGTGTTTGGAAAAAATGGTGGAAATATTGGAATTGTTCAGAGTTCAAGGCTTTATCATAGATAGCATCCCAAAACCGTCAATACAAGAAAGCAGGTGAAGGATCAATACCTTGAAATCATATTAGTGGTTCGAAAAATACTGACCAACATTCTTTGGATTTGGTAATAGTCTTATTCCAATTTAATTTTGATATTAATGTTATGAATGTAAAGGATGCTAAAGCAATTAAAATATTTCATGTACATCATAGGTTTATATTATTTATTTTCAAGGGGCTATTTTTAGGGGGCTGAGTTGGGATGTCCTTCAATACCATTTGAAGGTGTTCAAGCACATACACAAGAAGATGAATGAATCCTTTATAGACAAGCGACCAAATGATAGTAATGTAAGTTTCTAATAATCTACTTTAATTATGTTATGTGAGTTATAATATTTTCATGGACATATTTAACAAATTAAATCTTTGCCGACCAAAATAATTTATTTTCCTTGAAAAGTATCTTTTTTTTAATAGTCATGAGTTATTATATATGGACTCTGTAAGTATAATGACTGCCTTTGATTCTTTATATTGAAAATCAAATAAAAATAATATATCATATAGAAAGTCTAATAAAAATGTCATCAATTCAATTCTGATATTCTTTTTATATAAAATTATATAATTTAAAATTTTAAAAAAACTTATAAACTCAAATAAAATAATATTTAAATAAAATACAAATATAAAAATTAAATATTTCGTATATATAATTACTAGTTATAATGATTTGAATGATGCAATTAAATAATAAGAGAATGAGAGAAATGACATATCATAACCAAGATATATTTTTCATTAAAGTAAAATAGAATAATACCACTATAAAAAGTGCATATGTTTATGGACTACCAAACATGATTTTAGGTGAGGTGCGCCTTTTTGAATGTGCCTTTCAAGGGGGCCAAGTAAGGTGCTACTACACTGTTAACTTTGTGTTAGCATGTTTTTTAAAATTACAAATGGATACATTTATTTTCTTATTTATTTCTTTCATGTGAATTATAATATTTTCATGAATTCATCATTTCAAGTTGATGAATTTTTTATGTTAAAGATGTGGATTATAGTAAATACAAAAAAAATGTTGGAGTTGAGTGCTAGTTTAATGCAGTAACCCACAATGTTTTTATGTTGTTGTTATATTTATTTCTATTAAAAATACAATGTTATATTATATTATTCAATTATAAGAAGCTATGGAGAAGATGGTTGACATTGCTTCTCAAGTTATAGATCAATCTATAGAAGCTCAAGCGATTGATATTGCGCATACTTACCTTCAGACCATTAGAGCGGAGCCAAAAAAAATAGTGAGTTTATGGTCTTTGTACCCATGCACCTATATTTTATCTAGGTTCTATTTGGAGCTCATCATCTACCTCTTCCAATTAAAATAATTTATTTGATAATAAGTTATGGAAGAATATACAAGAAATTCAGGATAATTTATACTGAAAAAATGAAGAGATACAACACAAGAATGAAAAGATACAAAAACAAATTGAAGAGATGAAAAAGAGAGGAGAAATACTAAATAAAGAGGATGAAATGCAACAGAAGATTTTGAAGATGGAGAAAATTATGTGTAAGTTAGTATAGACTTAATATATTTTTCAATATTCTAGAAAAGATTCATCTAGATCTATGGAAAAGAATACTTATAACAACTCTAAGTGATACTTGTTTTTTTGTTGTTGTTTTGGGCATTATTGCAATCAACTTTGTTGTATTGGAATTTTTTTTGTGCTATTCTAATTTATATATGTAATATATATGCAATACAAATGGTTGAAGTTTGTTATATGTTATTAAAATTTATATATTTCATGTGAACATATGTAAGATGGGTGTATTTGAAATGTTTGGTGTATCAAATACATCTGTAAAAAAAATGGTAATGAATGAAATATTATTTTTGTATGCATACAAATATAATTGCATACATAAATGAAAATATGTGAAATTTATTTTTGTCGCTAAATATAGAAATGGAAAATGACATTCAATTCTGAAGCGAATTTCGAAACAAAAATAGCATTTCTATTTTGTCACTATTTTAGTATCAAATTAGAAATAGAAATATAGTATCCAATTCTATCACTATATTTAGAAATGAAAATGATCCATTACACAAATTTGAACACCCACACAAATTTTGTTTCTAAAATTTAGAAAGGAGCATTTTAGAAATAAAAAATAATCATTTTTAATTCCATCAATAATTTAAAATAGTGACAGAATTAGAAAAAGAATCGATCATTTTTTATTTGCTTCTTTCTTATTTTGAATGTACGCATGTATAAATACAATTTATATGTATAGTGTATATATAGATATATAAACACACACACACACACACACACATATATTACATTACATATAAATATATATGAATATCTATTGTAATATACATATGTATATACATATATACTTTTATATATTATTGTATATATATATATATATATGTCTATATAGTGTAGTATATATACATAGCATATATACTATAGACAAATGTATATGTCTATAGTATAGTGTGTGTCCTTGTGTGTATATTTCACAATAGACATACAAATTAAATGTATATGTATATATGTATGTGCGTGTGTGTAATATAGTATATATATATATATATACATAATTATATATATTATGCATATCCACACACACACACATATATATAGTTATATATAAATACAATATAATAATATACAAATACTATATAAAGTACACGTGTGTGTGTGTGTGTGTGTGTCTATAATCAGCAAGCATGGTATATATATCAGCAAACATGCTAACTAGCATTGTGACTGGCATGATCATTGACATGGAAAGATTTAAGATATTTTGGGAAAAATGAAATTGAGTGCCCCAAAACTCAATTACTCTTGAGATTGATGCATCAATTTTCAAATATAAAATTATGATTCCCAAAACATAAATATTTTCATTTGTAGGTGCTCGAACACAATTTCACCTTTGAATTTTATATGATACCATATATTTGAAAAACACACCCAATCCAACAAATATATATTTTACATATTTCATCCATAATTTTTGACAAATACATTAAATTTATAAAGTATTTGTGAGTTGAATCACAATTTATTTTAAAATAAAACTCGCAACAACAATTTGAAATAGACTATTCTACAACAATAATGTAATAAACTAAGCAATAAAATATGGTTCAAGCTAATGACACTTAGGATTTGGGATAATAACAACCAAAGGGAAATGTCTTTTTATAGAATAAGAATGAGTAATCTCATAAGAGATTTTTTATGTGGACGAGGTAATATTTTACTTACCTACAATTGGTCTTACATTCTCTCACTTGAAATACACTTCATGCATGTTACTCATGTTTCTAACAGTACTAGGCTAATAGAAAATTGACATCATATAAACTTGTTTCTCTTTAAAGGTATTGTGAGTACATCAGTTAACTTATTCTTCATATGAATTTTATGTATATCTACACTTTTTTCTTAGCCTTTTCTCACATAAAATGATATTTTACTCTAATATGTTTTGTTTTCAATCATACATAATAAAGCATTGCAAGACTTTCTTGATATAATTCTGCTGGGAAATCTAAATCTTCATATTATTTATGTCTCAGTAAATTTTCATCTCCATGATCTTATTTTCCAATCACATATCCTTCATATCAAATTTTATTACCAAACTTGGGCATGATCTTTGTTGGGCCCTTTTTACAACTTACCACAATGCTAAAACTTATTCCTCATGACACGATCCCAAAAGCTCATTGGGCTATTAATTTTATCTAATGGAGATTCATAATTATATGAGTCATACAAGTAGTAAAGTAGAAATAAGCCTGGATATTAATTCCATAGAAATTATATGAATAGTTTGACTAACCAATTATAAATTAACTGCTACTTGAATTGAGATAATAAACTTGGGTATTGGATAGATACTTAGAATCTATGGTTGACTTACTTATTTATGTATGATAAGATTTCTTTAACATTAGGTTAATGTTATACTCGATTTTCTGACAAATAGTACAAAAATGTTGATTTACCCTTTTACCTCCTTAGCATATAATATGGTTATTAACTTTGGACTGTCACGACCAATGATGGTTCTCTTTTAGTTGTGTATTTGATATTTTACCATTAAAACTATACTAATGAGCTGTTTGATAATGTACTTAAAATCTTCAAACCATTGAAAATTAAAATTTTCAATGGTTTGAAGATTTAAGTGTGTTTGATAAAAAAATGTTGGGAGCTGAAAATTTAAAATTTTAAGTGAAAAATTATTGAAAATTTTTAGGCAGAGACTTAATGTTGAAAGTTAAAAATTTTCAACAAATTTTTTTTTAAATTACAATTTTGTTCTTTTTTTCATTTCTTTTTCGTTTTCTCATTCACGCTGCAGTTCAGTTTGTGAATATGTATTCTTCTCCTCATTTCTCCGCCACTATAAACCCTAATCCTAACCCTCTTTCATTATTAATTTAAGAGAGAAAATAATAAATCAACTAGTTGTTTATTAATTTTTGTTTTTATATTAAAAATTTGGATAGTTTTAAAGAGTTTAGATTTTATTAATTATTTTTTAAACATTTTTATTTCTTTTTTGGATTTATAATTTATTTATGGATATGTTTTTAGGAATTTTATTTTTTTAATAATTAATAATTGTAGTGGAAAAAAAATTTATTAGAAATTCTATTTATGTTGGATAATGTGTAACATAATAATAATAAGGGTAAATAAATAAAATACATCATTTTCCTCATTCAACATTTACAGCTATCAAATAATATATTTATATTCAGCATTTAATTAACATTAATTTATTAAACAGTTTTTCAATACAAATTCAACACTTATAAAATTCAACCTTAATTTTTCATCACTTATTTTTCAGCACTTAATTTTTTTCAGGTTTTATCAAACTGACATTTACTTTGTTCATGGATAATCCATACTTTTACTCATTCTAGGCATTAAGTCAACTATCTTTGACTTTTGTATTGAATATCCATTTTATTCTACAATCTCAATGGTCATAATAGACATAAAATGATATGACAATAATTATGTTTGAGCTTTTGGCTTGGTAAATATCATACTTAGATCAAATAATATATGTCTTTCTACTAATTTTATCTATGAAAGTCATACAAAAAGAAATGATTAGCTAGGTTGTCACCACCTTATGAAATATCTTCATATGAAATTGTTCCATGGCTTACCTGTCACCATCCATTATAGTCAATACACAACTCACATACTATGGTGAAACCCCTATGTTAAATGTTCTACATAACTCCATATCATTTTAAGGCTAGTTTTTCTAGAATATGCACAATAAAATGATCATAAATTCATTTGTACTTTCAACTTTATGAGCATTATATTCCTATTAATTAAACTTGAATGAATTTAAGATTTCCACATATAGGTTCATCTTATGGGATAAAAGTTGAAGGGTTGTCACTTTATTCAGATGATATCTCATAAGTGTGTCTCATAACTTACTTATCACCTTCTGCCACAACCAACATGCCATAATCTATGTTAAAGTAAAACCATAAATCATTGTTCTAAATAATTTCCATATTCATCAACATCCAGAATATAACATTACCACAATTCAAGATAATACAAACATGATCATCATACACACATATAAATTAATGATAGATCCTTATTTAGCTTGATATTAGAGAAAAATTCAAGTGAGATGTATGGTGCTCCATCTCATTGAATCACTGGTACCCAATGATCGTCGATGTGAGAATCTAGGTCTCAAATTTGATTCCTAATTGTCATAACTATTGAATCTCCTCTCTACAACACAAAGTCATGATGGAGAATGCTATGATTGATGAACTTCCTTTCTGGAAAAAGTGATTACGGTGGCAAGAATATCATAACTAAAGCAATTACTCTCTAGAAAAAAAATTTGTCGTGGCAAGAATGTCGTGATTGATAATGTTCCTTTCTAAAATAAATAGTTGTGGTGGGAAAAGATTTTCATTATTAAAAATTGCTTGGTGAAATACAATTTTGGCTCGATAATGAATATATTATAACTAAGAATATTCCTCTATGGAATAAATATTCATAGCGAGAAAAGTTTTTATTACTAAAAATTATTTGATGTTATGTGATTTTAAATCTATAATGAATATGTCATGATACTTGAAAATGTCATGACTTTTTGTACTAGTGTGACACTTAGTTACCATACTATTATTTTAGAACTTATGTGGTCATGACTCCAAGATAATGTCATGGCCATGAAAAATATGTTATAAAATAAAAAATAATAGCAACTAGAAGAAATAGTTGTAGCACACAATGATTATTATAATTTGTTTGTAAAGTCATATCCAAGAAAAACTATCATGACTTCTCAATAGGCATGTGCCAGTATAATTAAGTTATGACATTAGAAATATCAGGATTCTTTATTGCTATTCTGCCCTCCATTTACATTGTCCACCAAGCCACTAATTCTAATTGATTTAAATCTAATTTCACTATTATTTATCAAATTTCATAAAATTCATAAAATAATGAAATCCTTTCATTTAAATCCCATATTGAGTATAAACGCATCATAAAAATAATACAAAATAACATAAAAAATTAGTACTTTGACTGCTAAAAAAACTCTCACATTAAAAATATTACTTATCCTTTAGCAAATGACTCCCTCTCTCTCTCTCTCTGAAAATTATCTCGAACAATAAAAAGGAAGAATTGTTTGGTATGCTAAAATACTGAATAAAACTAAGTATTTTGGTTACTATTTATAATGTGTTTATATAAAAATAAGCTTTAAAATGAAAAAAATTTAATAAATTATGATATGTTTGTATACAAATGAGCTTTAAAATGAATAATTTTACTAAATTATGATGTTTGACGAATTATGATGATAAGTTATGAAACCACGTCATTTTTATATAAAATAAAAATTAGTGGATTATTGAGGAGAGGAAAAAATTATGTAAAGGCATAATAATTCTTCTATTATAATTGTATTAGACCTCAATGATCTAAAGGGTAGTCCTAATATGTATTTTTGGCCGAAACTCTACACAAATAGTTATGATAATCTTCTTATGCTTTGATTATTTTACAATGCAACACATTCTATTCGACTATACAACTTTCTTAGAGTCATAGCTGAACTAGCTTATAATATTTTTTTCTGGTGATGACATTTATTTCATATTATAGTAACCAAATACCCACTTGTGCTCAAAGTCATGACAAACCTCGAGCACTACAACTTTTTCAATATAGAGCAAGTAAGTCCAAGAAAAAAGCTATGACATTATTTCAAGCACTATGAAATTTAGCTACAAAAAGTTTTAGAGAGCAATACTTAAGCAGTGGTTATTTCTAGGGCCGCAGCTATTGCTCTAAATAAATGACATAAGTCATAGCCTATTCTCAGTACCTTAACTTAGAGGCAAAATATGAATTCATAATCATTCTCAGTAATGTGGCCATCTAATGCAAGAGACAGATCAAGGCTATGACCTATTATCAGCCACTATTATCATCCACTATTATCATCCACTATTATCAAGTCAATGACCTATTCTCAGTAATATGAATTCATAGTGACAAAATATGTTGTTGCAGCCACTATTAGCATCATGATCATCTAATGCAAGTGAGAGACTAAAGTTGCAATCTATTTCTAATGCCATGACTTTGTGTTCTAGAGAAGAAATGTGTAGTGAAAATCATTCTTAATGTCAAAGCATTCTAAAGTTATAAAGAGACCAAAGCTATGACTTTTTCCTAAAATATCATGACTTTCAACTTAAAGTTTGTACCCATCCATTCGATTATAAAAAGAAAAACCAAGAATTTTGAGAAGGGAGTTCTAGGGCATGAGAAAATAGATGAAAGTTAAGAATATTAGGAGTTAAATTTTACTCAACCCTAAAAGAGATTCATGAGAAAAATGACAACATAAGGCACAAGAATAAACCCTAAAGGGGATGAGTGAATTTTGAATCTCATTAGGGACAAATCCGAGGTTCACAACTAAATATTGTAAATTTTAAATTTGATTCCTATGTACTATTGAGGGCTGTCATCAGAAACCCAATATTCCATAAAATATTTCTTTAATTATCTCATATAAATTCCTCCCCAATGTTAGACTAAATTGAGATCTAGAGCTATTATATTAAATTATATATGATATATATTAAATGAACAAATTTAATATTTAGATTTTATTGTGGTTTGGATATTGAGAGATGTTTTAATTATGTAGAACTGAAATTAGAGTTTTACTATTTGTATATTTTTGTGCTATTATGGTGGATGGTGATACGTAAGCCATAAAGCATACTCATGCATAATAATAAGGAAGTGACAATCCTTCTGATTATGATTCTCAAGATAAACCTATATATTAAAACCTAATATTGAGATATGTTAATCATGTGAGTATGGTACTTATAAAGATGAAAGCATGAATGCTTTTATAATTCAATCTACTATTCATATATTAGAAGAACTAACTCAGAATTAATGTGATCATTTTATAAAATATTTTCAAAAGGATTTTGCTTTTAGTGTTTGAATCATATGTCGTCATGATATAAAATGATAGGTAAGTTATAAGGCATGCATGATTAGAGGTAACTAATAAGATAGTGATTGTCTTGTATTTTTTTATTGTATGATTACCACCTATGAGATTTAAGGGAGAGTATATATTAATTATGAAAGAATAGTGCTTATAAAATTGAAAGTATTAATACTTTTACTACCACATTAGTTTATGTTTATATGATACGTGATGTCAAAGGATAAGAATACATATACGAAGAAACCATCAAGGTCATTTGATGAGTTGCCTAAAAGGGACAGACTTGTGAATGATGTTTGAATAGAGATGATTTGTTATTTTAGTTCTGAAGTAGCAAGAAGATAGCTATGATAAGATCATCATTGAGGAGGGCTTAATAGTTAATAATTACCTTGTGTGTCAATAGGACACTAGGGTATTTCAATAATAATCTTACATTCATTTTATAAACAAGCTCAATAATATTCAAATAATTTAGATAAATCATCATGCATAATAGAATTTATTAACTCTAGAATTTAAGAATCTTACTTAAAACTCAATCTTATCCTCTTAACTAGAATAGTTATTGACTAATAGTTGGTTAAATTAAACTTCCTATACAATTCTTCTGAGATTGATATCTAGACAAAAAGTCTTATTTTACAACATGTATAATTTATATACTTGTGGAACTAATTGGACAAGAAATACTTGCTCAAAAAGATTCTATAACTTTGCTTAATACCAAAAAACTAAGCATTATAATAAAGTCATAATAAAATTTTAATTATTATATAAAATATGTGAATGAATAGTAGCTAGATAGTATTGTGAACAATGCATGAACTATGTGAACAGTGCATAAATAATAAACTATGTGAATAGTACATGAATAGTACCCATGTGAATGGTGCATGAATAGTAACCCCATGAAAATCTATATATAACCCTCAATTCCATATGGAATGTATCCATTGTAATCAAAAGAAAATTTTTCTCTAATTTCTCTTAATTCTCTCTCTCTCTATATTTCCTTTTGTAAGTTTTATTTATAATTTTGTACTTATTTTATAATACATTAACTAATGTAAACACTAATTTAATGTCCTTCATGATACCATTAAAGAATATAATAAGGCATATGCTTAGGACAAAGCAAAAGCAATGATCTTCATTTGGCATCACTTCCATGAGGGACTAAAAGTTGAATATTTGATGGTGAAAGATTCTCTTTAATTTTTGAATAACCTAAAAGAAAGATATGACCACTAAAGACAATCATTCTCCCCAAAACTCATTATGAATGGAAACAATTATGCCTACTAGAATATAAGACTATAAGTGAATATAATTTAGTTATGTTTTGAATTAACTCTCATTTAGGATTATGTGTAGAAAAAATCATTGATCATGATATGTTGCAAAAGATTTTTTTTTTTACTTTTCATGCCACAAATTTACTCATGCAATAACAATACCATGAAAGGGGCTTTAAAAAATATTCTAAATTAATTTATTATCTTCTTGCTACTGAACAAAATAATGAACTTCTAATGAGAAATCATGAAATATGTCCAATTGGTTCTACTTCATTGCCTAAAGTGAATCTAACTACATATTAACATCATTTTAAAACCCAAGGTCATGACTATGTACATGGGCACATACATGGTTGGGGCAGTTCAAGTAAATTTGGTAATCAAGATGGTTATTTCAAAAATTCATCTTGTCACCTGAAGTGAGAGAGAAATGAAAAGAAAATTTATAAAAATAAAAAGGACTCAAATAAAATTTCAATTGAAAACACATGTTGCTATTGTGGAATGAAGGGTCATTTTGTCACAAAAAAGAAATGAGACAAAAGTAGAAACAAATTTTGTTGTTGAGTGTGATCCTCCTAATACACAATATAATGACAACACTCAACTGGGTGTGTTAAATTTTTTTGTCTAATAAAAGGATAATATTTCTTATTTGATTAATAATAATTATGTAATGTCGAAGATAGATCATATTAAGAAGAGTTCTAAATACCTATGAAATATTTTTGCTTTAAATAAATTCCTAAATAATAAAATAATTATTTTATTTTATCAGTGTTAGATACATTATTAATTAAAGTTTTTTGCCAGTACATATTCTATATATTATTATTTATTAATTAATTTTACTGTGGTGCATGTGACTCTTCCATTGATGAAAATGGAGTTATTAGTAAGTGAACATTTTATTGATAATAAAAATTTGTGCCTTGCAAACAATGTGACAATACACACTATACCAGGGGGTTTGAAATATGTCTCCTTCTTAAAGAGGCAAACAACAAAAGTCAGTACAATTTGTGGTAGCACAATTCTAATTGAAGGCTCAAGAAGAGCTCATATCATATTGCCTAATGAAATCACATTTGTAATTCATGATGTCTTATATTCTGAAAAGTTTCAATAAAACTTATTGAGTTTTAAGGATATCCTCAAGAATGGAAATCATGTTGAGACAACAAATGAAGACAATGTCAAATATATGTGTATTACAATTACAACTATTGTTTCAGGTAAGAAAAGTATACTAGAAAAATTATCTACATTTTCTTCTAATTTATATTACACCATTATTTGCAACATCGAGGCACATACCATAGTGAACCAAAAGTTTAGTAATAACCATGAGTTTATATGTTGGTATAATAGGTTGGATCATCCTGATTCAATTATGATGCGAAGGATTATAAAGAATTCATGTGGACATTCATTGAAAAACTAAAAAATATTATAATCCAATAAATTCTCATGTGTTGCTTTCAAGGAAAATAAATTTTTAGACCATCACCTACTAAGATTGGGACTGAATCTCTTGTATTTTTGGAATGCATACATGCTGATATTTGTGGACCTATACAATCAGCAAGTAGAACATTTATATATTTTATAGTTTTAATTAATGCTTCCACTAGATGGTCACATATATGATTATTGTCAACTTGCAACTTGGTGCTTGCGAGATTACTACACTCAACTAATATGCTTATGAGATTACTACCCTCGACTAATATGCTTACGAGCTCACTTTCCAAATAATCAAATTAAAATAATATGACTTGATAATATTGGTGAATTTACTTCTCAAGTGTTCGATGATTATTGTAATGCTATAATTATAAGTATTGAACATCCTATAGCACATATTCATACTCATAATGGTCTTGCAGAATAATTCATAAAATGAATTTAATTAGTTGATAGACCATTACTTTTGAGAGCAAGGCTTCTTATATTTATATGGGGACATGCTATTTTATATGAAATAATACTTATTTGCATCATGTCAACAAATTATCATAAATTCTCCCCATTATAATTAGTTTATGGTCATGAACCAAATATTTTCTATCTAAGATTTTTTGGATGTGTGGTTTGTGTTCCAATTGTTGCATCACAACAAACCAAGATAGGACCTCAAAGAAGATTAGGAATATATATTGGGTATGAATCTTCAACTATAATTAATTATCTCGAATCATCTATGAAATATTTATGTATGGCATGTTATGCCGATAGCCATTTTGGTAAAATAACTTTCCCAGCATTAGGAGGAGAAACTAAACAGCTGGAAAAAGATATTAGCTAGAATAAATTATCATTGTCCCATTATGATCCTCACACGAAACAATGTGAATAAGGAGTTTAAAATATAATTCATTTACAAAATTTAGCAAATCAATGAATAATGTTGGGTAATCGCGCTTCCACGGGTAGTGAGATTAAGAACAGAAAAACACAGAAACAACACAGAAACGAGCAATATATATATCCCAATCCACAAACATTCACGACAGAATCAAAACGAAGAAAAACAACACAACAAATAACGTGGTTCGCTAGTCGCTCAGTACGACTAGCTACCTCCACCAGAAAACACTTATGCGTTACAGATTAAAACCAAAATATATGTCTTACAGTATGCAGCACGGCAGTCGCGAAAAATCACGCAGAGAGAGAGAGAGAGGAGAAGAGACGATGAATAGTTCAACCGGGTCAAAAATAGCCACCCGAAAAATAAATACAAATGTTTTTATACAGAAAATAAATAGCCGGTTCATTTAACCAAAGCGGGACCTCCGTTATTGTGCTACTGCTGCATCCCCGAGCTTTTAATATTTCATTTCCTGCACTTACATAAAAATATTAAAACAGATTATTAAGTTAAAATAAATTACATATACAACAAATAAGTATATTTACTAGCACAAAAAGAGTGACTAAGTCACATATACCAACTGCAAATACTCCTATCAAATTTATTGTTCCTGAAGGATAACCTATCATTGCTAATCATTGCTAAACCAATTGGTTCCAAAGATAAAAATCATCATACAAGAAAAGGAGCAAAATATACAAATGATCAAGTTGAGGAAAATATTTATCAAGAAAAATTCCTCAATGACACTCTAGACGTGTCAATTACCAATGAGAAACAAGTACCTGAAATTATGATAAATGAAGTTCTATTTACTATGTAGTAACAGAGAAATGATGGAACCAAAATATGATAATCATCGATAATATTTTTTCATATCATGTTGTGCAAAATTTTATAAATAATTATGAGGATCTTGAACCAATGTCTATGAAAGAATGTAGACATCAAGAAGATTGACTAAAGTGAAAAGAAGCTATAGATTATGAATAAAATTCACTAATGAAACAAGAAGTCTTTGGACCCATAGTCCAAATGCTAAGTGTAAAGCCGGTTAAGTATAAATGGATGTTTATATGAAAGCACAATGAAAATAATAATATAATAAGGTCCAAATGCTAAGTGATTAGTAGTTCAAGGCTTCTCATAGAGACTAAATATTGATTATGAGGAAATATATTCTCCTATCATTGACACAATTATATTTAACTTTGTAATAAGCTTGGTAGTCTTTAAAAGACTATTAATGTATCTAATGGGTGTTATCACTACATATTTATGTGTCTATAAATAGTGATATACACGTGAAAATCCCTAAAGGATTTAAACTACATGAATACAATAATTATAATACCTTGTAATATATACTCAATCAAGTTACAATTATCTTTATATGGAAAAAAGTAATTCGAACACATATGGTATAATCGACTTAGAGAATATTTACTAAGAGAAGGGTATGTGAATAACCCATATGTCCATGTGTTTTCATTAAAAAATTGAAAACTAGATTTGTAAGTATCATTATGTATGTTGATGATTTAAATCTTGTCGGAACTCCTAAAGAGCTCACAAAAAAAGCAAAATATTTGAAGAGAGAATTTGAAATGAAAGATTTTGAAAAAATAAAATTTTGTCTCTACTTACAAATCAAGCATTTTCCAAATGGAATATTGATTCATCAATCAACTTATCTTAAAAAAATTATGAAGTGATTTAATATAGATAAAGCACAACCATTATGTTATTTAATGGATTTCTGATCACTTGATATTAAAAAGAATCAATTTCAACCTTGTGAAAAGGATGGAGAATTACTTGGTCCTAAAGTAAATCTCAGTGCTATTGGTGCAATTATATATCTTGCTAATTATTCTCATCTAGATATCTTTTTTTTTCTATTAATTTATTAATTAGATACAATTCAACTCCAACTAAAGTCATTAGAATGGAATCAAATATGTGTTGCATTATCTTTGTGGAACTATTGATATGACCTATTTTACTCAAATGAGTCAAAATAACAATTACTTGGATATGCAGATGCATGTTATCTTTTAAATCTACATAAAGCTAGATTGCAAATTATTATATTTTTAGTTATAATGAAACTATCATATCATAGAGATCTATTAAACAAATAATGACGACCATATCATAAATCTTTTAGAAATTCTTGTAATTCATGTGGTAAGTCATGAATGTATATGACTAAGATATATGATCCATCACATTTAAGAATCATATGAGCTCTCCTGTGTAAAAGATCACTCAACAATATTATCTGAAGGTAATGCAATGTGCATTGCACAAATTAAAGGGGGTTACATCAAGAAAGATGGAATTAAGCATATTTCACCAAAATTCTTGTATACACACGAGTTTAAGAAGAAAAATGAAATTGATATTCAACAAATTCACACAAGTGATAATCTAACAAACTTATTCACAAATTCATTGCCAACTTTAATATTCAAAAAGATAATATATAAGATTGGAATGAATCAGCCTAAAGATGTTGACATGCGAGAAAGTATGATTTGAAGTTAATGCAATGCACTTTTTTTTTTCCATTGTTCAGGTTTTATCCCACAAAGTTTTATTGGCAAAGTTTTTAATGAGGTAATCCTAATAATTTCTTTTGATTTTATAATGTCCATTCAAGGGAAAGTATTATATAAAATATGTGAATGAATAGTAGCTGAATAGTATATTGAATAGTCCATGAACTATGTGAATAATGCATAGATAATAAACTACATGAACACTACATGAATAGTAACTACGTAAATAGTATCCACGTGAATGGTGACTTTCAAAATTCTATATAAAACCTTCATTTCCATATGAAATGCATCCCTTGAATTTAGAAGAAAACTCTTCTCTAAATTATTTTTATTCTTTCTCAATATTCATTTTACAAGTTTTTATTATAATTCTACAATTATTTAAAATATTAATATTATTATTGAAAATTATTTAATTTGGTTAGTCAATTTTAGTTGACATAATTATCTATGAGAAAGATTATTTCTATTTTTAATACTTTAGATTTTAATATCTCACTTTTGCACAATAATTTTCTTTGCTTAACTTGTGTTACTTGTTTGTATCTTTTTGTTAGTATTTTTTATTTTGTTTTGTATCCGCCACATCTGTCATGAACAAAAATTTTGGGACTAAGTTAACTCTTCTAGACCTAAAGATTAAGAGAACCAAGTACTTCTGAGACTGAGAGCTAAGAAATAATTGATGAAAGAAACTAACCGTAGTAGAGATGCCCAAGGAGGTGATGGGCAAGCTATCCAATAGTCCAACAACTTCACACCTTAAGAGATTATTGTAAACCTGTAATGATGGATAGCTACTATGGGATTTATATGCAATAAGTGGAAGTCAACTATTTTGATATAAAGCTGAGTCTAATAGTGATTATTCAACATAAATAGTATGGTGAAAAGATATCAATGGATATGAATGGGTATGTCACAATATTTTTGGAGTTATTCGGCATGGGTAAAATGAGTGGATTTAGTATGAATGCCAACATATTATGTCTTTTCCATTTTTCTTTATGAAACAAGACATGTAGTTGGTTCTTGTATTTATCTCAAAGCTCAATAGAGAGTTGAGATGGACTTATGTAAGCTTTTATCATAAAGTGAGATAAGCCAATTCCATCATGATGAGTTTTAGATTTTTTATTATTCTTGGGACTAGTTTAAGGTTTTGTTGAGGAGACCCTTACAATGTGTTTAGTTATGATTCTAAGCCCAAACCATCTATAACATGTTCAATAATATGATAAGATGCATGATTTATATAGCTTAATATAGGTAGATTATAAATAAATCACCCAAAGAAGCATATTATTTATTTGAATAGTTAACAAAAAAATTCTACCAAATTGCAAATGTTCATCTCTTAAAGAAAAGAATAAGCTAGGGTGTTAAGATTGAATATATTCACCATGATGGAAAAAATACTAGGTATTTCTTAAAATGATAGAAGCCCAGGAGAAGAAGTAAAAATGAATGAGAGAAATCACCATGTGCAACCTCAAGAAATTGTAATTTTCAAACCCTTTTTTCAAGTGGAAAAGGTTAGTGGATTACAAAGCAAAGGATTTGTGTTCCAACCTAATATGAATATTTAGACACACTACTATCTAGACATGAGAAATCATAAAAATTTTTCCTACTAAGGATATATAAATGGGCAACATAATATTGGATAAGTCTCAAAGAATTTTGGGAACAATTCTTTTGGGCACAATGTTCATGGGGAATTGAGTTCATATTAATAGCATTCAAGACATGAAAATAAGCATTCATTAATGATAAAATGATAGAATTACTAACTGAGACAAAATAGAGAAATAATTTCCAAGAGGAGCAAATGAAAAGGCCTGAGTCGAAGTTGAAACAAATAAACATGCCAATGAAGAGAATGAAGAATCAAATAGGACATTTGAAACTATTGTTGAAGAGGAATTGCATCGATGAACTACCAAGTGACATTGAGAGAAATCCAAAGAAAGGGTTCTCAACTATGCTTAGAATTGAGAAAGAAATTGATGGACAATAAATTGAGGAAGCTAAAATAAAAGGTGCCTAAACTATATTAGGTATTCAAATTGCCGAATATTTTTGTATATTATAGAAGATGATATGATGTGTAGACTTGGTAATGGAGCTAATATGTATTAGTTTCATAATTTTTGGTATTTTGGAGAGTTTTGATGATTAGTCATAAAATTGATGAATTTTTAGAGGTGTTTAATAGATGTGGTATATTAATGAGTCTCATATAATTTTGGCATCTATTCTTGGTCAAAACTCTACCTAATTGGTTAGGAGAAATTCTTGTATGACATAATCCTATTAACTTGTTAGTATATTTTTTCTACAATATGATACTATTTTCAATGATTATGATATTATCATAGATTCGCAACCATACATAGCTTATAAAATTTTAATAGCTGCAATATTAATTTTTCTATCACAGCAAACAAGTACTCCACAAATGTTCAAGGTCACAGTCAATTTCATAGTGCAATGATTTTATTCTTATATGGTTTCGTAGTCTCAAGTCAAAGTCATAACCTTTTTACAAAGCTATGATTTTTGAGCTACGAACAATTACAAAGCCATACCATAACTATATATGTCAAAACCATGATAATTATTCAAAGCTATGACTTATATGATACTAAATGTTATAGAGGATATTATTCAAATATGACTCCAGTGCAAGACTCTTGTCTTTAATGTAATG
The DNA here is from genome assembly GCA_029783825.1 of Sapria himalayana. NCBI lineage: Eukaryota > Viridiplantae > Streptophyta > Magnoliopsida > Malpighiales > Rafflesiaceae > Sapria > Sapria himalayana. Next base: position 6,270,292 of record JAREIK010003431.1, read on the forward strand.
CATAGCCATAACTTTCATATGCAAGCTAAGTACTAATATCATAACATCCTAACAATGTCATAGTAATATGTTATATAAGAGAAGAAAAGACTAATGTCATGGCCACTCACAACATCATGGACACTTAAGAGATATGAAAAGTTACTTTTGCACCAAAGTCATTTCCCAACACTATGGCCATAACCAATACTTGAAAGACCTTGTTAGCACTGTGTCTATTTCTCAATGCAGCAACCATATAAATATCAAGAAAGACAATTTACCAATGTTGCGGTCTCAACACAATACCACAACTATATGCCAATATGAGAAGCCATCTCTACAAAGTAGCCACTTCATGGTGTTACAACCTTGTATGGACCACAAATAAATAAAGGCATATGAATCTGTAACCATTTCATAGCACCATCATTTTGTGTTACGAGATTAGGTCCAAGTCATTGTCATTACTAGTATTATAACTTTGTGTTACAAAAAAAATCAAGATGCTAAATAGAGTCATGGTTTTTTTGAGTTTGGATCTCAAACTGAAGAGATGAAGGCCGAAGTCGTGACTTTCTTTTAAAGTCATGACATTCTACTTAGAGTAATGCAATGCCTCTCAAGCATAAAAGTGAAAGATAGACTTTTCGAGAGAGACACTCATTTCTTTTCATTCTCCCTCAAGCAACAAGCAAAGTCACGACAACTACAAACCTTAAAAATGAATTTTATACTTACTATGAGTTTTACAAGTAAGCAAGAGATGTATGATTTATGTCAATCCCTAGAGTTGAGGGGCAAAGCTCTCAAAACCCTCTCCTCTAAGAATAGATTTAAGAATTTATACCAAATTAGTATGGTCAAGAGTTTGTGTAATTTGAATTATGTGATATAATTGATTTTTATTATGAATGCATGAATGATTTAAATTATTATATATATGAATACTAATGGATAGTGACTAAATAGAACTTGCATTAGGGTTTCAACTATTAGAAAATTTGTATGAGATTATCATAGTGGACAATGACATATAAACTATGAGGCTCACTCATATATATGATAGGAAATAATTAAGTAATAGCCCTTCTGATTATGATGCATAAGATAAATATATATGAGAAGGTGCATGGTTGATATGACCACCAAAGGATCTATTATGAACATAAATTACTAGAGAAGACATATCATTTATTTGGGGAGCTAATTTAAAATAACTACCAAACTCTAATGGATAATTTATTTTGGAGAAGACAAACTGGAGTATTAGAGTTAGACAGGTTCACTACCATTGAAGCAAAGATGGAAGCCCTATTGAAGAAGTTTGATAACCAAGAATAAAAGAGAAGAATGTTAGGAGAGATCACCACTTTACATCTATATGAATTGGTCGACTAGGATCCATTTTATTAATTAGAAGAGGCCAACCAAATGTAGAGGAAAATGTATGTATTTCGACCCAACAATAATTTCCTAAAGCATTACTATCTGAATGTGAGAAATAAAAAAAAATTCATATGAAAGTTATGAGAGTGGGCTATAGGTAATCATCTAAAAACATTAGGAATAATGTGGTGAACTACACAAATCAAGGAGACTCCATATTTAATTTCCAACCATCAAAAATAAAAGATAAACTAATTATGAATGATGGGGTGCATGTTATTATAATAGAACTTTAGAAAAAAAATAATAACTGAGATAATTGAATGAGGGCACTTGAAGTGAGGATGAATGAAATGAATTTTATGATGAGCACTATAAAATATCATATTAGTCGGTTGGTATTATCGATGAAGGGAAGAAGAGTAAACAAACTACCAAGTGATATAGAAGTAAATCTAACTAATTATTCCTCAATACTATGTAGAAGTTGGAAAAAGCTAATGAGATGCTATGAACAAAACAATTCTAGACATTTTGTGGGTATAAAAGTTGCAACTCTTCCAAGATTCATAACTATAGAGCTACAAGATTATTTTGAACTAGAGGATTCTGAAGTTTTTAGAGGTAACAAGGTTATAACTTCCTCAAAAATCATGGCTCAACTTGAAATTCCTAAAGAAGCTACAACCCCAATTATATTGAAGAGAATTAGAATAATGATAACTATGAAGTCATGGTACCTAATAAAGATACAACTCAAAAAGAAATATAAAACTAAATTTCACCTAAAGATGAGAAAAAAATGAGATGAACAATCAGAGAAGTAGATAGACCTTACCCAAGGCCATGGAAAGAAGAAATAGATCAGAATTAATCCAAAAAAAAAGTTTCAAATGAATCTTCCATATCTATAATGATTTAGAAAAAGGAATTTGGATGAATACTTCATAATTTTCTTAAAATATTCTAAAAGTTAGAAGTAAACATACATTTTACCAAAGCTTGTACCCAAATTTTGAACTATATTAAACTTATAATAGATATAAAGAGTAATGAGAAGAAGTTGGGTATATGTAGGTTTGTGAATATGACCGAGAAGTATGATGTAATTATTTAAAAAAAAACTTCTGAGGAAATTGAAAGACTTGAGAAGCTCTATTATACCTTGTACTATTGGAGATCAAATATTTTGGAAGGTATTGTGTGACTTGGGATCGTCAACTTAATACCACTATCCATTGACCAAAAAATGAATCTCAATAAAATTACTTTAATACCTCTCATTGCAAATGGTGAATTAAACCATTAAGTGGCCAGTTGAAATCATTGAAAATATATTAGTCAATGTTGATATCTTTATTTTTCCAATAGATTTCATTCTTTTGGATATGGACGAAGACCAATATGTGCTAATAATTTTGGGATGACCATTTTTGGCCATGAGATAAATCCTCATTGATGTCAAGAAAGAAGAGTTCACTTTTTGTGTTAGTAAGGAATAAGTAAAGTTTAATCTTTACAATGACTTATGAGGTCTAGAAAATGATGAAAGGTGTTAGAGAATTGACAATATTCTTCATACCGAATTATAACAAAAAGTAGATTTCAAGTTGAAAGAATTTATAGAAAACTTCTAGCTAGATGAATACAAAATGTATAAATAAGAAGAAAAACCTTGGAGTTCTGAGTACAATGAAGTGTATGAAACAAAAGAATAACTTTATAATTATGAGAGCAATGTAGTGTATGAAATAGAAAATAAACTTTTGAGTTGTGATAGCGATGAAAATGAAAAATATAAATAATTATATTAGAGCTAAAAAAATAAGGAAAAAGAAGATGATGACTATAATAAAGCCATGACATTCTTCAAAGCCATGACATCTGAGGAATATAATGATCACAACTATAAGGAAAATGAGACATCTAGGGAAAAAGACAAGGTTGCGATAGAAATCATGGAAAGGAAAATAAAAAAAGAGTCAATACTATGCACATCACTATAACTTTGGTGTCCCATAATAAAAATGGCTAAGGAATGGTATAAGACAAAACCTTGGTTCTAAACAAAGTGCAACTTTAGTATTCTAGAATAAAAATAGCTAAGGAAAGTTAGAAGATAAATTCATGGTTATGCTTAGTACCATGAATTTGGGATACAAAATAAATTAGTCTGCCAAAAACCTAAGGAAATAGTTGTTGCTATGCACAATACTAAAACTTTGGAGTTACAAAAAAAGTGCATCAAAAGGGTGTAAGACAAATCCACAACATCAATAATAGCCATGCTTTTAGAGGTACAATAAGAAAAAAGAAATAGGGGCGTAAAGGTAATGTTGTGGCAGTACTTAGTGTTACATCTTTGGGAATCTAGAAAGGAAAAAGATTATAGAGTAGACAAGAAAGAATCATGATGTCCACTAAATTCATAGCATCAAATAAAAAATAATCTTAAAAACAAGTGTAGCTAAACAAAGACTGAAGGAAAAGATAATAAGAAAAAAGTGAAATAGTATACTGAAAAGATCATGAAACATCATAGATCTATGGATGTTAAACATAAAACAGCTTGGGAGACAACCCAATAAATTTTTTTTGCATGTTTGATGTAATAAATACTTATATCTACCACATAAACAAATACACACATCTAATGACCCATAAGTATAGTCATGGAACTCAAACCCCACCATGACTATCAACAAGCTAGCTTAGAGTTAGTACATTATTTAAAAATCCCATGACATTCAAATCTAGTCCTAGAAATTTTTAGTAATGATGATTTTTTTGGGGGGATGAATTATTACTTAGAGATGAGTAATTATTTTAGTGTGTGAATTTGTTTAGTATTCAAATTACCAAATATTGTTGCATATTTTAGTGGTTGATAAAGATCGGTGTGTCTCACATAATTTTAGTATCTATTTTTAACCAAGACTCTATATAATTGGCTATGGGGAAAATATTGTATGTCACGACCCTACCAACTCGTTAATATGATCTTTCTATTATATAATATATTCTCAATATCTATGATATTATCATAGAATCACATCTATATGTAGCTCATGAAATATAAATAGTTATGATATTAATTCTTTATCATAGTAACCAAGTACTTCACTGGTACAATAGTTTCAAGTTAGAGTCATAGTTTGTTTACATAGTTATGACTTTTGAGTTACATAAAATTACATAACCACAACTACTCATTCTCGAGTCATGATAATTATTTAAAGTCGTGATTTTTGGAATGCTGAATGTTATAGATGACATTACTCAGGTATGATCATTTCTAAGGCCCTAACTATTGTACTCAAAGGATGGCATAATTATGACTTATATGTAGAAGCTAAGTGCTATTGTTGTGGAATCCTAATAGTATCAAACAATATATTTTATGAGAGAAGAAAAGGTCAGTAACACAATTACTCATAGCACCATAGACACTTAAGAGATATGAATGATTAATTTTGTGCAGCAGCTAGTACCTAGTGTTGTGGCCACAACCAACATATGAAATACCTTATCAGTGTCATGACTATTTCTCAGCTTCAAGATATAAATATCAATAAAAACCATTTTACATCATCATGACCTCTACACAACACTGTATTTGTAAAATAATATGAAAATTCATCTCCACTTCATGGCCACTTAATAGCATTACAGCCTTGTATGGAATACAAATAGATAAAGGTATGAAGTCGCAGCCATTTTATAGTATTTGACTTTGTGTTGTAGAAAGATTAGGATTAAGTTGTGGTCATTGCTAGTATCGCGACTTTGTGTTATAGAAAGATCAAGATGCTAAATAGATGCATGGCTTTTTGTAGAGTAACAACCTCAAGCTAAAAAGATGAAGGCCAATGTAGTGACATTCTTCTAAAAATCCTTAGAATAATGCAAGACCTCCCGAGTATAAAATGAAAGATAACGAATTTTTTCATTCCTTTGGAGTTTCACATGTAAATCCATGGTAACTACAATTCTAAAGGCGAATTTTTATTCCATAGGGAATTCAAAAGCAAGTAAGGGATGCATGATTTATGATAATCATTAGAGTTGAGGGGCATGACTCTCAAATACCTCTCCATTAGCGATAGATTCAATAATTTATACCAAATTAGTATGGTTTATAGATTATATAATTTGAATCATGTGATATAGTTGGTTTTAATTATGAATGCTTGAATAGTTGTATTTATTTTATGTATGAATATTGATGGATCATGACAAAATAAAATTTGAATTAGAATTTTGACTATTAGTGGATTTGTATGAGATTATTGTGTTAGATAGTAATAGGTAAATCATGAAGCTCACTCATATATATGATAGGAAGAAAGTAATAGCCCTTGTGATTATTATGCATGAGATAAACTTATATGTTAAATCCTAAAACCCGGGTATGTTACTTATTATGAGCATGGGAAATGAAGCTGAAAAGAAATATTTTTATATATCAATTCATTATATATAGAGATGTCAAATGAGTTGTGTTGTGATGGCATGACACATTTTTGGATGGCCTAGTCGAGCATTATGCCTTGCTGAGCATGCCCAACATGGGAGTCATGTCGTGGTCGACACAACATGACTTCTAGTTTGCCCATCCCAGCATGACCGGCATGATTTTGAGCTGATCATGCCTATCATGTAGGTCATCTCAAGTCATGTCAGATCGTATCGATCTTTTGGGCAATGTCACCACAAGCACCAGCCACCACCACCACATACCAATGACCAATAACCATACAAACATAAAAAATAAAAATAAAAAATAAAAAAAAACAAAGAAAAAAAAACAAAGAAAAAAAAACTAATTATATGTACAATACACATCGGACATAATATTAATGAAGTATAAGTATAAAACTAAAAATATATAAACATAACTATAATTGGTATAGTAAAAATAAAATATAAATATTACAAATCAAGGTCCAAGAGTGTGACATGAAATAAAAATGATGTACAATAATTAACAATAATAGTAAAAAAATTATAATTGTAAATCATAATCATTGAATACAACATGAATTGTATCATGTAAAAATGACGATCTTAAAATAATAACTCTAAATTGTAATTTGAGAATAAGAGAGGGATAGTAGAAGAAAGCATAAAGTAGAGAAGATGAAAGAGATAAAAGTTAGAAATAAGAATGAAAAAAACTAAATGCTTAATCTATATTAATAGTTTTTTTTTTAATTAAAAAATTATGTATTTTTTAATTTTTTGTATTTTTTTAATATAAAATGGGCAAAACCCGACAGTCATTGGATTTCTTCCCCTAGCGCCTAGCCGCTGGAAATCATTCCAATGGCTAGGATCTTCTGATATTTATTTATTTTTTAAATGTGAACATCAATGCATGTGCCCGACAATGATAGTCACTAATGTTGCTATTGAGCCCATGTGCACATTCACTTAGTGGCCCATGGGTAAATAGTCATTGAGATTTCTATTACCAATGGGGTGATCCACCACATCAACGTGACATATTAGATTTCCATAAAAAAAGTCACCACTTGGACATGGTAAGTACATTTTAATTTTATTAAAAATCTCAATTTTTTAAAAAATAGGTCCGAGCATGGAGAAGTCACATTTATCTAGTAACCCGATTCTCTATGACCTATGACCCATTCTCGAGACATGGTCATAGGTCACGATCACCATACTAGTGGACCATGCCAATATGCCAGGCATTTAAGTAATGCATGGCCCGTCATGAGACATAGTAGCCTCTGGCCTAACACAACACGAGTCATGCCTCAGGTTGGCACAACCTAGGTCCAAGCATGGTTCTGGACTATGTCATTCCAGGGCAAGCATGCTTCAGTCAGGTCATGCCTCATGTTGTTCTTGGACTACTCGACCCTCTTGACACATCTAATTATATATATCTTTAAAAAATTAGTTTTTGATTAAGATGGACATTATATGGGGGGTTTTTTCAAAGGATTCACTTTTAGTGTGTGAATCACATTATCGTCGAGAATGATGATGATAGGAAACCCTCCGTGTATGTGCATATGTTGTGACTCACAAGTTAGGTATAGCTCTTGTGATTCACTTTTACTCATATAATTTCCACCGATAAAACTCGAGAGAAATATGTGTCAATTATGTGAGTATGATGATCATGAAACTAAAAGTGCAAATACTTACAAATCATATCAATAATTGGTCTTTAAGAGATTAGAGGTCATAGAATAAGAATATGCATACAAAATAACCAACAAGGGTAATTGATGAAGTTGCCTAAAATGTATGAGATTGTGAATGACTCTCTTGTAGGAAAAGGAGTAATATCTCAGTATTGATGTATTAAGGGGACAACTATAAGATAGCTACCATTGGAAAGGACTTAATGCTGACAATTACCTTGTATGTCATTAGGAAAAGGAGTCATTGTACAACACCTTAACTTTTATTCTGTGTTCAACATAATATACATCGAGCGACTTAACGACATCACATAGATTATATTAATAAACCATATGCTTATGATTATTTAACAATCTAAATATCCATTATATTAAAAATAAGTTGTCTCATTGTTAAATAACTAAATTGCCAATAAAATTCCTATAAGATTGATATCTAGATAAAAATATATTATACTATTTGTACAACTCACGTAGAGTAAAAGTTGGTGAGACACTCTCATTAACAAGCATTTGAGATATTATCTAACTAATTAAATTATATAGAATAACAAAATCACAACATACTAATAGTGCCATGACTTTTTCAAAAGTCATGGCTCTCAATGCAATGATATTTTCCAAAGTCATTATGCCCAAACACTCAACTAGAAGAAATGAAAAAAAAAGTATCAAAGGATCGAATGAAGATTATCCAAAATATTGAACAAATGAATGTGATAGTGAACAATGCTAAAAGTAACTTTCCTATGAACCTTTCTTTTTTTGAAATGTTTAAAAAAATATGAAATCGGATGAACAATTTGTGAAGTTTCTTTATATTTTATATAAATTAGAAGTCAATATCCTATTTTCCATCGTATTATTTCAAATGTCTAATTATGTAAACTTCATGAATGGTGTAATAAGTAATAAGAAAAAGTTGGAGACATTTGGCATGGTGAACATGCTAGAGAATTGTAGTAGAATTATTAAATAAAAACTCTTGATAAAGTAAGGATCCAATAAGTTTTATAATAGTGTACATAATTGGAAAGAACACATTCTGAAAGGCATTTTATAAATTGGGATTGAGTGTCAAATTGATGTCTTTGTCAATGGTGTAAAGATTAAACCTCAGCGAGATCTTTTAATGTCTCTCTCACTACAAATGACTGATTGATTGAGGAAGACTGGCACGTGCCATTGATCTTGTGATGGTCATTTTTATCTATTGGACAAGTCATTATTAATATCAAAAAAGAGAGAAAGTTCATGCTTCAAATAGGTGAGGAGCAAGTAAAGTAAAACCTTTGAGAAGACATGCAAAGTCCATACAATGATGAGCAAGATTGTTGGAGGATTGATAACCTCTTCCATACTACAAGACAACAAAACTCTAGCTACATGAATTTTGTAGAAGATTGATGGCCTAATGAAGATAATAAGAATGACATAGAAGAAGAATTATAGAATTGTGAAACAAAGTTGATATTTAATAAGAATGATCGCTACAAAGTCATGATATTCTTCAAAGTCACAACTTCAAAAAAGTTCAAAGAAAATTACTACTTGTATGATTCTTATACTTGCGAAACTATGTTGGAAGAGAGATAATGATATAATGATCTTTTGGGACCATATTATTTAACAATAAGTTGTAGCACCCTTAAAAAATTGCAACACTTTTTCTTTCAAAGAAAATGAAAAAAAATCTCAACTTTATCACATCCGAGCTAACTTCATTCATTTTTATAATATCGCACAACTCTGAGAATGTTGCAACATGACTATTTGGGTCTTTTAAAAATTCTCTATCATACTAATGTTGTTTCATAATGGATACAAGGATAGGCTTCAACTCAATGTTGTTTGCAAGTTTTGGTTGCATCTGAATCATAGAGTAAATGTCCATCAATATTAGCCTCTAATAATCTCCTAAGGTATGATGAAAAATGAGTTGTTGGATATCTTATTCTACACTCACTTGGTTACTTTCATTATTATCATTATCTTTCATATTTTCTCTATTAGCTCTCTACCTCAATATATTTCTTCCTTCTCTTTCAATTTCTAGGTATATAGGTATTGGCTTAGATTCAGACCTTTGGCTCATACAATGTGATGGAAATAAAACAAAAAAAAAAGAAAACAAAATAAAATACAAATACAAAACAAATACAAAACAAATAATAAGCAAAAATCATTATCCAACCAACTATTAATACAATTATTCTTTTTCAAAGATAGTTACGTCCACTCAAGTTAATCAATCAAACTAAAATAATCCTCAACAATGATACAAAAAACGTATCATGACTTAGTTATAGTGTCAAAACTTGTTGCCTATTACATCATCTAAGAAGCTCATTGGGTGATTGATTTCATTCAATGAAGATCTATAAGTATATGAGTCATACAAGTAATAAAGTGGGTGTAAGTCTAGATATCAATCTCATAAAGATTATATGAGCAATTTGACCAACCAACAGTGAACTAATTTATACTCATGTTGAGAAGATAAACTTAGATCTCAAATAGATACTTAAGACTTTAGGGTTTGCTTACTTCCTTATATGTGATGAGATTTCTTTAATATTGGGATATTGACATATATGATCCCCTTATAATTGTGCATATGATATTTTATCATGAAAATCACATTAACTAGATTTATGGGTAGTCTACACTTCTACTCCTTTTAGGTGATATGTCAATTATTCTTGACTATTGCTTTGAATATGCATTTCTATTCTGTGAGCTTAATGGTCATAATAGACTTGAAATGATATTGTAATAGTTGCATTTGAGTTTTTAGCTCTTTAAGCACCATGCTCATATCAATTAATATATATCATCATATTGATTTCATCTATGAAGTTCATACAAAAATAAATGATTCTTAGAGATATCACCACCTTATGAAATACATATATTTGAATGTGTCACCATCAATCACAGCCAACACATAACTATTACACTATGTTGAAACTCTTAGGTTAGATGTTCTATATAACCACCATATCATTTCAAGGATTGTTCTTCTAGAATATGCATATGGAATGGTCATAAAGATATTTGTGTTTTAAGCTTCGTAATTACTATATTTGCGTCAATTAAACTTACATAAATTTAGAGTTTTCACATATAGGTTCATCTCATAAAATAAGAGTAAAAGGGTTGTCACTTTCTTCAGACCAGATCTTATGAGTGTATCATATTAGTTACCTATCATCATCTATCATGACCAACATGCATAAATATATGTTAAAGAAGAATCCTAAATTTTTGTTCTAAATAATATCCATATCCATCTTCTTTGAAAATATAAAATTACCACAATTCAATATTATACAAACATAATCATCATACGCATATACATAAAAAAATTATAGATCATTATTTGGCTTGATATTAGGAAAGAATTTATATGGGATATTTTGTCCTTCATCTCATTAAATCAAGGGTACCCAATGACAGTCGACATAAAGATATAAATCTAAAATCTAGTTCCCAATCAATTATTACTTGGGTTCACCTTGAATTTATCTCTGAGAAGTTGGAAATCATGTCATCTAGGATTTTCTTGAATTTGGCCTTGAAATATGAATCCCCTTTCCTCATTTTTTATGAAAATCTCTAAGTCTTCATTTGATATCATTAGGCTCCCATTAAGTTACTGTGCAACTTTTCAAGTTAGAAGTTGTGACTTTAAGTTGAGGCTGTGACTCTATCATTTCTTTGAATCTCCCATAGAGTACAATGATGCGGTGGCAAAGGAATGTCATGATTGAGGTAATTTTTCTCAAAAACAAATAGTCTTGGAAGCAAGAATGCCTTGACTATTAAATCTCCTCTCTGGAATATGGAGTCATTATAATAAGAATACTATGACCGAAGATTTTTTTTTCCCTGGAGCACGTGGTCATAGCGATAAGAATGCTGCAACAAATGAACTTCTTCTATAAAACAAGTGGTCATGGTAACAAGAATGTCACGACCGAGAAAATTTCTCTCCATAACACAAAGTTGTAGTAGTAAAAATACCATGATTGAAGATGTTCCACTCTATAATAAATAGTAATGACTAAAAATCACTTAGTGTTAATTAATTTTGGCTATGTAATTAATATGTTGTGGAACTAAAAAATGCTACTTCTTATAATAGTGTGATACTTAGTTTTCACAAAGTGAAAATAATATCATAGCCAAAATACTATTTTAGAACTAATGTAGCTATGACTCCAAAATAATATTATGCTAGTGTAACCAAGAAAGACTATTAGAACTTCTTAACATTCATGTGCGAGTGTAACCAAAAATGGCTATCATTACCATGTATGTGCTAATGTAACTAAGTTGTGACATTGGAAATGTTATGACTTTTCCTTTTTGTTTTGCCCTTCATCTCAACTTTCCACCAAGTTCAACTAATTCTACTCGATTCACTTCCAATTTTACTATTATTCGTTATATTTCATTAAAGATTATAATTTAGTGAAATCATTTTATTTAAAGCTCAAATTGAGTGGAAACACATTATGAAAACAATACAAAATAACCTCAAAATTTTGGTACCTTGAGTACTAAATCTTCATGCTACCAACATATTATCCATATATAATAGTAAAAAAAATCATCATCCTCAAATCTATTGAAATATGCACAAGAATCTAAATTAAGTCTATTGTATTCAATACTCATGATAAAGAAAGTCAAATAATAGAATCTTGATACTTGTTTGATGCCATATAGAGATTTATTCTATTTACAAATTAATTTTTCTCTTTCTTTTTCTTCAGAACCTTCCAGTTGTAACATATAAATTTCTTTTTCAAATTCTCCATAAAAAATATAATTTTTATATCAAGTTACTCTAATTATAAATCATGTGTAGCACGTATTATTAGGACTACTCGAACTATTGTAAGTCAAATAACGAAATAAAATATTTATTTGAAGTCGACATCTTCTTTCTAAGCTTATCATTTGACTACCAATCATGCATGATACTACTCCACTTGATTATTAGTATTTCATTAGATCTTGTACACCCATATATTTCCAATGGCTATTCTTCATTATGGTAGTAGAATAAAATTTCATATATTAATTCAATGAAATGCTTCAATTTCTTCATGCAATGATATTATCCAAAGAGAAACTTCTTAAAATTTTTTAACTTTATGAAAAGTTTATGACTCTTCATCCTCTATTAGTAGAAAGTATGCAACATTTCTCTTCATAACATGCTATGAGTGCCAAGTTGATTCTCTCCTCTCTTGATTTGATAATCTTATCTCGAATACATCATACTTATTTGATATTTATTCGTTGTTCTCTGGTAATTCATGTTTTAGTTGTTTGTTTCCAACAAAACATATAGTCTTTATATTATCTCACTCTTCTCCTTGCAATATGTCTTCTTCAAAGATGATATATTTATTGACGATAAGCTTGTAGGTAGTTGAATCCCACAAGTGATATCTCTTTACTCTATCATATGACTTCCGAATGAATGTAGGTGAGAATAGTCAACTGACTTACCAAACCAAATTTCCATCGACCTTTTCAAGTCAATCATAATCAATGGTGATAGATTGGTCATAGAACATGCGATCTTGATTTCTTTTGCCCATAATGGCTAGGTCATCCTCAAAGTTCTTAGCATGACTCTTCTTCATTCTAGCAAGATTTTTTCCATCCATCCTACCTATTCCATTTTGTTGTGGAGTCTATGTCACGATGTACTACTTCTTGATGCCTTCTTGTTGACAAAAGGTAAAAAATTAAATACTAGTATATTCTCACTAATTATCAGTCTTCAGACACTTGATCTTATTTTTTACATTCAAGTTATACTTGTACTTTAAATATTTAAAAAATACATGTATGCCTTCCTATTTATTAGATACACCTAACATCTCTTAGGGTAGTCATCAATAAAAGAAATGAAATATCTTGTACCTCCTAGTGATAGAATTGATGTTTCCCAAATATTTGAATGAATTTATTCTAATATAGATTTACTTTTAATATTAGAACTATTAAACTATAATCTATGTTGCTTACTAGTGACATAATGTTTGAGCTCTAAAAGAAACTCTTATTTAGTAAGAATATTTTAAACCTCATTTTGACATGTGACTAAGTTAACAATACCAGATAATCATTAATTATTCTATTTAACTTGTTAAAACCATAGACACTTATCCTTATTGATGCATTTCTCTTGTAAGCATATATAAATTTGTTTGTACCTTTTCTCTTTTCATTACTATAGGCACTCAATTGACTACTTTCATAATCTTATTTTGGATATGAGTTTTTCACCCACTCTTATCTAATTGTCCTAAAGATAATAGAATTTTCTAAGTCTTTCATATGTCATATCCATTGGATAACACATTATTTGTCATCATCTATCTTATTTCTTATGATTTAAATATTAGTATTTTCTAAAGTATGATCATTTTTCATGAACACAAATCCTCCTAAGATAGGTTCATATTGATGGAACTATTCTCTTTTGGAGGTCATATGTCATATTATTTTTGAGTCCATTAATAAGAAATTAGTATATCTTTTTCTACTTTCAATTATTACCTCACTATATAAAATTTTACTATAATTTAGAGTATGTGCCATGCATCCATGATTATTTGATAGCTCATTTTTTTATTTTTAAAATTCTCTTTCCCTCCTTTATGATACCATTAATTTTTTTTATATGTCATTGGTTCCATAATGGTGACATTTCACTTTCTTCTTACCTAGCTTTGCCTTAATCTTATTTTGACTCTCACTAGAGTCATGTTCTACTTATCTTCCTATAAATACAATTAAATCATTAGGTTATGGAGAGTAAATATACTATCTTTCTTATTTTTATGCTTACTTTCTTCCTCAAACATGGTTGTCACAACTTCATTAAAGACTACATTTTCTCTCATTGTATCCTTAGCCATATTTATGATGAGATCATCATATGAATCTGGTAGACTTTGGAGTAATAGTTCAATACATTATTTCTCTTCTATATGATATATAATTTATAGATAATAGTTAAAAGAATAATATTTTTCAATTTTTATATATTTTATCAATGAAGCAGATTCAAATATCAAAGATTCAAATATTGATGTATTTCGTCAAGTTATTGTGTAATAACTATGACTTCATACATAGATGCATTTAAATTATCACTAATGCATTGAATCTCATAAGAACTCCAAAATTAAATTTGCTTTGTTGCGATCATTACTGAGATTATTGACTAGTGTGGAAGTTTATCGTATGCATCAACCTTAGGGTTGGTAGGGGGGAATGGGGAGAGGGTGAAAAAAATTTAAAACTTGACTTCATACATATTTTTCAAAGTATTTTAAATCTTTTTTGCTGACCATAATTCAAATATCTTTGACAATATATTATTTGCCACTACTAAATATAAATTTGCAACGACATCACCATCTATTTGATCCTACTTCTTATCTTTAATATTTTCTAGGCTTTTTCTAATTGTTCCTAGATAATTTTTTTTCCTCAAGATAACTTTTATCTTCTTCATACATAAGCCTAAAATTACTTCCATTGAATTTCTCAACTTCAAATTTTTCTATAATTTATATTATTTTTATAATGAACAGTATATAGGAATAGTAATAACTATTTATGTTAAATATACCAAAAAAGTTCCTAAATAAGTGGATAAATCATAGTGATCCCAATTATAACCACTTACCTTGAAAACCTTATCTAACTTTTGACATAATTTTCCTAAACATGCATTAAATATAATAGTTACTATCCTTAACCTCGCATCTAAAATCATTGTTATCAAAATAAAATTTGCATCAATAATTTAAAATAGAAAAATTTGACAACAATGACATAATAAACTAGACAATAAAATGAGATAAAAGCTTATGACACTTAAGATATAGGATGATAAAAAATGAGGGAAAATATTCTTTTTATATAAAAAAATGAGTAATCTCAAAAGGAACTTTTTATGTGGGCTAGATGATACTTCACGTGCCCAAAATTGACCCTACATAGACTTAATGAGTTAATGTTTGAAATCATATAAACCTTAAGATCTAATTAACCACCCCGTATGGCCTTTCACTATGTAAAAATATTAATCAACAATAACATCAACCATGACATAATAAAAAATATAAGTTCTTTGAAAGAGGTAAACAATATTTTTCTAGTTGTTTAGTCTTTGTTTGATTACTTTCAATAATATTCAATGGTTATTTGAATATCATGAGTTTTTCAATGATGTATCAATTTCATTTAAAGGTATTCATTTTATTTAATTACTACATATTCATTAGTATTAGGTAAAATTTGATTTCACTTAATTATCATCATTTATACTATATGTGTTCGATGGTATTTGAATATATTTAATTATTTTGTGATAATATTCAATATTTATTTGATTGATTTTTATGGTTTGAGCATTTTTTTTATACTATCAATTAAGTTTGATGTATCTTTGGATCATTTATGTTAATTTAATTATGTTTGATTATATTCAACATAATTAAATGATACACATTCTATAATACTCAGGTTTTTTTCTCAATGAGTATTGAATATATTTTGACAATGTGGGATAGTAATTTGATAAACTATTCTCATCATATCTTTTATCATGGTAGTCAAACTCAAATCTAAATAAAAGAAAATTGATGGTTGTAGATCTTCATTGGAGTATAGTGAAAAATGAGCTAGGTGTGTTGTATATATGCATCATGAATTTTCATATAAGCTATAATGATGCCTAATTGTAGTGACAAATAAGGTAAGGTTCTTAAAACATGGTGTATGAAAGTAAGCAAAAAATCAAGTTTGTTAAATCTAAAAAAATTTAATTAGCATCTTGGAAAATATGAATATTGGCATGCAAAATAATGGAATTAAGTAAAGTAATCTATCAAAGGAAAGTAAATATAATGTATCTGCGTGAGACAAAGTGAAGAGGAAACAATATTGAAGAATTAGGAGAGTTTAAGCTATTTATTCTCGATCAAATAAACTAAGAACAAGCCAAAAATAGTAGTAACTATTTTTAAGAAAGAGATATTAGTGTGTATACTCTCAATTTGATTTATATGAGGAAATTAAGAGAAGTATTTGTAAATCTTAGGAGGCATGTTTTAGTAATGTCTTCTAATGAAATGATTTTGTACAATGAGTTTTGAATGGTTTTCTAAACAAGAAGATGAGAAGATATGTAAGAAGTTATGGAGGTCAAGACTATGGAGATCAAAATAATATAGAAATTTATATTCAATATTTTTCATCAGGTTGTCAAAATCATTAATAACTTTTTCAAGAAAATAGATAAATATTTTTTTAATATTGAGTATCCATAAAATAAGTTAATTGATTATTTTTCTAGTTAGGAGACAATACCTAAATAAGTGGATAAAATATATCACTATCCCATGAGAGTGTCTTATAAATCAATAATAATTCTTAGTTTTTTACTTAAATAGTAAGTATAAAAATTACTCAAAAAAATCATGATCAAATCAAATCAAGAGTTAAGTGGTGGACATTGAAGAAAAAAAGATACCAAAAATTTCAAAATAGTAACTTTAATTGTCAATCAATTATAAATTGGTAATAAAAAACCAAGATACAAAGAAAAAAAATAAAAAAGAAACTATTTTTTTTGGGCACATTACAAATATAACATGGAGTGAAACATAAAAAAAATTACTAAAAGAAACAAATGAAATAATGATGATTTTAAGCATTGATGAACAGAAAGATGATGCTTATTTAAAGTGTCGTGTTCTCCCCTACAATTGAATAGTAAGAATAATCATGATGCTTCTAGAAAACATCATCTATAAAATATCAATGTTAACGCATGATAAAGCATCATCTTTAACATTCAATTTCAATGACGTTTAATGAAATATGATCATTAAGAGGAGAAGAACAAGACATATGTTGATGCTTATACAATCATCAAGGAATGCCTTAAATATCATGTTGTTATTTTTATACTCTTCTGAAATGTCATCTCGTTTAAATAATGGTGTTGAATATTATCACCTGATTAGTATCATATATATCTGTATGTCCTATTACATATAATATTTCAAAGTATAAAATAATTACAAATCTATTTAAAATTTAATTCGATATTAATATTTATTTTTTACAATGAACATTAAATAGAATTGATAAAAATTAAGTTTAAATCTATAAGTCTTACATGAAAGAGGTGGAAGTGATAATACAGTCTGGGTACATATACAATAAAAGTCAAATTTCAATAGATAATTAGTCAATGAAAAAAGTGAAAATGATAATAACTTGACATTTAATATTGAGATCCATTTTTTATATAAGGTTTTTAAATTTTAATAAATGTTTTGGCTTGTTAAATTAAAGATAAAAAACAAAACTTTCATTGACATGAATTCTATATTATGAAATGTAATATCATTTTTTTCTTATCTATTTCTAGTATAAAAAACTAATTTTCCATGAATAAATATATGAATATACTATTAATAGACATGTTTTATAAGTTTTAACCATTAATCATCATATACAATAATACTAAAAACCTAATACTAACCACTTGCAAGTGCTTTCATTTCTTTATATAATTTTGTAAGAATCCTTTCCTAAGACATTTTTATCCAAAAACAAGAACAACCTCTAAAACAATAACAACATATTTTCAATACAATGATATACCTTCTCAATATAACAAGAACAATAATTTCTCTTATAATAACAACAATAATAATAGCAACATTGGTGAATAAAATATTATATCAAAATATTTTCTACATCACATTATTATTTTCTGATACGAGGGGAAACATTACTTATCATAAGAGGAGAACATCAGAACCATAAAATTGTTTTCTATAACTTTTGTTGGATTAAAATGAGAACTGCTGCATAGCTAACGCATGGTGGAGATGGAGATCATACTTAGTATACAATGCTGCCACTTTAGTGTGATGTTTGGAAGATATTAATATCTCAATAGTATTACCATTGAATGTCAAAAATATTGTATGTGATTAGTCTCGAACCTGATATCTACTACCTTTAGATGAAATACTTTTCATCACACCAAAGTATGATCTCTAATATATGCATTAAATACAATGACTTCCCTTGTGATTAGACATTCCACAAATATTCTTTCCTAACACAAGGACTTTCTAATGAGTCTCAAGCCTAGCTACATCCCCAACATGCTAAATTCTAAAAATTAGTTAATTTCAAGACTTCATTAATAATAAAAACCAAGTATTATAGTTGTTAATTTATATCTTCATGAATGGGTAATAATAATTGGGTTACTTACATAATTTACTCAGATCGCACTTCATCATCTTAACTTCACTATATGATTTTGGAGACCTAAATTAATAATTAATTGTCAATATTTGAAGATTAGTTGGGTTATAAATTATAATATTCTATTATGCAAACTTACAAAATTTATTAATAAATACAAACATTCATGGATAGGAGACTTGGATGAGCGATGATATCCTTCATGTTTTAATCGCATAATAGCCACTCTCCACACTACATGATTGTCTTGGCCACTATAGGCACATAACTAAATTATAATATTATAAACATATTTAATAGTATAATGTTTTATGTCATCATTTTCTATGTGATAATTAATAAATTAGATTCAAATTTGATTGGTTAATCCAAGTGATGAAATGAAGTAACTTGCTCTAGATAACTCACCATTACTTTACTCATGAAGTCTCTCTCTTTGAAGATGTCTGTTTCTCTTGTGGTTTAATTCATAGTTCCCTACATGAAATAATATTACTATTTTAGATACTATGTATACACTATATTTTAGTTTGAAAATCAAGATACTTAAATGTTTTCAATTTCCTTAAGATTATCACATAGCCAATTTTGCATTGGATCAAGGTAATGTATAGTCATTATCCTTATATCCAATGCAACCAAAACCTAGTGAAAATTATAATAGTGAAGTAAATATTATTTACCAATTAGCCAAGTTTAATATATTTAAATTAAAAAAAACAATATATTTTCATAACTTAATTAGGATTATATAGAATGAAAATATAATTAGCATGTTTTGCCTGTACTAAATACTTTGTAATCAATCATGAGTTCGTGCCCTATTTTTCTTTATTGTCTTACTCATTCCAACTTTGGAAATCAAAGTTGGATTGACAAAAATAAAGTATTTAGCAAGCTTTCCATAAATTAGCTTCTTTTGTAGGTAAATATTCAAATTCAACATGCCGTTATTTAAAAAAAATGTGTTTTTCTACCTCTACCAAAAATAAAATAAAATATAATAAATAATATTAGTAATTTATAAAATGCATTACCATATATAATATTTGACATAATTAGGTAACAATTCATTCAAATCAATTATCATATTAGTGTCTTTTTTCCTAAGAAAGATCTCTCACCAAATACATCATTTGAAAACTCTACTATTTATGTTTTTCCCTCTTTTAGTATGAGACCAACTTGTGTATCAAAAATTTTAATGTTTTGAGAGTTTTCAGTCTTGAATTTGATCTTTTTTTTTTCTCTTTCCTTTTGGAGATCTCTATAAAAATATATCCTATTATGAAATCATAAATACCTCATATAAAATATTGCAAATAAAAATTACACACCTAAATGAGTTTAATGCAGGGGAAAAAGGCTAAATGGGCTGATAATAAAACTTGATAGCATACTGCAACTTCAACTATTATAGCGATTAAAAATGGGAAGAAATGGTGTATTTGATATATTGGGAGCATCCACAAAAACTAGATATTTGGGACCACAATCCATTACAATTATTCCTCTACCTACTATGTTTTCCTTGGTCCATTTCCTTTTTTTTTTTTGCCTTGAAAGTTAAATTAAATTGAATTGTTAACTTCAATAAAAAATTTAAAAATAAATCATAAGTAAAGTTTGAAGTGCATTAGGTACTTACTCCTCGAATAGTACTACATCAATGTTAATTACTCGAGATGATAAATATTACATATTTAGTGATATATTAAAGACATATCGTTACATATTTTACAAGTATTAGTTTTGGTGACATAGAATATTACAAGTAGTATTATCGTATTGTCATAGAATCTTAAAAAAAAATCAAAGTTTCAATATATCTAAGATAAAAGCATTTCTAACAAATTATATATGAAATTTTTAGAGGAATCTTTATGGAAAAATATAATTGAACAACTAAATGGAAATTGAAAATAACACACCTTCATGTGTGATTATATATTTCTCGATAAGATATTTTCATTAAATTTATGAATTAGGTGGTCCACCACATCTAGTGAGAGCAACACTGATGATTTCATGCTTGAACTACTCATACTAGATTATGGTGCAAAAACTCATATATGGGATAACTTTGATAACACGTCGACATCAAACTTGTGATTCTTGAGTTCCTTTTATGATATTCCTTACAATATGATCCACCACACTATTGAAGAATTGATAAGGTGTATACTAATTTCCTTTAGCTCAGGTATAATCAGCATACTTTCTAGTATGCAGTGATTGAAAAAGTATATATGATTGCTCCCCCTCTAGCTTGTGTCGCTCCATTGAAACTCTTTTAAGAATTCATCCTCACAAAATGCAAAGCTATAAGTTCTCACTCTTATGAGCATGATATTTAACATAAGCCTAAATAATATCAACTTCCTCTGGGTGAATAGTTTATTTTTTTGTAGAGGTATTGCATTGTATGAATGAAAATAATTACTCATATAAAATTAAATTTGTAGCGAAAGACCACCAAAATACAATGTAATATATGCAAATAATAAAATAGCCCTTACTAGTTCGACAATGTCATCTAAGATATAATTTTTAATGAATGCCACTTGCTCTAACACACGCGAGTGATATTCTATTAAAAAGAAATCTAGTAATTGACCCATGTATTTTTCATCCTCTTCCTAAATATTGACTATTTTGAAAGTTAGATATAACTCGCATATATTATGATCTGAAATAAATAGCTCACATAACTTCCATGGAGTAAAACATCATCTGAACCTCATCCTTTGAGTTTATAGTCATTGGGGCATATTCATTCTAAATTTAAACAAACAACATATTCCCTCCCCGATAAAACTTCCATGAACTCTCTTAGAAGGTGAGCACTCTTAGTCATCTCCACTTTCAACTCAAACAAGTTTTGAAATTAGACTTTCTTCTATAAGTTGCATTCTTGTTGATTTTACTGTTTTCACAATCTATTAATACGTTATGTGAGATATCAACATTTGTCTTAGTTGATCCTTTACTTTATATTTAGAAGAATTAATACTTTATATTTGACACAACTAGATCCAACTAGAATAAGCATAAGGCTAAAAAAGGAGGATATGTACAAATCACATAAAGGTTCCTCTTTGTAAGCAAAATATGATATTTTCTCTCGTCCACATTAATCTTGTAAAAATATCACAAGTTATCTAACTCGATCATACTCAAACATGAAACAAGATGGCCCCATTTATTTTTGTGTAAAACAAATACAAAGGGTAAGAACCAAAGCAAATGAAACAAAAAAAATAATAATAAAATCTTAGGATCACTCTATATGCTTGACACTTGAAGGGAGCACTGCACCTAATTACAAGTTTTGGCAGCCCTTGAAGGTCATTTAATGATTTGTGATCAAAATGACGCCCTTTCATTATGCTTTTGAGGAATCAAGTATGATAGTAATCATTTGAAGATTGAGCATTTGAATGAACATGGGCACCATACCTTCAACATATGTTTAAGTGTATGGATAAATAAAACCACAAGAGGTATTGATCAACTAGTAACCATCTGGTATAAAATCCAAGAGGTCACGAGTCTGAGTCTCATGTCTTACATGAGGGTAGTTATGGTAGGGTGGAATGTTATCCCTGGGGCTTGGTCAGTGTGCGTGCAAGTTTGCTTGGACACATTATTATCAAAAGCAGTACAAGGATAAATAAATTTCTATCAAGGCAAAGCTAAAAATCATATAAAATATCCTAAACATTGTATCTTATGTGTGTGTGTGTGTGTTTTCCAAAAAATATTTATGTTTGATGCATCATGATTTGTAAGCTTGAAAATACCCTCACGTTTGTACATGTTAGAATAATAAATAAATAAATGAGTATATTCCAGAAACATGTGTGTGTGCGTGTGCGTGTGCGCGCGTGCGTGTGTATAAATATATATAACATATATTAACTTACATAAATATTTGTAAAGTATATAACTGCAAAGGTTTATAAATATTTATAAACATTTCTAAATGCAAACAAATATTTATAAAAGTATATAAAAGTATATAAACATGTATAACCTTATATTACAATATATATGCTTTTATATATGTTTATATAAGTTTATTTATATTTATAAATGTATATAAAAGTATATAAGCATATGCTTTTTCTTATGTTTATGTATATTTTATAAACATTTACATACTTTTATATTCATAGGTTTATATATTTACATATATATATACCTACATTCATACATACATACATACATATATATATACACACACACACACACATAAAAACATATATATATATATATATATATATATATATATATATATAAACATTCAATTCTTTTTTAAAAATATTTAAAATTAGCATTCCAAAACATAAGTTTACCACATTTTTTTATTATGTAGATTATAATCATGATTGTTTTTGAAGCGCGCGTGCACACACACACATGCATAACAAAAATATAATGGAAAAAACACCATATAAAGTCCAAAGAAAATAAGCAAAATTTTAATACCAAATGAACTAAATAAAACAAATACAACATAATAATTTCTAGAGACCATTGAACGCACAAACACATACACAGATGAGAAAAAAAAAAAGATTTCTAGTAGTTTAGTTATCTATTCTCTGGATGTTCTTGCTCGTCTTCCTTTGGCGCTGGATCAATGGTTGGATCAAGAACTTCGCTTGAAACTTCATTTCTAAGATCGAAACGAACACATTTTACGGGTTCTTCAATGGCCACATTTAACAACCTAAGAGACACCTCTTTCCACGAAGTTTCCTCGCCCAACGCCCCATTTCGAGTTAGATATCGTCTTAACTCAACACGGAGGTTCTTCAATGGCTACATTAGACAACATAAATCTAAAATCACTATATAATTAACAGATCACGTACTTGCATTATACTTTTTGTTTTGTATCTGAAACTGTTACCAGAAAATTAAAGATGAGTTCTTGACATTGCACTTATACTGGGAAACTGAACGACATGATCGATGAATATGCAATTATATTGCATATCTGCTATAACTCAAGAGATTAATATCTGAAAAAACTTAAGTTTGCGAACTTGCTGAAGTTTATTCTTGAATTCTGGATATTTGATTTCAATTTCACAAACAACGTAATGCAGATATATTTGCATAAAACCCATCTAAGTAAGTACAATCTGACCTTCGCATCACAATCAATGGCTAGGCGAAAAAATGCAGCAGAAACACAGTGCTTTCCCACTGATTCAGCCAACTTAATCTGATCGAGCCAATAGCCAGCACTTTCCAACCTATCAAGTCTGCATTTCCCAGAACTATTTGCGCTGAAATACGCTGTGCCTACATTTTTTCCCCTAGTCACAGAACCATCCATAATAGGAGTCTCTGGTTCATCGATCGTGGGTGCAGTAATCCCGCGACACGCAATGGTTTTCCTATCCGTTTGATCATCCAAATCAGATCGAGGTATTGGTTTGCCCGGCTCGAATTTTACAGGAACTCTAGGGTTTTGAATCAGACCTGATGACCCCCTCTTTATTCTAAGAACACAGAGATCAGAACAGCCATGATGAAACGAAGAACATACGTGACATGAACCACATGGCATAAAAGAGATACCTCGAGTTTGGGGGTTCTCTGGTGGTGGTTTTGGAAGCGGGTTTTGGTTTGATTCCCTGCTTCGATTTTGCTGAAATTTGATGAAATTCGTTTGAGGTTTGAATTTTATTGTCATTGCAGATTGCATCAACAAAATGAACATTCACAGTAACCATGAAATGAGATTTCCTTTACCTGGAAATGGTGTTTGATGAACGCCCATTTGAGATCGAGAAGCAGTTTAATTTGATAGTTTTTCCTGTTTCCAGAAAACACGATGGCAGAAATTCGAATCATATTTTGAGCAGAGTGAGAATTTATACTCGGATTCTGGTTTTGAATTTTAAAAACAAAATAGCGCGAACAGGTTTTTTTCTGATTTAAAATTGCAAAAGAGTGTTATTCTAATTAAATAAATATCAACCATGGGAAAAGCTTTTTATATTGTTTTGTGATCATTTTTTCTTAAATTTACCTTTTTTTTATATCAATAAATAATTGAATATTGTATAGATACAATATGAATTTTCGAAATAATATTACTATACATTATTGGGCATGTTCGAGTTGAGATTCTAATTTTTTTTATTTTTTTTATTTTTTTATTTTTTTTATTTTTTTTTATTTTTTTTATTTTTTTTATTTTTTTATTTTTTTTATTTTTTTTATTTTTTTTATTTTTTTTATTTTTTTATTTTTTTTATTTTTTATTTTTTATTTTTTTATTTTTTTATTTTTTTTATTTTTTTTATTTTTTTTATTTTTTTTATTTTTTTATTTTTTTATTTTTTTATTTTTTTATTTTTTTATTTTTTTTATTTTTTTTATTTTTTTTATTTTTTTTATTTTTTTTATTTTTTTATTTTTTTTATTTTTTTTATTTTTTTTATTTTTTTTATTTTTTTTATTTTTTTTATTTTTTTTATTTTTTTTTATTTTTTTTATTTAGTTGAGTGTGTACTTTTTTTGGTTTTAGTTCATCTCAATTTCATTTAATCGGATAAAAATAAATAATAAATTTTTTTTTTTTTTTTTGCTTTTCATTTTTGGCAACTCAAGTGGAAGGTTCTTGAAACCTTCCAAAAAAAATTAAAAAAAAAGTATTTTCACTTTTTCATCAATGCGCCTCTCTCAATCTCTCTCTTGTTGAAACAAAACAATAAACAAATAAAAATACTACTTTGGTATGTGCAAAAATATAAAGAATAGTTTTGTCACATTCGCTCATTCCTAGTCCCTGGGTCTTTGTTTTTCAATACTAGATTACTTAGGAAGTTGGGGGCTTAATTGATGATATTTTACAATTTTGTTTATCTCATATTCATTATGTATTGATTGTGAAGTAAATCATGTTTTCTATTCTTTGACATTGAATCTTTGCATGTATGTGATTCATATATACTTTTTTTAAACTTTATATTTTGTTTATAATTTTTTATCATTCCACCCCCAAGCCCAACTCATATTACTCTTTGGCTCATATATGAGCCTCGAGGCCTCGAGATTAGAGCATGTAAGGTCTTCATCCCAATAGCATGATAGGTGACTTGGCATGCACTCTAGGAAAGATGTCTAGCATATCTAAGCATCAAACTCATATTCTCATAATTAAAGCATTTATTCTCTCTTACTAATCAGACTTTCATACCATTAGTATATTTTATTACATAGTCGAACACACATAAATTAATGTTGTTTTAGCTATCTTAGTGTTTTCTATGCTAAGGCTTAGTGTATCTCTTAATTGTGCTTTACATTTTGTGTGTGTGTATTTGTTCGTCTATCCATCTGTTTTTGTGTCTTTGTGTGTGTGTCTTTGTGTGCTTGTACATCTATTTGTGTATGTGAGTATAAGTGTGTATGTCTGTCTATATGTCCATCTATTTGTGTATATGAGTATAAGTGTGTATGTCTGTCTATATGTCCATCTATTTGTGTATGTGACTGTGCATGCGTGTGTGTCTATCCATCTGTCTGTATGTGTGAGTATGAGAGAGTGTGTGTGTTTGTTTGTCTGTATTTTGTTTGTGTGTGTGAGTGTGTGTGTGTGTGTGTTTATCCATCTGTCTTTGTATATGAGTACGAGTGTGTGTGAGTGTATATGTCCATCTATCTATGTATGTGAGTGTGTGTGTCTATGTGTGTGTGTGTGTGTCCATCTATCTGTGTATGTGAGTGTGAGTGTGGGGGTGTGTGTGTGTGTGTGTGTGTGTGTGTGTGATTCAATAGTGATGTGCACTACAACATTATTTTCATCATGTGTGGGCCTATATAATGAATTTAATATGGTTTCTATAGTAAAGTATATGCATTAACTATGTGTGTTGTTAGTGTTTTTTGGTGATTGTAGTGCATATGTAGAAAAATAATTGTGAATAATTGTTGTATGAAAGTAGTGTCATTGTTGTGTGAAAATATTTGTGTGTTCAACTCTCTAGTTCTCATAGTTTGCATTTCTGTATAACATATTTTTTTTTTTTTTGTATTTTTGGATATTTCTTTTCTGAGTAAGTTTATGCAGTTGTGAGGTCCGTTATTTTTTGTTGAAATCTACAATGCAATGTATTTCCAATTGCTATGAAATAAAAAAGTTTATACAAATATAAAATACATTAATATGAGTTTAATAATAAGCTTTAAAATGAATGTTGTTGTGTCATACCTATCCCACTCCATAATGGGACTCATCAAATAATAGAAAATAAGGGAGAAGTTATCGATGAGAGTTTTAGTTGTATGCCCCATGGTAGAACAAAAACGTAACACTTTGGATGTTATGGGTCAGGTTGGACTAGAATGGATCCCATCACACAAGTATGAGTGGAACCCACGTTGGGGCATGCCGAAGGTGGCCATACTATTTATGGGTTTGGTTCAGTTCAATTTCATTTAATCAAAAAAAATTAATCTTAAAAATATTTATTTTATTTGTTTTTCATTTTCTTTCTATTGTAATGTTTTTTTTTGTTTTTTGGAACTTGGTGGAAGGTTCTAAAAATCTTCCAACATAAAAAATAAGTATCATGGTTAAGGAGATATAAAAGAGTGTTTTTCTCTTCAATCAATGTCAATGATGCTCCGCTTTTGATCTCTCTCTCGATGAAAACAAACAACAAACAAACAAACAAAAGAAAAAATAAAAAAAAATGCTTTTCTCGATGTGTGCAAATTTCTAAAGGATGAATATGTTGCAGCACTTACTCGTAATCTCTCAATTTTTGTTTTTCAACAATAGATTGGTGAGGAAGGTGGTGACTGGGTTGTTGATATTTTATAAATTCATTTTTCTGATGTCTTGCATGATGCAATGATTGGGATGGAAAACAAGTTTTATATTATGTGTTGGATCAAGTTTTATATTATGTGTTTTGTTAAAACTTTATATCTTAGTGCATAATTGAGCACATATGAATCATATGCAATTTTTTCATATCATGAGTGTTTCCTATGCTAAGATTTGGCACATGTCTTGTAATTGCGCAAAGAATCACATGGATGTGCCAAAATATTTAAGCAATACTTAGAAGAAAAATATAATGGTGAGAAAATATGGATTAGATTTCTAGCCAAGAGCTAGTACTAATCCTAAGCATGTGATTCCAATCAATAATTAGGGGCAAATTCAAAGCAAATATAGATAACATTTGATTGAGTTTAGGTTTTGACTTGTATATTCATACTTGGGCTTGTATTGGAAACTCATAATTTGTATAAGATACCTTAAAACACATCATGTGTGATATTTATTAGTAATAGTGTTTTAGGCTTATTGTATGTACATGGTATTTTTGACTATTTGTGAGAATTAATTATTATTATGATTTTCATGTTTATTATATATAATATTTTTGAATAATATTATTAATTATTCTAAATGTCCCTAATTGGTTATTGTTATGAGAATATCAATGAATTAAGCTTAATATAAAGTTTGATTGATATTCATGGGATAAATATGTATATGAGATACAAATTAAATTTATATCTATTTGTTGAGAACAAATATTGGATAGTTATGTTAATATCTAATAGTTATGTTATTAAATTTTTTGACTTTAAATCATTATAGTTCTCAACATATAGAATATTATATTTTGATATAATCAAATATTATCTTTAATCAGATGACTATAAAGATTATACTTGAATATAATAATAATTATGTAGTAAAATATAAGCGATTAAGATAGAATTTATCCTTCTTATTATATGAAATATATCTATGGGTCCCCTCGATAATTGAGACTAAGAAATACATGATTGTGCTCAAATGAATTGATGGAGATCAATATCATTTGTTTAGTCAGTCTAATTAGGTCTAGAGTAATCAAAGATAGAATGATATATAGTTGACTTTGTTCATGCCTTATATTCTATCAAGATATCATGAGACAAAAGGATTATGTCATTAGATATATTAAGGTTATATCAGATCATTAGCTTTTCATTTAACTTGGTAGTCATAATATCTTGCTAGAGGTCACTTATGACTTATAGGATTAAAATATGATTTAGGCATACTGCCAATGTTAATTGAACCTATAGGGTCACACATTAAGAATGAATAATAATGGTTGTAATTTTTCACTCTCTGTAGTAATTTTAAATGATGAGATTATTTTAAATCATAAATAACAATTAATTATTATTTAAATTTGAATTTAATTTTAAGAAAGTTTAAATTCATCATTTAAATAAATAATTAATTTGTTACATTAAACTTGAGTTTTAATGAATACATTCATTTAAAAGAGATTTTAAGGATTTGAATTTAAGTTGTTATTATTTAAAAGAGTTTTAAATATCTAATTAAATTCATTTATGACTAAGATTCTAGTATACTTGTGTATATATATATGTGAGACATATTTGATGCAAGTAGTCATCTTTTATAAAATATAAAGAAACCCTTTCATTTTGAGAAGATGAATCTGAACTAGCATTCAACAAGATCATTCATTATTTGTTTGTGTGTGGATACTTGTAGAGAGTAGTCATTTTTCAGCAATTTTGAAGATCTGAATAAACCAAGACACACATTTTGAAGGCTTGATGAATTGATCTACAAAAGGTAAGTTTTGTTTACCCTTCTTTCATGTTTTTATGAAATACATGAGATCCTTGGTGGGTTAAGAGATAAAAATTATAAATTTTGCAACATTATGTCCCAATTAGATTAGATATTCTACCGAAAACCACAACAAAATCTTCCTCAAAATGAGGCTAAATTAATATATAGGATTAGATTATGTATTTGTATGTGATGAATATTTTACTTTTATATTATTGATATTTGTGTTAATGTTGTGTTGTAGAATGTTGATAGATATAGATGTGTTATAGAGTAGAGATTGAAAGTTTTTGATATATCATAGTTCCATTCATGTTAGCCATGACAAATAGTGATATGTATGACATGAAATAAACCCAAGCGACAAGATAAGAAGGAAGTAATAACTTTTATAACTTAACACGTGTGATAAATCTAAGTGCAGAAATCTGGGATTGAGATAATTAAGTTTAATTATTATAAGTATGGTGCTTACTAAGTTGAAAGCATGAACATACTTATGACCAATTCATTGTGCATATACTAGAAGAACTTACCTCGAGTAATGTGTGAGTTATGTAAAATACATAACCTAGGAGTTTCTCCATAGTATATCAAAATGTGTGGCCATAAAGGATAATGACATATAAGTCATAAGGCACACACAAGAGAAGGTGACTCATATATTGTTTTGAAAACTTTGTGAGTTAAATTCTATTGTATGATTTCTATAGGTGATATTCATAGCAAGATTTATGTTAATTATCACTAGTATGGTGTTTATGAAGTTGAAAGTGCATATATATTTATTATCACATAATCTTGCATCTTTAAGATAATCATCAAGTGTTGTTGATAATTTGCCTAAAAAAATTAGATGTATGAATGACCTATAAATGGAATAGCTTGTTATTTCAATTGTAAAATACAAAGTAGAAAACTATGAGATCATTTTAAATAGTGACAGTTTAAACATGACAACCACCATGTATGCTAATAAGAAAATTAAGTATTTTTATACTAATATGCTCTTAAGTCAATAATCAAATATACTATTGACCAAATACTAAAGAATTTATCCTCAAATGTAAGTAAGTGAGCCAACCCTTGAGATTGAATATCTTGCTGAAAACTAAAATCTATTGACTCAACTCAAGTAATAGTTTATTTAATGGTGATTATTCAAACTACCAACCCAATTTCTATGGAATCAATATCTGGACTTTAATTTTTTTTTACTTATTGTATGACTCATATACCTGCTAAACAATTTTGTATGAGAGATAATGGCCCAATAGGTTATGGGATCATATCAATCAATACAAAAATTCGACACCCACACAAAGTCACAATACTAACCCATTGTGTGACTCAAGCATTATCTATAAATTATACATATTTGCTTCAGTAAAATGATGTCTTCTCTAAGGAGTTGACAAAAATACAATATCACCATGCAGTTAGAGATAATAAAAAATTGGGAGAAAAGTATGAAGGTTTTAAAAGTAGTGAGTTTTTAAAGAAACTAGCTTTAATACCTTTAGATTTTGTGTCAACACAAAAAAAGTCTCTTTATTGGATAAAAAATATAAAAGGTTGGGGATAATACCTCAAAATTTGGATAAAAAACTACTACCTCATTTAACTTGCCTACATATTGGTTTAAAAAGATAGATAAAAATTTACTTGTTGATATTAATATGTATATATATATATATATATATTATAAAAATTATGTTTCAACAATACATATACAGCAAAAATTATGTATACATCTATCACTATTAAAATGAAGAAATGAAATGCTATATTAACACAAAGCAAGTTAATATAATAAAAAAAATAACAATGATCATTTTTTATAACTTTAACACAAAATAAGTTAGATATCAAACATGCTCATCAAACTAGTAATAAAATAGAAGAAGTAAAAAGTATTCTTTTTGATTATATATCGACTCAACTTGAAACTTTTATTAATTGACATTACAAATGATGAACACTATAATATTTAGTTAATATACATAAATAAACACCTACCAAGAAGAATTAATGTTAAACAATGTCATCCACAAACCCTGTGGAATCCAAGATAATAGAGATCGAGCAATAAAAAAAAACTCATGAAACAATAGATAGAGGGCTAAGACTCATAAATAAGACAAAAAAAATGAAAATACTAGATAATAATAATACTCAATCAACTGTGGAAACCACACCTTAAGGTATTTTTCCAAAGACCTAATATAAGAACTATGACCAACCCAGATGCTTATAATCTCTAGCTCATGGTTTTGTGGAAGGGACAACAAATATAGTTCATTATTGAACATCAAATAAACTTTACACTTATTAAATTATTACATACAAGCATTTATCATAGCCTACGACAATAATAACAGGTATACACATTATGTAAATTCTAATAAGATTAAAAGTTGCAATGTCATGCAAGTGTTCTAACTTACAAAATAAAAGAAGGAAACCTTGGAGGGTATCATGCCTATATAGCACACATTTATGTGTGTGCACGTATATATGCTATGATATGTGTATGAGTGTGTGATCTATCATTAAGATTATAATCTCTAGCTCATAGTCAATTTTTTAAAAAAATATTTAAAAATATTTAAATTTGGTGTACTAAATGGCTACATGAATACTAATATCATGGTATTTAATATATTTTTATTCGATCTGGAGTTGTGAATTATTAACATAATAAATGAATCAAGTAACTTTAATGAATTTTCACATCAAGAAAAGAAACTTTCACATTGACTCACCCCCCAAAATTGGGTGCCAGCATATTTGATGAACTTCATTGCAAGAATTTGCAGAAGTAAGAAGAAAAATCAAGCAACCATGCATAAATATGAAAAAATAATTTTTTACAGATTGCACTTTAAATATTTAAAAAATACAAGTACATTGATGTGATATGTAAAAATTATGTGTGTATTTTACTCTCTAATTCTCACATTTTATATTTATACATAACATTTTGATTTTTTATATATTTGAGGGTATTTTCCTTTCTGATTAAGTTTATGCATGGTGAGGTCTTTAATATTTTGTTGAAATTTATAAAGTGATGGTTTTTCTTTAAAAAATTAACTGGGTAATCAATAAATTATTTATAAATTAAAATAAATAATTTAATATTGCAATTCCTAAATTCTGCCAAAACCACTACTCATGAACTCAACATAGTTAACATACTTTTAATAGTTGTGAAATAATAATTTTATTAAAACATAAAATATGTTAATGTGTTTAACAGACAACAAGGTCCATTACATGCAAGGGTAAGTGCCTTGCTTGGTTTCAAGTGGGGGAAATGGTTTTCTCCTGAGTATGCACATTGCTTCAATCATTTAGTCACATATGTGTGGTTAGGGACACACACATAGAGGTGTCAACTGGACCAGGCCAGTCCGGCCCGGCACGAGGCACGGCATGATTTGGCCGTGCCTGGGCTGGCCCGACACGAAAATTTCCCGTGCCCGGGCTCGTGTCGAGGCCAACTGGGCCTCATGTCGTGCCTGGCCCGGAACGGTACCTAATTTTTTTTTAAAATCATGGTTATGGGGGCGCCAAAATCTTAATTTTTTTTAATTAGAGTTTTGAGCACTCCGAAATCCTAATGTTTTTTTAAATTAAGGTTTCGGAGATGCCAAATCCTAATTTTTTTTAATAGTATGGTTTCGGGCGCCCGAAACCCTAATTTTATTTTAAATTAGGGATTTGGTATGATGGTGTGCAGCCACATCCCTAATTTTTTTTATATTAGAGGTTCGGCCCGATCGGGCCGAACTCGGTGGATTCGTGCCGTGGGCCCATGCCAGGCTGACCTCCACCAAACCGTGCCGGGCCAAGCACGACACGGTACAGTAACCATGTCGTGCATGGCCCATCACGAAAGCACGGCCAGGCCGGCTAAAAATGGGACAGGCCGGCCCAGCACATCCTGTTTGACACCTCTACACACACAACATGCCGTCGGATGGTTTGGGTGACATACAAGCCACCCATCATGCTCGACATGAATAGTTTGACATATATATTGATGATAAAATTTTAATGTCAACAAAAAAAATTATTTTTTTATCATGTTTGACCTTGTTTTTGTTTTTATCTGAAGAGATTTAATGTATAATTGATAAATTATAGTGAATTAATTTCAAGTGCATTAATTTCATATGAAATACTTTTAGCCTAGAATTTGCATTCAATAGTTATGTTAAGGAATAAGGGGTCCCAAAACAAAAAATATATATATATTTTGGGACTCCTTTTATTTTAATTTAACAATTGAAGACTCAAATAAAAAATATTTATGATTTGAGTTCCCCCCTTAACACCTATCCATGATTACTCATGTTATACTTATGCATAAACTTGTTATGCATAATGTTTATGTTAGGGGCTTGAATCCATCCTTATGATAATACATATGGATTGAATTGTTTGCATTTAAAAATGAGTTTTTAAGGTAAAGATTTTGAAAACATATCTTTAAGTTTTCTCTGTCTTCAACTTAGAGTCATCTCTCATATGTCTGCTCCACAACTTTTGTGAGGAAGAAAAAAAGAGAGTGGGCTCCCTTCCTCCTTTGCCATAAAAACTAAAAACAAAACCAAAGTAAGATGCATCACATCACCTTTAAAAAAAGTGATGTGATATTTTCTTTTTATTCTTAATCATTATTAAAGATTATTTTTATTACACACACACACACATATTTAATCAAATAATTAATTTGATTATATTTCAAATCAATTAATCTAATTTTATTAAGATAATTTAATATGATTTTAATCAAATCATTTACTTTGATTCTATATACATGTATAAGCTAAATAAATAGATGATATCTAAAATTATAATTTAAAAACTTAATTCATATGATGCTAGATAAGGCTACGAAAGAGACCCATTTAAAATAAGATTTTGAGCTCCTAATATAAATTATGTTATAACATTTATATTAATTATAGTTTATTCTACTATAAAATTATAATTATATTTTCTTACTTATTTGAAACAATTTAAGCATATTATTATTTAATATTTATTTTATTCTCCATATTAAGATTATAGATACCAATCTATTAAATAAATTACTAACAACTTAATTTAATTCATCTCTTATTATTTTTATGAGACTTTCCATTTAACTTATTTGATATGCCAAATAAAAATTTATCTATAGAGTTTAACAAAATCAAAACTTATAAGTATTCTCATGGGGTATCATAAATCCTTTTGATAAACATAGGTTTCATTGATAATTAATATTAACCATACACATGAAAAGGTTATCTGACTCACTAAGTATGTTAATCTATTTATAGATTTTACTCTTTATGAATCAAAATAAATACTAACAAGAATACATGTTTATTAATTATTTCATGATTAAAAGAAAATATGTTTATAATAATAGTAGGACATATTTTATTTTATATGTCAGCATAAAATAATCTCATCATAGTAGTCTCATTCTTAGTAATCAAAACAAACCTTCTAAAATCTTATCCTACAATCTTACTAATGACATGTCCAACTTCATATATATTGTGAACAATATTCTTATATTCTATAAGAATTGATAATTTGATCTTCTATGTAGCAGTTGAACTATATGCACCAAATCATTTACTATATAAAATAAAGGACACGTGCAATTCATTCTTAAATGCAAACTCAACTCATTCCAAATTCACTTATATTTGAAACAATAAGATGCATTCAAAAAAAGATTTATAACAATCATTTTAGTATAAATATAATTTCAATAGTTTATGCATAAATGTTACCGAATTTATGCATAAACATTTATGACTTTATGGTGTAATATTTATGAATAAATGTTATGGTCAAAAACACATTTTATGGATTGATGCATTTATGCATAATGCCTCATCATGCATAACGAGTTTATGCATAAACTCGTTATGCTTAAATATTATTTTAAAGCATAAACATTAGTTTATGCACAAGTATTAGTTTATGTCTTGTATTTTGTTTTTTTTAATAATGTTTACTCGAATGTAAATCACTAAAATAATAATTTAAATGTATTAGTGAATGATTTATATGCTATTTTCTATGACAAAAAAAAAGTTTAATTGATCAAATTATAATATGCACATTTATTAGTGATATTCACGGTGACAATTGTTTTGCCTGAGGTTATTTATTTAAAATTTCTATAGAGTAATAAATTTTTTAATAATTGAATGGATGAGAGAAAATAAGTTTTTTATATGTTCTTAAAGGTGATTAATTTAAAACATATAAAATTGGGTACTCAACATATATAGGTGGACTCGGTAAAGATGTGTACATTAATGAGGGAATGTCATATGAAAAATTTATTATTTCAATTTGTGAAAAGGTGGAAATTCAATAGAGAAGTGATTAAAATTTATTACATAATTAAATATGATTCTCAAATATTTCAAGAATTGGAGGATGATTTTAACATGAATAAGTTGATAATGCATACTGATAAGATTTCCCAAACATGTATTGTGCATCATTCAAAGATTGGGTTGGATCAAACAACTTTCAAGATAGCACAGTTTAGTTCCAAGATTTTCATTTTGGAAAAATCATTTACCATAATTACAATTTATTTACTATTTATAAATTTTTCAAAAAAATTGTAGTCTTGTTGGAAACACATGTCATACTGCTATTTCTTTTTTATAATGCAATACCTCTCACTTCAATGTAGACTTGAAGTTTCACCACCATATGCACCGAATATGAAAATATGCTTTTAGAAAATGAATGATTTCTAATAAGCATTAATTGTGTGTGTGTGTGTGTGTGTGTGTATGATCCATTGTTAGTATATTTCTTTTGCAAAATTTCTAAATTAAATGCTAAATACGAAGTCTTTACTAAGTATGAGAGTTTTGTAGGTTTTTGGGAAAAGGGAAAATTCAAAAGAAAAACAAAAGCAAAAAGACAAGAAATGAGATCATGATTCATATGTCTTGGTCACGACCACATTCAATGAAGAAAATGAATAATCATGATCATAGTATCATTACTTCAATCCTGAGATTATTGTTATATCTTTACATCAATCCTCCGTCATTGATATTTTTCTTAGGTCACAATATATTCTTTTTCCATTATAATATGTCACTGCATTGTGACATTAGTATTCTATCATGACAAATATTTTTTATCTGAGCATTATTTTTTGATCGCTACATCACATTTCTTGGTCATGACACCAAATAGAGCCAACAAGTAAGATATGAGTTATGACACTTAATCTTAAGTTGTGACAATTCTAACACAAAACCCACGTTGACAATATATGGTACTTGGACCAAAAGATGAATATAATTTTTTTTGGAACAAAAAAGGGAGAATGAATGAAAAATAGAGAATAAACAAAATATTTTAAAAGGGAACAAAAAGAGCAACTAAACCAATCTTATTTGAATGGATTGGAATGATAGTAAATAGATACACCCAAGGTAGTTAAAAAAAATGTTCAATGCTAGAGAAGCTCTACCAGTAAGAATATTTTTGTAAGATGAAGATCTAATTCTCATTTCCATTTTTTTTAAAGTTTTATCTATAGTTTGAAAATGATATTTGGTACCAAATGTTGCGTGAACTATTTCTCAATGTTAGGTCAAATCTTGTATCTAGGATTTATTTTTGAATTTATGTATGAGAATTTTTTAGTATATTATGTTGTATCAATTATGTTATAGTTTATGTAATTGTTTATCTTTGAAAATTATATTGTGATATCTTACATACGACGAAGATTGACATAGCCTTTGATATTATGTGGATCTTAGATGAACTCTAATTATTGAATGAGTCCACATACTCAAGGCATTCATCATATGGACTATGATATATGAATAATGGATTGCCTTTATAATTATTTGAATATTTAATTAATTGAGGCATTCATTATATGCACTATGATAGGTGACCGATAAATTTCCTTCATTATTATTTAAAAATTCTGCTACTCATTTTATCGTATGGCTCTTAGATAGACTATAATAGATAAATAATAGTTCATAGTTGTGACACTCATCATATAGGTGATCGAAGACTTGCCACAAAGAGATGAAATACGTTAGTATCATTCTTATTACCTACATAAACTAGAACGTGGCAAAATGCTAGTGACAAGTTGATAAGTTTGAAAAGCTTGACCAACATGTATGGGTAGATATTTCATATTCTATCACCCCTTTAACCAACAATGCATTAACTACATACCCATTGACCACTTGAAAAAGAAGTTCTCATATATGATGAAGTAAACTAACCCTTGAACCATCTATATGAGTAATTATTTGTAGAAAAAATTCATTCAAGTTTAAAGCTACCATAAACACGATACACTTGTAACTATTTGTACTATTTATTTTATTGACACATCCAACATCATTCGATCTTATTGTAGAGCTTAGATAGTGAAGATTTCATTGACCCTGGTGCATAATCAATCCAAATGTCTAATCCTCATAGGATCGATATCCATATTCATAGAGTCCACTTTATATTTTTTAGATTGGCATGCTTGTGGAAATTTAAGTATATGGTAAAAACAAATTTTGGAAACATTGTCTTAGTTTAACAATTTGTTTGATTTAGTATAGTTGATTTAAATTGATTCTGTCTATAGTTTGTGTTGAGTTGATTTAATTTCGTGTTTGTTTTATAAACATTTAGTGTATGCATCAAAAATCAAGATTTGAAACACTACCTTTAGATCCAAAAAATAAAAGAACTTAAAGATAGCTAATAAAACATAAAAAGTCAAAAGGCCACCATGGAAGATGATAGAAGTTACAAAAATAATGGTGGAGGTGCTAAAACATCATGGGCAACATGATGTGCAATACCCAACATTTGAAGATTATTGGAGATCCACCTTGACTGATAGCTATTTTGGAAGTAGAAAATAAAATACAAACAAATAATTTTAAGTTGAAGCTGAGGTTGAGAATTATGATGTAATAACATTAGTATGAGGGACATGTTACTAAAGATCCAAATGGTTATATTATAATTTTTCTAGAGTTGTGTGACACATAAAGATAATAGGAGTCAACCATGATTTGATCAAGTTGAGGTTGTTTTCATTTTCTTAATAAGATAAGCAAGTGTTTGGTTCCGATGCATAATGAGGGAATCTATAGAGAGTTGGAAAGCAATGGTACAAGCTTTTGTCTTGAAATTCTTCTTACCACAACTCACATTGCAACTTAGAGCTAAAATAATCTAATTTAGTCAAAGTGAACAAGAGATATTTTATGATGCTTGGGATAGATTCAAAGATATACTGTGGAGATTCCTTTTATATAGATTTGAGCTAGGGTTTCAAACACAAACTTTTTATAATGGACTAAACTATATAACTAGATACATAGTTGAGAATCAATCATGAACAAATTACCTTAAGATGCCTATTTACTCTTTTGATGAGCTAGCAATGAATAATTATCTAGCTCTAAGTGAGAGAACTAGAATTCTAGAGTTAGATAAAAATTCATCCATGGAAGCTAAACTCAATGCCTTCATAAATCATTTCATGTCTCAAATTAAGAAAGGACCAACAATGTAAAACTTCAGCTATGAAAACTTAAGGAGCAGTGGGTGTAGATCAAGCATTTTACATGGAATATAGAAATTATATGCACTCATTATAATTCAAATCTAAAAAACAATGAGAATTTCTTTCATGAAAATCAAGCAAATATGCTACATAGTCCTCATCAATTCCATTCAAATAATGCTCCTCATGGATTTCAAGTGCAAGGAGCATAGAACATTAACTTCCAAGGGCAAAAGAAGTCATCAAACTTTGAAGACAATATTTTGGCCCTTCTAAATGAAACAAATAGGAGGAATGATATGCATAAAAACTGAATAAACTGAAAGGAACAAAAGGTCAAGAATAAGGATGCCGAAGTAAAGATCAATGAGAATCAAATTAGGCAACTAGCCCTTGCTATAAAAAAATTATCAAAAGCATAAAAGAACCAAAGGGTGCCCAAATGAATGCATGATAATTATTCTCAAAAGCAAAAAAAAATAAAAAAAAAATAAAGAGTAATGGAAGTGAAAGCAAAAGATGCACATGACGAGATGCAAAAAGCTAGTGATAAGGAATCAAAGGGGGAGAGCTCAAAGAAGAAGAGATACAAATTTATTCTGGGAAAAATTACAATTTTAAAAAACCCTCCTAAATTTGTCCCACCCTTGCCTTTTCCTCAAATGTTTAAGAAGATTAAGTTGGATAAATAATTCAATAAATTTCTATGTGTTGAAGAAATTTGAAGTGAATATTTTGTTTGATGATATCTTAGCCCAAATTCCTAACTAAGTTAAGTTTATGAAAACGACGATGAGTAATAAGCAGAAGCTAGAAGCCTATGAGTAGATGAATTAACTAAAATCTATAGTATAATCATTTTAAAAAAACTTTCTGAAAAAACTTAAGTATCCTAAAAGTTTCACTATTCTTTGTATAAAATGAAAGCACATTATCAGTAAGGTCCCATTTGACTAGGAACAAACATATATTTGATATCATTGTCAATCATAAAGTAGTTGAACATGGTGAAGTTACCCCTACCACTTTATCTCTTAAATGATAGAAAAATATTTAACACATCTAAAGGCTATATTGAAGATATCATAATGAATGGTGGAAAGTTCATATTTTATGTAAATTTTATGATATTGAAAATGAAAGAATACATAGATGCACCTCTTATTTTGGGAAGAGCAATATTGGCCAGTGGATAGATATTGCTTGATGTGAAGAATGATGAGATAACTTTTAAAGTGGGTAACAACATGGTAAAGTTCAACTTATATAAAAGCTTAACATTTCCAAATAAAGATAAGACCATCTATTTGCGGAGTTATATTCTGATTTCTTCGTACAATAATATATTCTATTTTTTTTATGAAACAAGACTCCCTAGAAAATAAATCATTGCCTAATAGGAAACAATGTTGTGAGCACATAAATCCTAATGGAGAATCAAGTGTGAATTTTGAAGAGAGCAAAGAGTCAAATGCTATTTCTGAAGCCATGACATTCACCAGTCTTGGAAACATAATTTTTGAATCCAAGACATTCATGCATCACAATGACACCATTCTTGAAGTCATGACATTTACAAGTCACGATGACACCATTTTTGAAGTGACAACATGTATAGTGAGGACAACTCCACTATTAATTAATTACTAAATCATCTCATTAATATTTTTTGGGAGATAGCAAAACCAATTTGATAATTATTTTAGCTATCCTGATATAAAAAATGAAACAAATAGTGCTATAGATGCTTAAATAATACACATCTATATGTGCATGATTAGTTGATAACATTGAGGCATATGTCCTTCAATCCGTATGCACAAACTTTTCATGGAGAATGATGCCAAGCCTTCATTCGAATACCAGAGAATGCTCAACCTTATGATAAAAGAAGTAGTGAAGAATAAAATTTTAAAATGGTTGAATGCTAGTTTTAATTATGTCATATCTTAAGCCCATGAGTGAATCCTAATCATATGGTGCCGAAGTAATGAAAAGTTATACTTTTGAAGAGAATGAAAGATGAACTTAATTCTACGATGATAAAAATAGTAGTCATGTTCATCTATTCTATCTAGCAATTGATCGATAAATAGGAAGAAAAAATGAATTTTTTCACAAATCATTATTGAGTTTTTGATAATCCATGCATACTCAGCATCCCATTAATAATATGGTGGTGAGTATGCATGCCAGCTCAATTGATTTGCTACGTTTATGTGGCAAGTTTTATTAAAACAACCTGCGACATGTATGTGTCGGATTGATCTGAATAAAATAATTATCAATTTTTTTTTAAAAAAATATGGGTTTGGGTGGGCTAGGCATAGGCCAAGTGGACCACACTTGCTTCTTGGTCTGCAACCCAAAATCATGGTTACTATGCCGGTAGACCACGCCAATAGTCCAGACATATGGGTCATGCCTAGCTCGGCATGTGTCATGCCTAGCTCAGCATGTGTCATGCCTTGGGCCGACACAACCTAGGCCTAGGCATGATCATGGACCATGCCATGTCGGGCCTAGCACAACTCAATCAGGCCTTGCCTCATGTCGTGAGAATAAGAATATACTTTACTACTTGTATGCATATAAAATATCTATCAATGGTACTTGACAAAGTTGTCTAAAATATATGAGATTATGAATGACATTTGAGCAAATAAGAATTATTGACTCAGTGGTAACTAACTAAGTGGACAGCAATGAGAGGACTACCATTTGGATGAGCTTAATAAGATAACCACTTTGTAAGCTATTAGGACAATAAGTTATTACATAACACTTCAACCTATATTTTGTATCTAAAGATAATATAAGTCGAACAACTTAAATATCATCACATAGATTAAAAGACTATACTCATAGATCTAAAAGTGTATAACAATCTAAATATCCATTTTACTAAAAATGAATTGTCTTACTATTGAATAACCAAATTGCCAATATAATTAATGTAAGATTGATATCTAGATAAAAGTATAATTTACTACTTATACGACACATGCACTTATGAATCTTTGTTGATGAGATTGATATATAGATAAAAGTATAATTTACTTTTAGGACATCACCAAATCTTTGTTGATGAAATTGTAAGAATTCTTTTGGGGGAAAGGGGGGGAGATTTTGGAAAAACTCACTAGGACACGAATGCCACTCTTGATTAGGAATAATTTCAAGTCGAATGCAAGGCAAAAAGGATTTAGGAACTAGTTTTGAGATCAAGATTCTAATATTGTCTTATCTACTTTTGGGGACTCGATTTAACAAGATTTTTTTTAAAATTCTCACTCAAATTCCTTCTCAATGTTGAGCTAGTTAATATTTGTACTTTTGGCTTTGTTAGTATAACATACAAATGTAAGTATAGTATAAAAGAATTGTTAAAATGAATGTATTAATGGAGAAGAAGAACAAGAATGAATTATTCTCATTTTTGTTCTTGTACTTAACAAGAATTAGGAGAAAAACAAACATTATGGCCAATAGTGGAACCCACTCCCCCTGATGATGATGGTGATGATGATGTGTGTGTGCGCGTGTTCATATTCAATGCATAAAATTTTTGCTTAGTGCTAGGTCTGGAAGGTCACAACTAGGTGAACATATATATATCTTATCACCTCATAAAAACACATTTCCTAATAATTGTCTAAGTGAAAAAAAATATATAACATAATTCAAATTTCCTTGATCAATCACGGAATATTCTCAATGATATGAGTTGTGATGAGTAAGTTTGAGGAATAGAGAAAATAATGGAACATGAGATTTTGTGTAAGGTAAAAGGTTCTATAATTTAACATCATCAGCCATCACCAAAAAAATTAAATTATGATGAATTTTTTATCAAATTTAAAGTTTATTAAAATGAATATTCATATAGAAGTTATAATTTTATAATAAATAAAATTATCAACTCAAAGAAATTGGGATTAATATTGAGAAAAATTTCATATGTTGTTTATCAATTACAAATTAAATTAGCTCATGGGGGGCAAACATAATACTTTTCATGATGGTGTGTTTTTTATTGTATTTCTCATTCTCCCCTCTTAAATCCAATCAATACAATCGCTTAGTTCATATATAAGTTTTGGGATAATGAGATCAAAGCATGTAGAATCCTCATCTCAGTAGCATGATAGACTGAATACTATCATGGGGTGCGTATCTAATATTCATGAGGATCAAACTTATATCTTAAGGGCTAACATCCATGCACCAATTTTTAGGCTAATTAAATGATTAATCATAGAATAAAGCATGAATAAGGAAGAACATTTTATTCAATGAAATAAAAAAATGTGGGATTAAAATTACTATATAAAATTATGAGTTTCATCAACATGAAAATATTATTGATCATAGAAAAATTTTAATTATAAATAAAACTAGTGAATGCTAAATATATTTGTTTTTTATAAATGAGATTTAGCATATTGGAAGAGAATGTATTCTTAAAAATTAAATTTTGTTATGAAAATTTAGATATGAAACAATACTAATAAAAATGAATACTTTTTTTTTGTGGTCAAAAAATATAAGAACATAATATTGAATTTGTTTTTTTTTCTAGAAAATTTTAGAATTGTTCATGCCCTTATATCTTTGATTCATATTTTATTTAAAAAAGAAAAATATTGTTTTTTTATTTTTTGAAATTTTTTTTTGAAATTTTATTAATTTATCATTTATTATTCATTTTTTAAAATATCCGACTCAGAAAATATCTTATCGAATATATAAAGTTTCTTCATTTTAATGAAAATATAAATATGAGAAAAAACTTAGGTTCTGTTTGATAAACTAAAAAAATTAAGTACTGAAAAATAAATACTAAAAAAATTAAGTACTGAATTTTATAAGTCTTGAATTTATATTGTAAGACTGTTTAATAAGTTACTGATAATTGAATCCTGAAAATAAATATATTGTTTGATAACTATAAATACTGAATACTAAAAATTATATATTTTATATATCTATCTTTATTATTATTGTATTACATATTATCTAAAATTAATAGTTTCTAATAATATTTTATATTTCACTATAATTATTATTTTAAAGAAAATCACTAGAAATATATCTATAAATAAATCATAATATCCAAAAAAGACATAAATATTTAAAAAAACAACCAATAGAATCTAAATTTTTTTAAAAATAACCAATAGAATCTAAAATTTTTAAAACTATCAAAATTTTTAATATAACAATAAAAATTAATGAGTAACTAATTAAAATGCTATTTTACTTCTTAAATTAATCATGAAAGAGAGTTAGGATTATAGTTTGTGGTGGTGGAAAAATGAGGAGGAGAAGATAGATTTACAAACTAAACTGTAACGTGAATCAGAAAATGAAAAAGAAAAAGAAAAAAAAAACCACTTTAAAAAAATTTTTTGTTTAAAAAATTCTTTATTCAACGATAAGTATACCTCAACCAAATTATTTGTTTCAATGTTTTTAAAAAAAAATTTTTAACTAAGAGATACTTACAATTTTTTATCAAATATTTTTAAAATTCAAAATTATTGAAAATTGTTATTTTAAATGGTTTGAAAAAATTTAATGATATATCTTAAGTCTTTAGTGATTACTTTATTTCTTTTTCCGGACTGGACGACTGACAGTGACGCTGCAGCATTTGAAGCTGCCAGGAGTCGGGACACGATGCTGCATCAATTGTCCCCCGTCACGTTGTTTTCCAGGAAGATCGAGCTGGGTATTACTTCCAGTTTTTCCCAGCAGCATTGTTTCTTTGCACGAACTGTTGCACAGGCACAGTGCACCTGTTTGGC
Organism: Sapria himalayana; assembly: GCA_029783825.1. NCBI lineage: Eukaryota > Viridiplantae > Streptophyta > Magnoliopsida > Malpighiales > Rafflesiaceae > Sapria > Sapria himalayana. The sequence continues at coordinate 6,315,220 of JAREIK010003431.1, forward strand.
AGACAACAAGAATCTCACACCGTCATCTTCTTCCGCTCTGCTAAAGCCGCCCCTCTATTGTCAGAATCACTTATTTGCTTCTCATTCCTCTCACAACCACGGCGAAACCAATACTAGGTTAGTTTTTGAATCCTCATTTTCTTTCACCTATATTGCTCCTATTGCCGTGTTTGGTTTCGGAGCGTGTTAGCACAATATTATGCACGTGGTTCGGAACTGGAAAGAGTTGAAACAGTTAAATTGTTGAGAAAATGAAAATCCGGGATTTAAAGATGAAGGTCCGGGCTCGATTCTGTAAATTTGCAGAGTTGAAGTCAGGGTTGCTCTTTATTTTTGTTCACTGGAAAAGTGGAATTGATAAGTCATTTTGTTTGGATTTTATTAGAGTTATCAAACGTGTCATGCCGGCCTTAGTCTGGGCCTGCTGTGCTGGCACGGCCCATTTTTTGGTGGTCCAGTCGGGCCACAATGCATTGCCGGGCATGGCACAACTTGATTCATGCCGGTCCTAGTCTGGGCATAATCGAGCAGAGGTCATGCCAAGCTATGCTGGGCCATGTTGGGCACAGCCAATCATGTGGCGGTCATTAAAAAAACCTGTCATGTGTACTAGGCAAGGTAGGGGTTAAAAAAATTGTATTAAAAAAATGGACAGGGCATGTTAGGCACGAGCCAAATGGATCATGCCTGCTTTCCGGTCCATAGACCCCGGTCACGGTAACCATGCCTTGTACCGTGCCCAAGCTGGCTGGCTAACTTGCGACCTCTAGATTTTATGGATTAATTTTGGTAACAAGTGATGTTGCCATCCCATTTAGATTAACATAATTGGAAATGTGGAACCTTTCTTGAATGCCATTTGATTCTTAGAATAGCTGGAGGAATACCTCGGCAGAATATTAATTTCGCCTAGATTCTACCAAATTAGGAGGATTTGAATTTCAAGGTGATGCTGAGAATTGTAATTCCACTACCCATGAATTCCATGAATCAAATTCCGTGATTCAAACAGGGCCATACCAGGGAGTGATTATCATTAATTTGTTATAACTATATGAGAATGTTTGCAACAAAAACTCTTTAAAATTTAGGAGAGAAAAGGTTAATTCAATTTGGAGGTGTCAAGTGGACTGAGTGTGTCAAGTATGACACAAGACATGACCTGATTCAGCCATGTCAGGCCCGGTCTAACATGTTCCAGAATTTGGATTGGACCATGGTCATGCTGGTTTGTGGCATAGTTTATTCCTCGTGTCATCCTAGGCATGACTCATAAGCTAGCACATATGCACAATATATGGCTAGAAGTGTCAAATGGGCTAGATAGCCCGGGCATGACTCATGCCATGATGGGCCGTGGGCAACAATGACTCTTGTCAGGCAGGCTTGACTCGCATGCTTGGCTCGTTAGGCACAATCTAGAGGCACATGACCCATGACCTGTGATCGGGCATGGGTCATGGTTTAGTGGGTCCTGACTTGATTTTTTTTTAATTTGCTGGCTTTTGTCTTGCCCTGTGGTCATGCCCATTATGTTATCAAATAATGGGCCCTGACATAGAAAGGGACATGCATGGCCTGTTGCTTTCAGTATTGGCTAAAAAGATAAATTTTTTTGAAATATCTATTGGGATCAGATTTGTTTCCAATAGCTACCGGCAGGAATTTGATAGTTGATGGATTTTTGCCTTTTTAAAATAAAAAAAAATTAAAAAAAATTAAAAAAAATTAAAAAAAATTAAAAAAAATTAAAAAAAAATTAAAAAAAATAAAAAAAAATAAAAAAAAATTCTAAAAAATATTTTTTTTAATATAAAAAATTTTATAAATAGAAAATATAAATTTCTTGAATTTCATTCATTCCTTTCTTATTTTCATCTCTTCACTTTCTCTCATTCTGACTTTTGAGGTTGTGCAAATTAGTGAAGAATAGTAGTAGAATGTCTAATATAATTGTGAGATATAAATTTTTATTCAAATAAATTAATATGGTGGTAGTTATGATTATGGTACATAATTTTTTTATTTTATATATTGTTATTAAATAATATAAAAAATAATAAATGGTGAGTTTAATGATAATAAATTTGATATATATTTAGATAATAATGACAATCCGATTGAAAAGTCCGAGATCAAAACTTGATTTTTTTCAATTGCCTCGATCCAAACTTATTTATCTAAAAAATCTAAAATTAGGCAATCTCTAATAGTATGAATTTATTTTTAAATACTAAAAAATAAAAAATATATGCATGTAGGAATGCATGTGGTACTGGTCACTTAAAGTAGCATGCTAATTAATATATAAAAAATTATGGTGCATTAGATCATAAGCAAATCAAATTGAGCAGCATAATCTTTGAAGTTGAATCAAATTTAGTTTTATTTTTCTATTTTATATATTAAAATGACTTTGGAGGGAAGACATGATCAAATTGATTATGATTATAATTTTTTTAATTAGTAGAAATGATATAATAAAATATAGTTAAATAGTATTTATGATTTTTGATATCTAGAATAACATAATAAAATATTATAAGTTTAAAAAATAATTAATAATTAATGAATTTAGGAAATATAATGGAGTGATATTTATGATGTTTGGTATTTAGACTAGTTGTAATGATATATCATTTGCATACCTCATTGCATGTATGTCTATGTACACACTCATCATTTGCATTGTTCTTGGGTTTATGTGTAATAGTAGTAACATATTTAGTAAGTATAGAGGATACCCTATATTTAGTATCATGACTATAAAGATAGAAATAAAGTATTTAAAATACTTGTCTTATATTCAAACTTTGTATTACTTGATTGTATGTATGAATCTCAAGATTAATATGTAAAAGATATAAAATATATTAAGATACATATCTATTTGCATGAACTAAGTAGAGAAATCATAAGGTTATTTTAATAGAAATCATAAGGTTTATTCACAAAAAATTAAGTGATATATATACATCTCATGATACTATATATGATAGCTGTAGCAAGATTTTAAATATGAATATGGATATCATATTTAAAAATGATAATTTTTTTATTTAGTTAGCTAATAGCAAATGATATAGTGGTTCATCGATTAAGAGCAAGTTATTTTGGTATTTAGATATTAATTACTTCATTTTTCACAAAATAATAATTAAAATTGGATATTTTGTGTTAGTAAAAATAATATAAAATTACCTATTCTTTATTATTTAAGTTGATACGTGATCTATTGATCACTCTAGTATATAATGTAGTATCAAAATCTATTTTTTTGTAGTAGTTAATATTATTTTAGATAAAAAATTAAAATTGTGATCAAAAATCATAAAAACATTTATATGCATGAATGATTAAGAAGATTAAATATTGGGCATTTAGGAAAAAACAAAAGAGTTACTGTTGGACGATGATTCGTAGAAAATCGAAGTCGAGAATATTGAGACGACCACTAATGATACATTCAGATATAGACATGATAATGATGATCTGCATCTATATCTGTACTACCATATTATAGACATCGATTGATGTTGATGACTCAAGACTTATGCTATGTTATTTATCATATTAATATTATGCTTATGAATTATTTTTTTATTTGAATAATTTTTTTTTATTTTACATAAATATAAAATTAAAATTTTAAAATATTTAACTATGCATATTCAATTCAAGTTATTTATTTAAAGGTATCAAATGAGTTGTGCTATGTCGGTATGACCTATTTCAGTGAGGCACAATTGTGGCATGCTAAGTATGACATGAGAATCATAATAATGACCCAACATGACATGGTTGGTCCAACAAAATGTTGGATTGTGCCGGGCTTAGTGTGGGATGTGTCTATTTAGGTAAGTTCATGCTAGCATAAAATAATGGCTATTGATTAAAAAAATATATTTTTTTTAGAGTCGGCAGTGACAACGATAGGCCATGCCTATCACTATCTGTATCTGTGCTCATTGGTGAAAACACAACGAGCGGGGTATGTTATGTAGTGTTGCAACTATAGGGGCCAATGGTGATCGGTCACATAAGTGGAACTCGACTTAAATGATTAATTTTATTTATAAAAATTGCTCATTTAGGCTATTACTTGATTGGGCATGACCAGTGACTCGAGACTCACCTTTGCTCGATCTTGAGTCACCTGACTGGTGAACCATGTTATTGAGCTAGGCATGTGGGTAGTACTCCGCTTAACTTGAGACATGGCTCGCGCTAGCACAGCATGGCACGAGCCATCCCTCGGCCCAGTTGACACCTCTATATTTGTTACCCTTCCCAAAACCTATATGATTCAACATGATCTAGTATAACCTGATATGACTAGACATGATTGGTATAACCTGACATGACTCATTACAACTTGACATGACCTCGCATGATCCAATATGGCTTAGCATAATCTGACACGACTCCTCATGACTTGACTTGACCTTGCATGATTTGACATTATTGTATGCCAAACAAGCAATGAAGTTCCTATTAACATAGATGTCCTATTGTGCTAGACACGACATGACCTATTTGACACCTGTATATGTGACACTATTAATTTTAAAAAATTAGGTCATTTTTAGCCATTTGGGCCCCCTAAGGCTTGATATTGATATCTTCTAGTCAAAAAATTAAATTTAACATTTTATTTGAGTCGTCAAATTGCTTCCAATGGCTCTTAAGTAGAAATCTGATGATTATTGGAATTTTATCTCTTTTATTATTAAAAAATTTTAAAAAATATTTTTTAAATATTTTTTTTTATAAATATCTAATTCATTTATTTTTTTTTTCACAGTTAATTTGTATTCATTCCTCTCCTCTCAATGTAATTTTAGTTTAATTAATTTATTTTATTTAGAATCTTATTTCTTATATTAATAAATAAATAAATAAAAAATGATAAATAATAAATTTAATAAAAATGAATTAGACATAGATATAGATAATAATGACAACATGATCGAAAGGTTCGAGGTGAAATCATGTTCTCTCTCATAATGTTGAACTATTAGCCTAAATAACTTAAAACTAGTTAAATTTAAATAGTTTGAATCCATTTTAAAATAATTAAAAATAAAAAAAATCAGAAGTATTGATAAAGATTCAATACATTTTATATATTATAAAAAAATATAAATCTCGAAATATTGGTGATATTGACCATTTGAAGGGACATGTTCAATACACCAAAAAATATGGTATACTAGTTACCATGCATATTCAACTTTAGCTATGAGCTCTTTGAAGTTAGAGCAACTTCAATTTTATTGATCTAATTTATTTATCTCAATGAGTTTGAGATAAAATATATGATGAAATTAATTATTATTATGAGTTTTTCAATTAGATTTTTATAAGATTTTAGAATAATCAATATAATGCAATTCTATTTTCAACATAAGTATTGTATACTTTTGAGGTTAATTAGTAGGAATGATATAATAAAATATTATAAATTATAAAAATAATTAATAATTAATAAATTTAGGAAATAAAGTAGAATGATGTATGTGATGTTTAATATTTGGACTAGTCATGATGATATTTCATTTGTATATATCATTATTCTTTATGTTGATTCTAAGTGAATTAAAAAATATTAAAATTTTTTGAGATTCTTATTCACCATGATGATCTTGTCATATATGAATATTTTATGATAATCTTTAAAAAATATGATATTGAAAATAAAATATATTATATTATATTTAATAATATTTTAAATAATGATGTTATTAACATATTTGTCAGAATTATTAGAAATGAGTCCTTAAGTTAAATTTTATACGTTAGGTATATGTGTCATTAATTAACTTAATAGTTCAAGCGAGAATGAAGTTACTTTCACCACATTAAAAAACATAAAAAAGTTATTAAAATATTTTAGGATATCTAACGCACTATAAAAATTGTATACTATATATTTGTTAGTTGACATAAAAAAGAGAAAATTTTAAATAGATATGAGATACTATTGAAATTATATTTATTTGATACTAAAGTTATCTGTTGGCTACCAATATATGATATTTGATTATGTCAATTATAAGATTGATGATTATTTATACTTTAGACTGTAAGATAAAAAATTTATTTTTGAAAATTTTTATGATTTTTTATGATACAATGAACATATATTTGTTTGTGGATATTCTCATTACTTGCATTCCACTTAAGTATATATACAATATTAGTAGTATTTTTAGTATGTATAGTGAACATTGATTTTAGTACCATTACTATTAAGATGAAAATTAAATATTTAAAATATTGGTACTTTATTCAATTTCTTTATTGCTTAACTGCCTGTATGAATCATATGATTAAGGTAAAAGAGATAGACAATTTATTAAGATACATATCAACATGCTTGAACTAGGTAGAAGAACAATATCCTAATAGTTGGATTGAGAAAAAATTAATTAATATATTTTATTTTTATGATATTAGGTATGATAGTTATAGTGAGATTTTAAGTATGGACATAGACATCATGTTTAGAGATGTATTTATTATTTAATTAGTAAAGAACAAATGATGAGGTGATCAATCGAATAGAAGTGAGTTGTCTCGGTACTTAGATATTGATTATTGTTCTGTTTCTTACTATCTAAGATGATACGTGATCTTCTGACCCATCTGATATTTAATATAATATAATAGTTTATTTTTTCTATAATTATGAATATAATTTCAGATAAGAAATTTATATTATGATTTGATATCATAGAAATATTTTTATTTTTAAATGATTGATAAGATTTAAAGTTGAATATTCAAGATATAAATAAAAGTTAATGGTGAATGATGACTCATATGATGATATCGATAATATTGAGGCTAGAACTAGCATTCGAATTAGATGTGGTGATCCGAATCATATTCTTGATACAGACTGATTACAATTCATTAATATTAGACTCATTGATTCAGTCACTCAAAGGATTGACATTCGGTATATATTTATTTTTTTGATGTACTTATATATATATATATATTAATTTATATTTTATTATTTTTTGTCATATGAAGTTATAATTTCACAAATGAAACAAATGTATATTTTTTTATTTGGTTATGGTCATGCATTTTATTAATTGCAATTTATATTTTGCATTGTAAATTGTAGTTAAATTTTGATATTTATTTTTTTTAAATAAAATTGTACTTATATTAATAAAATTTAAAAGTTTAAACTTAAAAATTAAAGCTGGACCTGTATTGACTGGTGTCGAGTGCTGCAGCCAGCCACAACCCATTGTCTGTACCATGCCAAGCCCCAGGGCAGGGCTAGGGCGCAGGGGCAGGGTCGCAGGGGCAGGATCGCATACGCAGGGACGCAGGGGCAGGATCGCATGCTCAGGGACGCAGGGGCAGGATTGCATGAGCAGGGTCGCAGGGGCACTACCCAGTGTAGTGCCTCAGTGGGAAGGGGCATGGCATTGGTCATTGGGCCTTGGCCTTGGGTCCTCGGTCACTACCCAGTCCGGGCAACATTAGAGATTAGACCGGGTACCTAGCCATTGGCATTGTCGTGCCAGTGCAGGCCAAATTCAGCACGATCCAGTCTGATCTGACATGGCCCGGTCCGACTCTGCATTACCCGGCACGTTTAGTTTAGAAAGTTGCACCTTTGGGCCATGCTGGGCTGACCAACATTGTGGCCGTGCCTGCATGTCATGACACGGGCACTCATATTGTGCCATTTCTGGCATGACACCGGTTGGGCTACTAAAATTCTGGACATACCGACATGACACGACCAATTTGATATATCTAATCCAATTTTCAGCAATTACCTTTACTTAATCATGAGGTAGCACTCTGGGCGACCCAGCCTGCTTCTAGAAGTGCAGCCTTGGTCTGGCCTAATTTTCCAGCAGGCTGCACCCTATTGGCTTTCTCATGGTCTGCACATGATTATTATTGGAAAAAAACATCAAATTTGGGAGGGGCAACCATAGGGTTGACTGGCTGGTTCATAAACTTTAGACTCTTTTATTGTTGACAAATTCTCAAAAACTATTGAGTATCATAGTATTTATTTTATTTTTTTATCGTGTTTTGTTTTTTTCTAATTGACCGTTAGTCTAATTTCTATGAATTGTATTTCATTGCAATTGAATTCTAATTTTATTTTCTATTTTATTGATATTTATGTGTAGTATCAAAAATATTGAGAAATATTTTTATTAAAATTGAGCAAGAAAAATTATATATTTTATCTTTGATGGTAAGATATGAATATTGTCAAAACTTAGAAAGTTAGATTTAAAGATACCTTTATCATAGAATATATGACATATCAGTTGTGAAAATATATCAAAGATTCGTATCTTGCCTGTTAATTTGTTGTGAGTAAAGACTTATTTGATTTAATACATTAAAACATATGATTATATGAACGAGATCCGAGTAAGTTGTAAAGGTCTCCAATGGGCCGGTTCTAGTCGGTTCATGGATCTGTATGGTAAAAGTTGATTTTTTTTAATTTTTCGAAAGAGAGGGGATACAACTTTTTTCCCTGTTGCATTTAAAGGAGAGGGAGAGACAACCAATAGTAGGCACCAACGAAGTTGGCTCTCTTTTATGCACCTTGTGCTTTTAGTAATATATATTATAAAAATTACTATGTTGAAAAAATAAAGTTTAGTTGATTGTTCAACGGTCACATGTCACATGATCGTTGAACAATCCACACAAAAGGCAAAAAAATCATCTTGATTCTCGTCATTTTGAAAAAAAAATTCAATCTATGTTTAATCCTAATGGTTACATACCTTCTATAAATATTAAAAGTCAAAATTTTTAATATTTTTTCAAATGCTTCTCTTTTCATAATATTTTTTAATGCTTGCATTTTTTATTCAAATTATACAATATCATTGCTTGTTGGTGGTAAAAAATAAGAATTGCTTGTTCGATTTTGAAATTTTTTGCTTCAATTTTTTTTAAATTTATTAACATAGCTAACTTTTTCTTTTATTTATTTTTTACATTTATTTTGTATTAATTATTTTTTAATATTATATTATATCAATAATTATAATATGAAAAATTCTTGTTCTTCATCTAATGCATATGATCAACTATCATCAAACAAAAAATCAATTTAAAATATATGAAATATTTTTGATAAAATAAAAAATAATATTTAGAAAATAGAAAACATGAAATAAAAGCAAAATATCAATTTTGTAACAAATTTCTTTGTGGTGGCTCAATGTAGTCATTGATCATTTAAAGTGACATCAAGAAAATCATTAACTAAAGATAATATAGATATTAGAAGTTATATGCAATTAGGTAAAGATGAAAGTGAAAATTTTAAAATATTTTTTTATAATGAATTTTACTTTCGTGAATAGATGATTAGTTATGTAATTAGAATAGAATAACCTTCCAATATGATGGAACTCATGATTATATGAGAACAATTCAATGAGCTATTAATCTTCAATTTCAAGATTGTTCCGGAAATATAATTAAAAGAAATCTTATAAAAAATTAAAATAATAATATTTTTTTGTATATTTTGAAGGAAGAATTAATATCTAATATTTGAACATCTAACTCACATTGATCTTTTATGTATTATTGCTCATTATATTAATCATGAATAAAAATTAAATAAAAGAATAAGATCATTTAAAATAATAAAAATTTCATATAATGGTAAAAATATAACATCTTTAATAAAATTCATACCCAGTACACAAGACTTCTAATTTTGTATGAGGTTTGAGAGCAATTAATAACTTGATTGTCTCACCCTCAAAAGTTAGAGACAATGTTTGATTAATCTCAAACTCCTAACTTATTGTCTTTGGACGAAGATACTTGTCAACATACTAAGATATGATTTCTAATATATGCATGCAATACAATGACTTAACAAGCGGTCAGTCATCCTAATATTATTGTCACCTAAATATATTTAATTTCAAAATTCTAATGAGATCTAGCATATGCATGTAATACACACTAAGATATGATTTCTAACATATACATACAATACAAGAATTATCCAAGTGATCAGTCATTTTAGTATTATTATTGCTCAAATATGTTTAATTTTGGAATTCTAATGAGATATAATATATTAGTATTTGCATATTCGTGCGCAAAAATATGGCATTTTTAGTAAATAATGAAATTTTAAAATTTTGATATTCGTGATAAAATATCTACAATAATATTAGATAATATTTTAAATAATGATGTAGGTATACACAGACTAAAATGATATTGACTATTAAAAGATCAAAATAATGTTTCATCTGTATTGTTGTTCACATATTTTAATTTTAAGTATAAAAGATGAATTAAAACAAGTTGATGATACTTTGTCAAAAATTAGAGCCATTGCATCATGTGTTATTAATTCTCAAGCAAAATTATTTTTTGATTATTGTAAAATATTAATTATGAAAAGAAAAAATATAACTTTGGATATGTCAACTAGATAAAATGTCTACTTATATTTTTTAAAAACTATTAGAAAATATAGAAAAATAGTGGAACTATATGAATTAATTAAGTTAGCAATGATTGTGAATTAAATATTGATATATTAAATGATTATGATTGACATATTATAGATTTTTTAAGAGATATTTTTCATATGTTTGATATTTTAATAATTTTTTTTTGTGGTATATATTATTCATCTTCAAACTGAGTGATTATGTGACTTACTCATATTTTTATCGCGGATCAAAAATATTTAAATTTTAAAATATTTAATGATGCAATATTTGCAATTATAGAAAAATTTACAAAATATTAATAAGAAATGTTTTATTTTTTTATATTGGTTTAATTGTGGACTCTATATTGAAATTTGAAAGTTTGAATAAATGGGTAACAATTATTTATTTTAATGTCCAAATAAAAATTAAAGAAATTAAAAATGAAATAAATTTATTATTATATAATTTATATAACTATTAGTTTATTATAAATAAAAATATGACAATGATATTAGTTATATTAAATTATCATATACATTTACAAGCTCATCATCTTTTTATAAGGAGTTCTAGACATTTTAAAAAATCAAAAAAATTATGAATAAGTTATACAAACAACACAACTAATTTGGATAAATATCTGAATGATGATGTAAATTGTAATTTCATTTCAAGATAAAAGATTTTGATATTTTAATATGATGTAAATCAACACAAATGTATTGTGCTTTCTATCGTTACTTCTGATGTACTAATAGTTCATATGAGTACAATTGCATTGTAAGCTACTTTTTGTGTAGGTGGAAGAGTTATAAGTGATAAATGATGCAACTTAGTGTCAAATTCTATTGAAACAAGTATATGTGTGAAAGTTTGGGCAACTACAAATAGAAGGATGTGTGTTTCTATTCAAGAAAATAATATGATCTTTGATATGAAAAATTTAAAATTATCAAGATCTTCATGGATATATGTTATTTCGTCATCATCACTAAAATTAATAATTAAAATATCTCACTCAATATCATATATTTTTAAAATTTATTTTGGTTGAAATGTATACTTGATTGACAAATAAGTAGTGATTTAAACCTAGGGTTTTTTTTCCAAATGTAATTGAATACTTAATGAATAAAATTTGATATTAATATTTTTGTCAATGTAACATTTTTTATTTAATTTTTTTTAATATTTTATAAAATAAAAGATAAGTTGGGACTTGTTGGATTGGGTTGAGTTCAAATCTAGGCATGTAGTCAATCTAGACCATAAATGGGCTTATAGGCTCGAGCTTGGCTTTAGCTGCAAGGCTAGGCTGTGGCTTTTTTGGAGATCCCCTCGATTCGAGAAGGGTTTAGGTATTTTGTATTGCTTTTTGATGATTACCATGGTTTTTTATTTTTTGTTCTATGTTACAAATTATTTTTATTATCAATCATTTTATAAAATAATAAAAACTTAATTTAATAAATAAATAAATAAATATATATGTATATATATATATATAATAATAATAATACATTAAATTATATGTCAGATAATTTTAATACTTATTATATGAATAATTAGATTATATATTAAATTTTATGTGCCGATATACTTCACATAATATAATTGCAGAAAAAAAGAATAAATATTTGGTTGATATAATTGAGATACTCTTCTTTAGTATGAGTGTGTTGGAGTATTTTTGGAAAGATATAATAATAACCATAAACTAATTTATCAATTAGATATTTTTTGTATCATTTCTCATCATGCATGCTTTTTTAGATTTTGTCCTAATTAGCAATTATTTAAGTTGTCTCATTGATCATTTGACACTATTTTGTTTTTCTCCAAGGGGAGATAATATAAGATTTAGGGCCTTTAAATATATATTTTTTAGTTATTCTAATACTCAAAAAGGATATAATATTTTTTCTCAGAGCCTGATAAAAATTTAATGATTGATGATATTATTTGTTTCAAACATGACTTATTTCTTAGTGAGTTGTGGAATGGTGAGAGTCCAAATGATATATTTGGATCTATTATTTTATTTTACTTATTTGTTATCCTATTTGGATTTTTAGCTAAGAGAGAGATAATCATTCTTCATCTACATCTAACCTTATTTGTCAACATTATGATAACACTCTTATGGAGTTTTATATTTAGAAGTACCAATCATACTGACTTCGGAGAAAGTGAGATTTTCTGAAAAAGGAAATCTATTTTAAATCTAGATGACATAATAATCTATGAGTCTACTCTAATCATAATTCATGGTGAGCCAAAGACTTGGAGACTTGACTATCCATGAAATAGAGTATATACTAGAAAAATGAGACATATGCATCTTGGTCAGAGCATTAACGATCTATCCAAGAAGCCAAATGATCATGCAATCAATTCTTTGATTTTGATCTTTAGATCTCTTATTGAAAGAAATAAATGAGATGTAGTTATCACTTGATCTCACATGTTATATCATACTCATATCTTTTTTTTTTTTTTTTACTTTTCTTTTTGATATTATTAGGATACGCATATATCATTTTTAAGTATTTTATTACCCATTATGGAACTAGGCTAAGTTTGAAGAGATAGATGGTCTACTTTAACAGAACTTTGATATTCGAGATTTGTTGTTCGTCGTGAGTGAGTGTTTACTATGAAGACAATTCTAAACAAGACGGTAAATCATTTTAAAATGATATTTTTTATGAGAATATTCACACATATATTTGGTATGAATTACTAGAATATGTTATTTTAAGTGCCAAGTTCATTTATCTATAAATTTTATTTTTGTGGCAGTATTTTACAGATGAGGATGTACTAATTAAATATGAAAAATATTTTTTTTCATGATGACCATGAGGAAGAAATGTTGATGGATCAATCTTTTGGGTTTTGAGCAGTATAATCAAATACAATGTGTTTGTTGTGGAAGTATGCCTTGAAACAGTTATCGAGAGCTTTATTTATAAGATTTTCATTGGTAGTTGTTTTATTTGGCATACATAAGTGTAATAATATGTTTTTTTTTTGTTTTTTTTAAAGAAGTTCCGACAATAGAATGATTTTGCTTGTTATATATTTGGATGATATTTTAACTACTAGAGACGATGAGTTGGGATCACCCAATTTAAAGAGTATCTTTAGTTAAAATGTTAGATAAAGAACCTTGAGACACTCTTTCTTGGAATATAAATGATATATTTTGGGAAAGATATTATATTATGATAGAAAATATAGGCACTATCATGTTGGGGTGCCTGAATGAAAACATAAAAGAAGCAACCATTTTAATAAATGGTTTCTTCTTTTAAAATTCAGCCGTGCCACGTGTTGTGTCGGCATGCCTGGCATGCTGGCTGTTCCTAGCAGTAGCATGACATGAGTCATGCCATGAGTCGACACGATTATGATCTAGGAACTTTTTTGGATTGTGTCGTATCCGTGCTGCTCTGTTTACTTGACATCTCTCTTTTAACTTGTTGGTCTTTAGATTTGAGTTTGGATACATATTTGTATCGACGAGAGATATACCATAAGATGTATAATTTTTTTCGAAGATAATTTTTTCTTCTGAAGGAGTAATAGATAGACAATGATCTTAATATCTAGTGTAGGGGTGGAATTCAAAATGATGATGATAATCGCTTATAAGATATTTTGGATAAGATACATTTTTGAGGAGATCAAATCTCAACTTACTTCTACTATTATATAATATCATAGTTATGGAAGATGAAATGTAACCTCTAATTTTATGTTTTATGAGTGGATAAAGTATATAAAAATAAATTGATATTTTTTCATGGAGAAGATCTAAGATGCAATCATTGTCATATCTTATGTACCCAGTACTTACAAGTGTTTTTAAAAATATTTTGAAGCGTGCTTCAACTTGAGGCATTCGTAAAATGCCTTAAGGCATTAAAAAAATGTGGAGCTCGATGGAGCTTCTCGAGCTCCACTATGGGGCTTGACGGAGCTCCATGCGTGCTCCATTGAGCTCGACAGAGCTCATTGGGCTTTAGCGAGCTCCATGATGGAGCTCTAGTGAGCTCTAGTGAGCTCTATCAAGCTCCATGATGGAGCTTGCTGGAGCTCTACGGAGTTCTATCGTAAAGCTTGAAGGAGCTTCACGAGCTCCAATGAGGACCTCCAGGAAGCTCCATCAAGCTTTCTGTGAAGAGGGGCGAGAGCGAGGGGCGAAGGGCAAGGGCGAAGGAAAGGAGAGAAGCTTCAGACTATTTTAAATTTAGTAAAATTTAAAATAATATTTTAATTTGATAATTTGAAAAAATTATCAAATTAATAGATAATATTAATTATAAAATATTCTATACTATTTATTAATAAAAAAATAGTATTCTATACTATTTATTAATACAAAAATAAATATAAATTTTTAATTTGATAATGATAAAATTATTTTAAATTTATTAAAATTTAATATATAATAATAAATTTATTAAATTATTCCATACTATTTTATTATATTATTAATATATTATAAAATATCTATTAATTATATTTATAGTCAATGACCATCTTAAAAAAGTTTTTTTTTTAATTTTAATTTTTTAATTTTTTATTTATGCTATTTTATTTTATATATTTTAAAATATTAATTAATTATATATTATGATTCTCATAAAACTCATGTCTTAACGCTTTGAGGTTTACATCTCGTCTCACGAATACAAAAATATCTCGCCTTATGTTTTTATATTTTAATACTTTTGTACCTGTAATAGATCACCCAATTAATATTTTCATAAAATTCTTAAAAAAACCTTAATTTATCTTTCTTTCCTTCAGACATTATGTTATGAATATATGTAATAACTTATGGGGATGGGAGGGGGTTATAGTTTATTATAATTTATTTTATTGTTTGTTTGTTTTTTTGTTTTTATTTTATTAGATGGAAGCTCCCACAATGTCGGCTATCCAAGTCTTAATTAGATATTGTTTATGTGGATCCTCTTGTATACTTTATATTCGTAGAGTCGGTAAGATTTTCATTTATGATATGTGAATATTATTTATATATATGATAAATAGATTGTTGAGAAACTTCTAGGTGATTTAGTTTGCTTGACATTGGAAATGTGGGTGAGTACTTGAATTCGTATCTCAGGTTCTTTTATTTTTTTAATTATCAAAATTTTATTTCAAGATAGTTATGTCTGGGCCAAGTCAAGATTAATACATTACCAGCAGTCCACCATTACGAATCAGAGGGCTTCTTGGATTGGAGCTTAGCTGGGCTTGCTGAGGAGAGGATTCAAGCCTGTGAACAAAGTGAAGATGGACAAGGAAGAAGGGTCCTTTCTCTGTGATCAATCCTCTGCTCATGTTGGCCTTATTCTGGTGTGTCAGGATAAGTTCTCTGGTTCTTAGCATTAGACTTGGGTTGTCAGCCTTGCTGATAAGTTCCACAATGCTTCCATGAGAGGTTGGCTGACTTTTTGTTGACTTTTCGAGATGGGAATATCACATCTTCATTTGGTTGGATTTTTTAATGGAAATAGTTGCTCTTGTTCTTTTTATAAAAAAGAAATAAATTCAAAATTCTGACTCGATGTGATTATAGGAATGCAAATTTACCTGTCCATGGAGTATCTGAGATGATTGTTGGTGTTTTGGGTGGTGGCCAGCTTTGTCGTATGCTCTGCCAAGAAGCTTCCAAAATGGGCATCAAAGTGATGGTACTGGATCCAGATGTTAATTGTCCAGCCAATGCGCTGGCGTATCATCATATGGTCGGGGGCTTTGATGATGGTGATGCTATTCAGGAATTTGCAAAAAGGTTAATATTCTCATATGAATTTATTTTCTGGAAAACATTGTTCTTGAATATTCTTAATTGTTATATATTTTTTATTAATCATCTGGTTCTTATTGCTTACGAAAGGCCTAACGATTATGATGAAGAATCATAGGGGCCCATGGGATTGTTGGTTTTTTTCTATTTTTTTAATTTTTTCACCTGTATCAGAGACTTTTGTGCTGAATTTTTGTTTATAATAGAGTTGGAATAAAGTAAAAAACTCTATATTCAGTTAGAATCATCAAAAATATCAAACGCATAGAGTGAAGCATATATACAAACCAAAATTTTATAATTACCTTGACAATCCTATGAATACTTATAATTCGCACAACATGAAAATTAACTAATGATCAAGTATCTGTTTTTCAATATAACACATTATGTGAACGCTTGATTAAATTGGTAGACTCTATTTGAGAGACTTGGATGCAATATGAGATTCTTTGAGGGTCTTGGTGAACATGTTTGAAATCTAATCTCTTGTCATGACTCATGACTCATGACTCATGACTAATGCTCCGAGATCAAAATTATTCTAAGGTGATTGGTTGTGTAACTAAAATTTTGATTTTTATCAAGTAGTAATTATAATAATAAGGAATTCTTGGATAAAAGAGATGAAATAATTTCATATTTGTAAACATAATCATTTTAATGATTTTGTTTGAAGAATAATTTATTTTTAACATAAAAATGATTTTTAGTATTTTAAGTATTTATATATTTGATCTAATAAAAGTATTTGTTTTTGGTAGAAAATATTAAGATATTTACATCATTATTCATTAATAATTACGTGCATGTTGCAGAACACAATCTAACCCACAAGAAGCATCATGTTAATCAACACGATGTTCATGCCCAATATTATTTATTTTATTTACGTTTAATTGTTATTAGGTTTTATATACAAAAAACTTAATCGTAATGTTTGAGTTTATTATGTCAAATTATAACTCGCTAGTAGGTAAGCCTCGAGTTTTGGATTTATTTTTCATGGAGGTTGTACTCAGCTTAAAAGGCTCATATTTTAGTGTGAGGTTTGATAGGTATTAATATCTTAATAGTTTTATCCTCAAAAGTCGAAGACATTATGTCTAATGAGTTTCGAATCTAAGACTTGTTGTCATTGGAGGAAGTTATTTGTCATCGTGCAAAGGCATAATCTCTAATATATACATGAAATAGAAGAACTTTACAGATTATCAATCATTTTAGTTAATCTTCTTTCACAAACATATTTAATTTCAAATTTTTTTTTTTGAGATTTAATATGTTAATATTTGTGTAATTATATATTTTTTTATAACTAGACGATATTGATATTTAATATGTTCAATTGTTTTTATTGATATATTCATTTCTTAATGGTAGTTAGGTTCATTTTAAGTATTTGCATATATGAGCGAATATAAAGAATTATTTTTGCTAGAAAACATTTAAGGTATTTTTTTTCAAATCAAGATAAAAAAATGATGAAAGATTAAATTGTTAAAATTGAATTTCTTAGATGTCATTAGATAAAAACAATTTTAATAGTAATTGTTACAGTTGTGTTTTTGTTACTGTGTTTTTAATTTAGTGATGTCGCACTCGACATGTGGGATTCCTCCTCTATATGTTTTTTTATTTATATGTATGTTACTTTTTATTTGTATGTTAGTTTTGTCATTTATGCCTAAAAGAGTTTGTTTGACATTTTCTTACATATTTGGTCTACTTTTCACATGGTATCAAAGAAAGGGGGAGCGCAAACCCTAGTTAAGGGATATATGTAATAGCACAGACACATGCATGAGTGGGAGAGTGCATCTACATAGCATAGATGCATGTTGTTTGATGGAAATATAAATGCTCGGCACTCATTTGCAATTTATATAATGTCAACCCACTATTGATGACAGGGTAGCAAGCTACACTTGTGTGAGCAACGCTGAAATGTTCATGTACTGAAGGTGCCACGTGTGTATGCATGGTGTTCATGTGCAACAGTAGATGTTTGTGTGATGGTAGGTGTGCAGTGAGTGTGTTAAATTAGACGGTCATCAAAACCCTAAAAAGAGAAACCAAAGGGAAGAAGGAATTGAAGGCAAACAGGGCACCATTTGGAGTGCACTGGATGCAGAAACACAAACAACACTTTTAGATCGCTACATAATAGATGCAAGCAAACTCGAGTCTTCGCCAATCTTAAAACTCCTCACAATTCCTAATGCATCCTGCGCATTGGTGCCAGTGTTTGTGCAGGCTGTACCCACAACAGTCATGCATCATTCTGACCATAATTATGCTTCATGTGAACATTTCAGAAAATGCAATGCTTCATTGCCTCCAACACTTGTAACAAACTGGTCTACATCAGAAGTATTTCTTCATGATATTGAGAGACTCATGAAGGATGATTCTAGAGAATTGTCAAATTTACCTAGATTGGATGTTGCATGTATATATCGACTGGTCTAGTTACACTTGTTCAGGAGGAGCATTTCATATATTTTTTTGGGTCTACCAGCTATAGTTAAGGCATGTTCACTGAAAATATTTCTATTAATTTTTTTTCTTCAGTTCACTCCGGACTCTTGGGTAATAGATGTAGGAGTCAACATTCTTACTAAAGGTAATCAAACTCAATTTTTTTTGTTAAATATATAGTATTTGGTGTTGTTCTAGCTAATGTCATTGATGTACGAGTAGAGGTGTCAAACGGGCCGGGCTGGCCCGACCCGGCATGAGGCACGGCACGGTTTGGCCGTGCCTGGGCCGGCCCGACACGTTTTTTAACCGTGCTCGGGCCTGTGCCGTGCCTGGCCCGGCACGGCATGCCGGCACGGTTTCTTCCCATGCCAGTTAGGTTTCACGCGGGCACGCCGCACACGTGGCCGTGACCCAGACCCTCCCGAATTAAAGCCCGTGGGTCGGGTCATGAATGGACCCGACACGCGGTCCCGACTCCCGACCTAATCCCAACGGGAAAAAAAAAATTTAAAATTTGATTGAATATCAGCCGTTGGATTCGACTCCAACGGCTAGGGGGTAGAATCCAACGGTTCTCTTGATTTTGCCCCCTGATTATATATTAAAAAATCAAAAAAATATAAAAAAAATATCTTTTTTATAAAAAATTAATATCTTTAATCTATAAATTCTACTCCCCTCCCTATAACAATTATGTTTTTCAAAAACATATAATCTTTCAAAACTCTCTCTCTCTCACATAAATCGTGCATCTCTCTCTCGGGCCTCGTGATTTTGCTTTCGGCTTGGATTTTCGGTGAAACTCGACTTGAGTTTTGAATATCAGAGCTTCCTGTGGTGCACCTTGCACGTGACTGACCTCATTGCTTTTACCGGGTAATTTATTTTATGTTTTTATTTACTTTCTCTCTCTAGAAAAATTTAGGAAAAAATAAAAAACATAAAAAATGACAAATACACCTGACACGTATTTAAATTTGGAAAATGAAAATATTAGTGTTACACAGACGTCTGTGACTGCTGAAATTTTGGTTTCTCCAGTCGTCTCAACCCAAAGTTCTAAAAAACAAAAAACTAGGAGGACTTCTGTAGTTTGAACTCATTTTAAAATCATAACACAAAAAAATGTTAGGGGTGAGGAACTAGAAATGACACAGTGCAAATATTGTATGAGACTTTTAACATGCAAGAGTTTATGTGGGACTGTGCACCTTAAGAGGCATGCCGAATTATGCACCAAAAAACATGGACCCTTAGACACTAGGCAAACCCAACTTGGTACTACATTTTTTGAGACTGGATCGAGTTCAGTCTCAAAGTTTACTCCCTTCGTATACTCCAGCAGGTTGGGTAGGGATGACATGGCCAGACTCATCACATTGATGGGTCTTCCGATCAGATTTTCGGAAGATCCGAGGGTAGTGCGTATCATGCAGACTTATTTTCAGCCTTCCTATCATAGGATTCCTAGGTCCACATCTAGGAGTGACATACTAAAGATATATTAATTAGAAAAATAAAAAATTATTAAGGAATTTATGGCATATAGTGGAGTGGTGTCCGTGACGTCCGATATATGCACATGTCACGATGATTCTTCTTATGCATGTCTCACTAGTCACTATGTAGATTCTAACTGGACAATTAATAAAAAAATTTTAGGATTCACTGAGATTCTTCATCCTCATGATGGCCCGGCCATTTTTGAGTGTATGATGAAAATATTTAGGGAATATAAAATTTAAAATAAAATTTTTAGTGTCATATTTGATAACGCTTATAATAATGGAGTAGTGATCAATATATTTGTTAGGAATATTAGAGACGCACCATTAGGAGAGATCTTTCATGTCAGATGCATGTGTCACGTGATTAACCTGATTGTTCAAGCGGGTATGAATGTGCGTTCCCCCGCGTTGGATAATATACGCAATGCACTAAAGTATATTTGCACTCCTCGCAGACAACAAGAGTTTGGTTCTCTCAGTTTGTCTGCGAATCTTAAGAAGAAGAAATTCCAATCGGATGTGAGACATCGTTGGAATTACACGTACCTGATGTTGGAATCATGTGTTGGATACGAACACGTGATATTCGACTACGTCAATAGTAAGAGTGACGATCTTATTATTGACGACACTAACTGGGCTTCAGGAATTTCATTTATGAAATTCCTGAAGATATTTTATGACACGACGAACATGTGTTCGTCGGTTTATACGTCCACCACTTGCATTGTACTCTGGTGCATATGCAACATTAGTAGCATGTTTAGGAAGTATCGAGCTGACCCGATGCTTAGCCATATGGTTGCAGAGATGGAGACCAAGTACTTGAAGTACTGGTCCACCGTTCCATCTCTTTATTGCCTCGCTGCATGCATGGACCCTAGGGTTAAGGTGGAAGGGGTAGAAAATACCCTGACTTTCATTTCCTCGTGCATGAACCTGGAAGAGCCACCTGAAGGGTTCATTCACTAGAAGTTGACTGACCTATTCACATACTACGATACTATGTATGGTGGTGGTAGTAGTGAGACTGTGATTACGGACATTGATACCTTGTTCGGAGATGACGATTATTCCATTCGGCTAGCGAGAGGGAAACGTAGGGGTGGACCATTACATAGGAGCGAGCTGTCTCGGTACTTAGATACCGATTACTGCTCAATCCTATCACATTCTGATACTAAGAATCTTGATTTATTATAGTGGTGGAAATCATATGAGTCCATCCTATCTCGTGTTATCTAGGATGACACGGGATCTACTGACTCCTCCGGTGTCGAGCATAGCATCGGAGTCTGCTTTTTCTATTGCAGTGAACATGATTTCGGATAGGAGATCGAGATTACGTCCAGATATGATTGAGGCCTTGGCATGTTTGAAGGATTGGGAGGATTCAAGGTTTAGCATCCATGATCGTGCTGGAGCTGGGACTGAGACAGACACTAGAATCGCATCCACATCCACTACGATGGCGGAGGAGTTGATCGCCGATGATGATAATCTATATGATACTGATCTTGATGTTGCGGCTGATGATTCTCATTATATGCCGATTGACTATTGATGATGATCTGTTGTTTTTTTTTCGATGTTTTTTTATTCATTGTATTTGCACGCTTTGTTTGTACGTTATGTTGAAACTTATATTTATTTTGTTCGGACTATCGGTTTCAAATGCATGATTGGTAATTTTTTATTTGAGTTATTTAATTTTTTTTTATTTTTATTTATACTAACATAATGTATTGCTTTATTTTTTTTACGATGTAAATTTTATTTTAAAAATTAATAACTTTAATATATAATTAATAAATATAATAAAAGCTAAACTAATTTGAATCTGATAAAAAAAATACTTTTCTAAAATTTGTTTTTTTATTTAATTTTAATTTTTAACATTTATAAAAAATTTTATATTTAATAATTAATACTCTATACATAAGCAATACAATTGACATTATATAAATATTTAAAAAAAAATTAACAATATTCTGCCTGTCAGTACGGCCTCCGGCCTGCCCCTGCCTCTCTCTCACTCACTCTCAGTCTCAGGACTCGGGCTCGGCCGCTCGGGTCAGCCTCTGCCTTGGCCTGTATGGCCAGGCCGGGCCCGAGTGGGCCCGGCACGACACGGCACGGCCTGCCGTGCCTACGGGCCGTGCCGGGTCCGCCTATAGTTAAAATGGGCCATACATGCCAATTATTATTTTATTATATAAATATAATAAAAACGTGCCGGGCCCGCCTATAGTTATACGTGCCGGGCCCGCCTATAGTTATACGTGCCGGGCCCGCCTATAGTTATACGTGCCGGGCCCGCCTATAGTTATACGTGCCGGGCCCGCCTATAGTTATACGTGCCGGGCCCGCCTATAGTTATACGTGCCGGGCCCGCCTATAGTTATACGTGCCGGGCCCGCCTATAGTTATACGTGCCGGGCCCGCCTATAGTTATACGTGCCGGGCCCGCCTATAGTTATACGTGCCGGGCCCGCCTTTAATTAATGAAAATATACGTGCCGGCACGGCACGGTAGCACGATCGTGCCGCTTTAAAACGGGCCGGCCCGGCCCGGCCCGTTTGACACCTCTATGTACGCGCTAGGTTGTATGTCAATGACACTATTAATATTGATTCTGTTTTTTTTCAAAAGAGTTTTTTTTTTTGCATTTGTTTTATTATTATTTATTTTCTGCCAATTATTTTATTAAATATTTAACATATAATATTGTTTTTTTTTTGATATTTTTGTGCATGATAGGTAGATCATACAATTGATTTCTTTGAAAATTGAGCGAGATGGATTTTTACTATGTGTGTGTATATATATATATATATATATATTTATCTTTCGAAGCTTGTTTAGATGTTTAATTATCATTGATATACTTCTTATATATTTTCATTGTAGACATCTATTAATGGATAATAAAAATTATAAAACTAAGTACAAATGAGTTGATTTCTATTTGTTGTGAGATGTATAAGTTAGATAAATATACTATAGTTTCTTATTTGACATGTCATATGTATGTTAGTATTAATTTATCTGATTAATTTATATTTTTGGAAATTTTTTAGGACTATCACAAATAATAATTTAAGATA
This sequence comes from Sapria himalayana, assembly GCA_029783825.1. Taxonomy (NCBI): domain Eukaryota; kingdom Viridiplantae; phylum Streptophyta; class Magnoliopsida; order Malpighiales; family Rafflesiaceae; genus Sapria; species Sapria himalayana. Next base: position 6,338,628 of record JAREIK010003431.1, read on the forward strand.
ATTTATTATATTTATTGATAATTATACTTAAAATATATTATTTTTTATTTTTAAATAAATATTTTAGATTTTGTTTATTTAGATAAAATTTTATCAAATGGTAAAAATATAATTTAGATATAATATTAAAATATTAATAGATAATGATATATAATATATTTCACATTAATGTTCTAGTTTTTTTGAGAAACTTGAAATGATTTATTAGATATCGTATGCTAATACTCATACACATGATATGATAGTTGAAAAAAAAAAATATATATTTGATTAAAATGGATAGGACATTTCTACTCCATAGAAGTATTATCCTTTATTTTTAGTGAGATGTGTTGAACGCTAATTTTTTTATTAATTAGATGATGATTTTTTTGTCTTTTATAGCTGTATCTCATATTAACTTATGTTTTTGAGAGAAATTATTTTATTTTTTATTCAAGATTTTTAGTAATATTTATTTTGTCGAGGATCTCTCCCCATGTATAGAAAAAATGATTATATGTACTTTTAAGTATGTATTTTCTGGGTACTTTAGTGCTTAGAAGGGGTATCATTATTACTCAACATAGGCTGTGAGGATTATTTCAAGTGTGTTTATGATGTTTTGTGATGATATATCCTTTTTCAAAAATTTGATCCAAGAAGATATACTTTTAGATATTTTAGTAATTGGATGTGGATCTTTAATAGGTCCAGTTGTTGTCTCTCACATAGTGATATCTAATTCTATTTATGCACTTAATTGTATTATCATGATTAGTCATGAAGAGAGTACTAGGATATCTTCTAGTCCCTTGTCAAATCATGATTATGTTGAGTCTTATGGTGGCGTGAGTGAGGAGACTTTTAGTGAGAGTGTCTCATAAGATACGAGGTATGAGTTTTTCCAAGAGGAGATTAAGGACGAGAGACTTGATAAAGATCGATTTATATATACAATATCTTTTGGTATTGCATATTCAAGTTTGTTATTGGTTTCTTCATAGTTGTAGGATTTCAAATGTTTATTTTAGGACACTTAGTAATCAATGATAACAAGTCATGTTGAATGAATTAAGTGTAATTACCTTTAATAATATGCGAGATCTTGTATCAAAATCTCTAAGTAAGCATAGAATAGACTGTAAGTGAATGTATATGATTAAGATTTGACATGAAGGGAAGATAGTTTGGCTTAAGACTAGGTTGGTAGCAATGGGGTTTACATATTTTTATGGTGTGATTTATTAAGATATATATTTTTTTTTTCTGAGGCAAGTTGATCACTTTTTAATAATTATTTTCTGTTATTATTTTTCACATGTTAACTATTTATCAATTACACATGAAAGATATATTTATTCATAGTAATCTTGAAATTTATGTATTTATGCATAAGTCGTCAAATTTTACTATTCTAGGTAATGTAAATATGATTTATATTGTATATAGTGAAAGACTATTTATGACTTGAAATCTCATATGGTATTATATATTTATTTCTCTTCATTTGTTATTATTTTTGGCTTAAATAAATGTGTATTAGATTATTCCTATTTTTACCAATATGGTTTATAAAGATAATGTATGCTATTAGTAATATATGTTGATATTATTACCGATGATGATCAATTGAATATTTTTAACATATGTTGTTTTACTAGATTGAGTTTTAGGTGAATGATTTGAGATATCTCATATATTTTATGTGTGTTTTGATTGAGTTTTTTTTTGTCAGAATCGATGTCCTAGATATCTTATTTGAGGTTGACATATTAGGATGTATACCACTTAATTCGAGTGTAGACAGTAGACTTATTTATAAGTATTATTATTTTAATTGATTTTTTTAAATATAAGAGAATCATAAAAAATTGTAACTATCTTGTATTTAGTAGACAAGATATCATTTATGTTTTTAGTATATTAGTTAATTTCTAAATATTCTTAGACAAATTTATACGAATGTAGTTTTTCAAATTCTTGGATATGTGAATTTAGGACATATGATTTGTTTCAGAGATTAAGAACATATTGGAATAAAGTCCTATTTATATTCGTGTTGGACTCTTGCTATCACAAAAAGAAGATTTATCATTGAACTTTGTATTTTTTTTTGAAGACAGTATTCTCTCATAGAATAGTAAATAACAAACTATTGTTTTTAGATTGAGTGCGGAAGTAAAGTATAAAATTATTCCATTAATTATTTTTGAGTTTTAGTAAATCAACTATTTTTTTGGAGTAGCTAGGCTTATTAGTCATAAGATCAATGATACTTTAATGTGAAAGTTAGATAACCCGATACATTATTGTCAGTCTGGTGTTTCACGAGCAAATAAAACATATCACGATTGATTATTATTTGATATCAAAGAAGATAATTATTTTATAATTATTGCTTATCTGTCTACCAATGATCAATTTGTAGATATTTTCATGGTAGTTCTTAGAGGATCGTAAATATCTTTTTATTTCGCTAAGTTGAATGATTGTCATATGTACGTATCAACTTCAAGAGAGATATTGGTATTTATTATTTATTTATTTACTATTTATTTATTTTTCACTTGGGTAAGAGCACCCTACATGTGGGCTGTACTAAATTTAGCTATATATATATATATATATATATATATATATATATATATTAGTTCAATACTTATTTTTGAATGATGAATAAATGTTCTTATTTTGTTTTTAATAAATTATAAATTATTTTATCAATCAGATATCTTTTTATGTTGTTTCTTATTCTGTGTTTCTTTTGATCTTTCATCATCTAGAGATTTTATTTAGTTTATCATATAAAAATTCTGAGCTCACATGTTTTGTTCGGTATTCCTATTTATGACATGATAAGATAGTACCAAAGAAAATAATATATGTTTTTATTAGTTATTCTAGTACTGAAAAATATATAAATATTTAATCTTCTGAAATTATTAGAGTATCAGTTAGTGTTGATATTGTATTTTTTGGGTCGGACTAGAGGAGGCAAATGTGTCAAACCCAATCCAGACTGACACAACTTGATTTTTTGTGGCCTAGGCCAAGCGATCATGTCTTGCTGATGCGAATTAATTTAAAATATAATGATCCCAACCTATCTCGATGGCTTGCAGTGGAACCATTCGGTATCATGCCAGATTGATAGTTTAAATTGGCACTCCCCTGCCTCAAGGCATGGGCCATGTCAGGATCATCATGGAAGCTAGATCGACTTGAGTTGTGCCTCGGCGTGATATGACTTATGGCTTGAGCCGAGCAGACCCAACCCATGCTGGGTTTGTGCATGGGGGTTGAGTGGCTTGCCTTGACTAGTTGTTAGCCAGGGGCAAGGCGACTAACCTTGGCTCATTCCTGGCTAGCCATTAGTTTTACTGGCTAGCTTTAGTAGCTGATGGATGTGGCCTACGCGTGTAAGGTCATTTCCCACTCCCAGCCAACTACATGTGGGTGTAGCCTATTGGGCCGTGAGCCAGTGTGTTGTGTTGTACAATCACACTGCCATAGTCCATGACCACATCCCATTGCTAATCAAAAGTGTCATATATATACATGCTTTATATATACGGCACGTGTGGTATACATTATCATCCTGAACCAAGTTTGATCTCAATTATTTGAGTTCATCTTATATGTATTATATGTGTATATAAATTAATTTATATACACTGATTGTTTTGTTTTTTGTTACAACTGTACAAATTGTACTTGTAGAGTTAAAAAATAAGAAATGAAAAAAACATGTATAATTAAAATTAATATTAAAAAAATATAATATAACAATAATATGAATTATATTATAATTCTTTGAAAATGTGAAAAAAAAATTGAATTACATTTATAATGATCAATGAATATTGAATAAAAAAAATATTAAAAAAATTAATTTTGATAATTTATACTATTGTTACTGTCAGCTATTTCTGCTCCTGAATCATAATTGTCATTAGTTTGGTTTTGATCATTATTATTTAAAAGTATATTTTTTAGTAGATTTTATTCAAAGATTATTGGGGAGTCATTTATGTATCTTTATAATCTTTTAATCATGCCAACATTTCTATAATTTATGATCTCATATTTATTCTTTTATTTGTAATTATATTCATATAAATACAAAAAATACTCATTTGTCATATGTTATATTCTCTTATTTGTAATTATATTCAAAAGTGCAATGTCATATTTAAGAGCATATATAAGCGAACATAGTTTTATTGCATCATAAATTTTTTTAAGATTTTTAAAAATATAATTTTTACCTCAATCATAATTATTTATTATGGTTTTACTAATTATATTAGTCATGAAGTTGGATATAAGATATTAGTAATAACACATGAATTTAATATTAAATATGTTGAATTTCAACAATGTTTAATATAAAGTTGGAATTTTTTTAAACCTACTTTAATAAAATATAAGTTTTTTATATGTTATTAGATGTGTCAATAAATTTTTTTGAATATTGAATATATTATAATGAGTTGGACATTAATTCTAAGGCATCATGTATACTATATTATTAAGTTAATGATATGACGCACTTATAAATTTAAATATCTTAGCTAGTGGATTATTTATGATTGTTCTAACAAATAAACTTAATGTGATACTATTATTAATAGATTTATTAAATATAATTTTATATATTTTATTTTATATTTAGTAAATATACTTGTCAGACAGTCATATATATACATATATATATGTGTGTGTGTGTGTATTAAGAAACCGAATGTTTTCTTAGTTAATTTTTAGTTAGAATCAATATAATGAATAATGATACACTCGGAATATATGTTATTTTGAGTGGTTTATAATTTATATATAAGATCTTATTGATATTATTATATTATATTTTTTAAGATCCTGAATTATTATTTATTTATTAAATTTAAATTTTTTTATAATATTAGTTCTATCCATTGAGATATATTTGCTAGTTATATTTAAATTTGAGAATTGAGAAAATTAGTAGTGAAAACTCAGAAAAGAAAATTAAGAAAAAAGAGAGATAATTTTATGAGAAATAATTATAATTAATAATTTTTATAATTTATTTTTTATTAATTCTTTATATTTTTTATTAATTCTTTATATTTTTTTATTGAGATCACATAACTTGTGGACTATCCTAGTAATTTTCCTTTTCACTTATAAACTTAGTTGTCACTTATAGGTCTTAGAACGTTATTGTATCATTAAACATGTATTTTGAATTTTTTATTTTTTACATTTTATTGGTAATAGAGGCAGAACTATGCATATAATAATTTAGGTTTTGTAAAATTTTGTGTGGTGTGTGGGTAGTGATATCATGTAATTGTAGCGGTAGTGGAGACAACAACATTGCCCATTTAGTGAAGTCGTGCATAGTTAGCGTGCAATGGAGGATTGCTTGGCACTCATGTGGTGTGGTGTGTGTGTCGCAGAGGCATGCACAATATGTGAATAGTGGAGGCACACATAGGTGGACATAGGGTTTGTGTTTGTTATAGGTGTGACAAATAAGTAGCATGCACAATAATGGTAAACATTGCTATGAACGTGTACAATGACAACACATGCTTGCATTTGCAATGGTGTGCAATGGTGTGATGGTAGTGTGTGATAAAAATACCAACTCATTGTTTATGTCAATTGAGTATATAGTGATGTGAAACATAGTGCTTTCATGCAAGAGATTATTCATACAATGCACACATTATAAACAGAGAGGATATGCAGAGAAATGAGATGATATTTATATATAGAATAGATGTGTATGACATTATAAATTATTCAATGACATAAGCAGATTACTGGATTTATTTAGGGTTTTTAGTAGAGTTCACTTGCAGCGACCCTTGCTAGAAATGAATATACATGATTCATCACAAATAAGACAACTATAAAAATCTTTTTGTTTTCTTGATAGAATAATTCTTGTGAATGAATATACTTGAAGTATCTTTTCTATGAGTTATTTTTTTAGATAATTTAAATCAAATATTAGAACTTTTTTAAAATGTTTCATTCAGGATTGTATAAGCTGATTTGTATGTCCTTACTTTTATGATTAATTATTTATTCATTCTCAACTTAGTCATATATTTTTGATAAATTTAAAAATTTTTGATCATAACATTAAAAATATTTATCTTAAATTATGAGATATTTCTGATAGTAAATTATATTAGATACTCTTATCATGTCCTTTAGACTTGGTTGAGTAAAAATTGATTCGATATGATATAGTTAGACATGTGAGAATCTAATGAAGTTGTTACTTAAGAATAATCAAGATATATTTTTTATTTCGGATCATATTTTTTTTTATTTTTTAGTTATTTTATGAAAAAAAATAAAATCAAGTTAATACAAATATAAAAATTGTAGAATACAAATATATGCACACATATTAAAATTGTAGAATGATGAATATGTATTTGGTTTATAGGACTTTAAAAGCAAATTAGTTGATTAATTGAATATTTTTTTTGTTTTTTTTCATCGTGTATCTTTTTAGATTTTGTATTTTGTAGAGATTTTATTTAATTTTACTTTGAAATTTTTTAAATTATTTGTTGTTTTTTAGTTCGTCACTTTTATCTATTCGTACTAGATAATACTCGATCTTAAATAAAGTTTGAAAAATTATATTGCATTTCCAAGTTGTTCGAACAAGTCCCTGATCAAAGGAATCTAATATTTATTCTTTATTATTATTTTGTTGATGGCTCGATAATGTGCATCTGTAAACTATGTTGCACGGATACGCCTAGGAAGTGTCGTGTCGCCGTGTCCAACCCGTGTCGCCGTGTCCGACCCGTGTCGCCGTGTCCACATGTCCGATACGTGTACGATATGCCACGTGGCGTATCAGATATGCGTTAGAGACATATCCGATGCGTTGTTTGGAAACAGTCGTTGTTAACAACAGACGTGTCGTTTACCTACCAACGCGTCGTTTACCAACTGACGCGTTTTTACGATTATAACGCGTCGGAAATATACTATATATTAACTATTACTTCTACATCTCCAACAAATTGAGGAGCACACAGACGACAATGAGTTGCCGACAAGCCGATTGCGAGATATAGTTGTCAATTGTCATTGTTTCAAACGGGGAGGGGAGGAACACACGGCCGAGGCGCCGACAATACCTAAGGTAACCTAATTCTATAAATGGAAGGGGGGTTTTGGAATCTGTATCGGGAGGAGGGAGAGTTCGAAAATCGAAACTGTAAAGGGAGGGTGGTGGGGGGGGGGTGTTAGAGGGTTTAATTTTTTTTTACATTATTTTAAAATACAGAATTTTAAATTATTTTAAAATACATAATATTTATAATTAATAATTTTTATTTTTATTTTTATTTTTTTTATCATGACGTATTCTAGTCGTATCCGTATCCTAGTTTTTTAGAATTTGCCGTGTCCTCGTATCCTGCCGTGTCGTATCTCCGTGTCCGTATTCGTGTCCGTGCAACATAGTCTGTAAAGATACACAATGTTTTATTTGAAATAGAATATGAAAATCATATGAGGTATTAGAAGGCCAAATATATTAAGAAAATTTCAATTTTTTAATTACTTTTTTAGTTTTTAGAGTTATGAATGTGTCATTCGATAAAGTGCCTTGACTGTTGGAAAAGTTTGTGACCAACCCAATTTGATGGCCCATCTCCTTTTTTGATGATAACTTTTTTGGTAACTTAGAAGATTTGATATCTCGAAATGTGTCAATGACTTTCAACATTTCTATTAGTTTCTTATTAATAACCTCCAAATTTTCATGAATCTTTGGGGTTATCATATAACTTAATTTTATTTCGTCTCGTCTCTTTTACCAATTATATTATAGATAATCTTTCTTGCAAATATACTAGTACTTCATGTTATCAGGATAATATGTTGGCAAATAGGATCTAGGATGCGTATATAATCATCAAATAGAACTACAAGCATGTTTACTCAATTTAGATAATCTAACCTAAATACTAAGTTATAGTCATCTAAGAGAATTATTCTAACTATTTTTTTCCTTGTAATCTTCTAATTGGACTTCCTTATTAGATATGTTATCAATCATTATAGTTTTGTAAAATTCATCATCCTGAACTAATTATTATCTCTGTTTATGTTAGGATTTAATTTTTTCATGATTTTTTCAGAAATAAAAAAATTGGACACATGTATTTACTAAAAATTTGATATTATGATCGATAATAGTGAAATTCATGAACATCAAATCTTTTCGTATTTAATGCTTCTTGTTCTTAATCGAGCTCAACAAGATTAAACTCAGTTTATTAATATTTTTTTTTGATTCTCTGTTTTCTATTACAATAGCAATACTTTTTTTTTGTGATTGGGATAACTATGAATCCAATACGGTCTATCACAAAGAAAACATATATTTTTAATGTTATTTTTACATATTTTTTTCACTGTCATTGAATAGTTATTTCTTGGATGATTATCTCAATCAATTATATTTCTATTTCTACTCTTGAAAGAGTTATCTTTGACAACCTTCTTGAATTTTATTAAAGATTCAGCTATCAACATTGTATAAATAAGATCTTAGATATATATATTTTTGTAATTCTTGCTTAGCCTAAAATTTGAGATAATCCATAAAAAAATAATGTCTCCTTTTAATGCATGACACGACATGCTACAGTACTGGGTCGTGCCCGGCATGGTTAATTGGAGGGTAGGCCCGCCATGGCCCACTGCCCGTAATTAGTCTGGGTTCGGGCTGGGTCATGTTGGGTGGGCCTTTTTTAGGTTAAGTTGAAATTAGGAAATTAAGGTTGTCGATGTTGTGCCTCCGTCGCTTGTTGGGCCTGTCGAGCCATTGACCGTCGGGTGACGCCGCGTCGTCCCCCTCGAGCATCATTTCGTCTGTCGTCAGGCATCGTCGCCCTGCTGTGCCCATGTGTCAGGTGCCTGGGTCTTGCCTGGCACGACATGGGCCCTGGCACGGTCCTGGACAGTGCCAAACTTCTGGTCGGGCATGGGTCGCCCAACCCGTTTGACACCTACTTTTTCATGAAGATTATAGATTTAAAGTATATGTTCAAAGAATTCATGCATATAGCCTCTTTTTTTATATGTTGGGTTAATCTTCATAACTTAGTCATTGATTCATTTTTTACATATTCCAAATAAAATAATTAAGTAACTTTTATTTAAATAAAATTTATGTATGAACATAAGCATTCCTACATCTTCTTTTCCACTAAAGAAGTACAACTTCTATTAGATAGAAATGATACTAGAGGTGAAAAATAGGTTGTGCCTAGTTGACACAACTTGAATTTTGATGGCCTAATTGAGTCGCCATGTCATGCCAGATATGATACAGATTGGGCATCCTAGATGTGCCATGCTTGAATGACATCTTGGGAGGATGACCCGACACAACATGATGGTTCTTCTTCCTCAATTGGGCATGCTGGGTTGGGCTGGTAGTGGAATGAGACGTGTCATTGGCCTAGACATGGTTTTGGACCATGTCATTTTGAGCCATGCACAACTGAATCGTGTCGTGCTTGGGCTACAATAACTTTGATTGTATTGCTCTTAATGTCAATTACTCGAAAGTATTATTTTGTTCTTCAAAGGAATTTATCAAGTTTTTTTACTATTCGACTATGTTGGGTAATTGCGCTTCCACGGGTAATGAGATTAAGAAACAGAAAACAACGAAAACACAGAAACAAGCAATATATATATCCCAAACCAACAGCATCCACGACAGAATCAAAAATGAGAATTCAACACAGGAAATAACGTGGTTCGCTAGTCGCTCAGTACGATTAGCTACTTTCACCAGAAAACGTTTATGCATTACAGATTAAAACCAAAATAGAATGTCTTACAGTATGCAGTATGGAGCAGTTGTGAAATCGTGCAGAGAGAAGAGGAGAGGGATGATGAACAGTTCAACCGGGTCAAATAACAGTCACCCAAAAAAATAAATACAAATCGTTTTATATAAAAATAAACATCCGGTTCATTTAACTGAAGCGGGACCTCCGTTATTGTGCTATTGCTGCATCCCCGGGCTTTTAATATTTCCTTTCCTGCACTTACATGAAAATATTAAAACAGATTATTAAGTAAAAACAAATAACATATATAGCAGACTACTCCTAAATTTTTTCGGCTTTATCTCATTCATCCATAGTGAGGACATTTGGCTAATCATATTGTCCTCTATTTTTTTTGCAAAACAAAAGTTTTTTTTTTTTAATTTTTCTTTCTCATTGTATAGTAATTATCATGGATTTTAAAATAAAATTCTTTTGATTTAGCATCTCCAAGATAATATCGAGGGTACTTGCATCATGCCTAGGAGTTTCTCATTCAAGGATGTTATTTTTTCAATGTTCTCATCAGCATCCTCAAATTAGTCCTGTAATTCATTAATAGTTAATTTTGTCTTAATTATTCATGTTTCTATGAATATTATTATATATATTTTTTGAGTTTTCTTTCTTTCCTTGACCCCTAACATCATACATTTATTGTCCATAATTCTTGTTCTCAAAAATGGATGTCATAACAAGCAAGTGGATCACCTGTGATACTATTTGTCATGGATCACAAGCTTTATTGCTTTGATTGCGGTCTTAAGTTTGGAAAATTCTATTTCTTAATTATCTAAATCAGCATGTTATTTCCTTTTGCAATAGTTATATCCATAAGATTTCCTATCCGCAAGCTTATCAACGAGAGAGGCACACTTAAAAAGAGAATAAATTACAAATAAATTTTGAGTGAATACAACAATGAGAAGTCTCTTTTATATAATGGGAGTTCTCTCTTATCAATTGCTCAGATTTTACTATATATTACAATCTCAATACATAGGAAATTCTTAGAATATTTTAGAATGAGAAGAAATCTTGAAGCACGTAGAATCTTTTAAAATTCTTATGTAACTATTTTAAGATTCTTCTAGAAATCTTCAAAAGTCCAGCCCACATACAAATATTTTCTAGAATTTCAATGGGCTGGGATACATGTGTGGCAATGGCATGGCCAAACATGTCGGGATTGGCTTGTAAGCCATGTCTGGCTGCCTGTTTGATTTGATGTTCTGGATCGGCACATTGGCACGTACTAGCCAAGTAAATACCAGGGAGTGTTTTTTTTTTGTGAAATGTTTTAATGCTTTTTGCAATCCCATGACCGTTGGTCTATCAAATCGTCTTAGCGACCGTTTGAGACTGCTAGGTTCCACGTGGATCATTGATGACTAGTTTTCACCCATTCCACTTATAGATTCCTGGTCACATGGACTAGGTTAGCATTAGACCCGATCCAATTTAACATTGGGTCTATTCTCTATTCCAAGGAAGCATGGACACGGTTCCCTACAACTGTGTCCACGTGTCCGATACCTGGACATGTAGACACGACACGGACACGGGATGGATACGTGTCCGATACACCACGTGGTGTATCATTGCACAATCTGTATCTGATACGTCACGTGACGTATCAGATCGGTTGCGTTGGCAGCCGTATTCACGTCTATAGTGCCCGACGTCCGATGACGTCGGGTGGACAACGTTGCAGCATGGGCGACGTTGGCCACTGGCAGGGACGGGCGTGATTTGAGGGGAGAGGAAGGGGCGGCACGATTTGAGGGGAGAGGCAGGGGCGGGCGTGTTTGAGGGGAGAGGCATGGGCGGGCGTGTTTGAGGGGAGAGGCATGGGCGGGCGTGTTTGAGGGGAGAGACAAGGGCGGGCGGGCGTGTTTGAGGGGAGAGGCAGGGGCGGGAGGGCGTGTTTGAGGGGAGAGGCAGGGGCGGGCGGGCGTGATTGAGGGGAGAGGCAGGGGCGGGCGGGCGTGATTGAGGGGAGAGGGGCGGGCGTGATTGAGGGGAGAGGCAGGGGCGGTCGTGCTTGAGGGGAGATGCAAGGGCATAAAATATAATATTTTTATAAAATAAAATAAAAAATATATATTTTTATATAATATAATTATAAAATATTATTTTATAAAATAAAATAATTGTAAATATTATCTTATAAAATAAAATAATTATAAATATTATCTTATAAAATAAAATAAAATAAAATATTTTTATTTTATAAAATAAATAATATATATTTATTTTATATAATATAATATTTTAATTTTATTTAATTTAATAAATTTTATAAAATATATAATATTTATAATTAATAATTTTTATTTTTATTTTTTTATCATCCCGTATCCTAGCCGTATCCGTATCCTAATTTTTTAAAATTTGCCGTGTCCCCGTATCCTGCCGTGTCGTCTCCCCGTATCCGTGTCCGTGCTTCTTAGCTCTATTCTTTTGGAGTTTCAATTAAAATTTAAATAAATCAATACTGTCATTTATGAGATCATTGAATCTCAATTCCAAGAGATGCTGAAGTTGTTGCATTGACTACTCGACAATAAGTAAATATTTTTCGACAGAATACTTATTATAATTATTGTCATATGTCATAAACTCATAATCTTGTATTATTCACAGAGCTTATGTATGTCTATTTGTTCTGTCATTTTATAAGATGATAGCAGATCCAATCAATGACAATCATGTTTTTGTTCATTTAATTGCACTTGATGAAAAACAAAAAATTTCAGTACTAAACTCATACATACTTAGGTATTTTTGTACTGAATCTTATTCTTTCTATATCAGAAAAAAAAACCATAGTTGATTGTTAGTACATATTCATAGTGTAACACTGATTTTATTAGAGGAGTTGACCTACTTCAAGGTTATTTGATATCCAAAACAAAGTATACTAATATATGAAGTGGACCGTTAAGACACTTTCTATCCTCTAAGCAATATCTCCCACATAAATTGTATGTTAGTAGGGCATGGAAAATATATTTTTTTGGAGATTTAAGAAGTATGTATATTGTTCTTGTTAGATGTTCGTTCAGTTAGGATTAGGTTAGACATTGGGAATAAGAAGAGAGAGGGATGAAAAATGGGGAAAAAGTTAAAATGTTTTTAATATGAAAAATTAATTTTAGAATAAAAAATGAAACATGTATATATGATTTAACCAATCTTTAAGTCTTGTGTTTCCAAACAATAGAAAAACAAAAACAAAATAAACAATCAATAAAAAGTCAAATTAAACCTAAATATTCTCCTTCGAGTAACCTTTAGATAGTAGCAATCAAAAATGTCCTGGATGTTTTCTCGAATAGAGTGATACATAATTATAATATATTTTATCTGCTCATGGAATATTTTTCGAAAGTAACATTTTATTTTACTTGACTGTCATTGTAAAGCATCACTAGGTTTTGAATTGCTAGATTAAGCTCCTCACAGAAGTGACTAGCCTACCAGAGCTCACAAGTAGTTGATATTATGAGCTAGTATTCTATCTCTATATTAAATTTTGAAATAATTGTATGTCTCTTAATTTTTTAAGAGATGAGGTGATCTGCAAAAAAAATATAAAAATATGAGGCTTGATGTCTTCTGACTTTTCTATAATCAGAGCACAACTAAAATCTGAGTATGCTTCTATTTGATTATAGTCATTATCTCTAAATGTAATATCATATCATAATATTTCCATTATATATTTGAGAATCGAAAACACTTCATTCATATGAATGTGTTTAGAAAAATTTAAAAATAATAAATTATACTAATGACGTGGATAATATATATAATAGAATCATTATAATCTCATGTCATAGAACTCATTATACTCATTATCTCAGTTATCTGACTTTATCATCATTAGACAATTTAATTTTCTTATGATTCTTATATATTTAGTAGAATCAAGTGATGAATTAAAATTCGTAGATATGTTTACGCCTAAATCAAAATAGATGCTTACATTGACATATTGATATTAGATAAAATATCTAAAAATTATCACTTCCGAGAAAGAAATAATATATTTCATGAGTATTTAATCTCAATTCAAAAAAAAAATATATCTGACATTCCAAAACATGTGTTAAACTTGATAACTAAGATATGCATAATTGATTATCTTTTATAATTAAAATATTACTGACATATAAAACTAATTGCACATGCTTATCTCATGATCCGGATAAAAAAAATAAGATTAATCAGATACGCAATATATGTTCCAATGTAGTAAGAAATATTGGGGTAGCTCACAAGTTAGATATTCTCATCAAAAGTATAAAAAATAAAAAATAACAAGAAAATTAAAATACTTCATGTCAAGTTGATGTGTACATATCCACAACACAAAGTTTGGAGATAAAAATATAAGTTGAGATTTTTATAAATTATTCATGAAGATGTCTGCTAATTACTCTATTGTTTGAATGTATAAAATAGTAATATATCTTTATGTACTTTATCCTATTATGAAACATTGCATTGGAGATTATATGTATCATTGTCTGATTGTCATAGTAAATGATAGCGAGAGAAGCGAATGCATATTCGATCTCTTTGAGTAGATAATGTACCAAACATATCTCATAAATATTCTCATAATTGATTTGAACTTTATGTTTGTACTATGTTTTGAAATAATTGTTTGTCTTTTATTTTTATAGATGATAAGATTATTTCAGAGAAAAATATAAAATTTTATCATAGATCTCTTCTTGATATATGTTAGTGCTCAATTTGAATTTGAATACCTACCCAACTGAGATTGTCTATGATCCATGAAAGAGATCATAAATCTCATTGATTTCTTTGCATAGCTCATTATGCAAAGAGTTGTGTCAATGTGAACTTATCGAGGATAATTTAGGAAAGGAAAAATATATTGATTATGTATGTTATATCTGGTCTAATCATAGTCAGATATTAATCTTTGATATGATTCTCCTATAAGTAAAATAATTAACTAAAGAGGTTATATTAAAAGTGAAGCTAATACATATATCAATAATAATATTTACTAAAGTAAAACTTAAATGATAAATCTCTACAAGAATACCAAATATATATTTTCTTTGTAACAAGATATTTTTTTATTGCTAAGAAAGTATTTGAGTCAATATGAAAGGAGAGAAAAATTTGTTGTCTTCTTAGAGAGGAATCTCTTGTACTTATTTTTAGTAAGTGGTGTCATAATATATTAAATTTTATGAGGACTCTTAGATGGTTCCGATAGTCATTTTATCTTTCTCAATTTTTTTTAAACCTCTCAGACTCTTTTTTGGATATAATATCAAATATTTGTCTTTGTTATGACTCATCCCCCAATAGTTAGTACACAAAACTGAGATTCTACTCCATCTATTTTTATGATCCGATAAATTCTTTTCATACAATGCCACAAAATTGATTCTTCCAAATGAAAAATGAAATGATGCCATATTTTTTATTTTTTAATAATTTTGTTGGATTTTAATTAGAATTTTTGCCTTAAATGCCACTGTGTGCCACTTTGCATCACCATATACAATTAGGGTTTGTACCCAATTGCCATCGTGCCCACTACCATGTGCCATTGTGTGCTACCGCCATATGCCACCGTGTGCTACTACCATGTGTTACTTCGTGTTATCATTTTGTGCCCCTCAATCATGCTTGCCTATTACCACCAATTGCGCTTGCATTTTTTTTGTCACAATAACACGTGCTTTTGATGCCACCACCATATGTGCCTCTTTTGCCACCACTACTTGTGACTGTTGCCACAATCATGCAAAAAAAATACTATTTTATACAAACTTATGGTTAAATTTTTTCTAAATTGACTTTGATATCATGTCACAAGATAATGATCGAGGCATCCCACATATTTTGTATTCTTAACAAATGTATAAATATTTTAAAAATAATAAAAAAACTATGACACTACTAAATCATGCCATATGAGAATGCTTTAGGCCATAAAGAGTCTTATATAATTTATGCACCACACTTAAGTTTTTATAAATAGTAAATCATAATGACTATTGTATAAATATATTTTTTTTGTAGATTACAATGAGACATTATATATTTTATATCAAGCTGTTGCACAATATATCTGTATTATTATGTAATAAAAAGTTACAAACTAATAATATTATTTGGCCATATAAGAGAAAGTGTCTTAGTAATTGATATCATAGGTTTGTCTAAATTCTCTCACTACCACCTACATATCACTTCTAGCTTACATTTTGGTTTTATAATGAGCGATGACAAAAAATTTTAATATATAACATCAAAATGAGAATAAAAGATTTCTCGAGATAAAATATGCCGAGTAGAATATATTCTTGATTTCTTTTCTAACGTAACTAAAATATATAATTTGTTACTTTGAGCTAAATTAGTTGATACGACATAATACTTATCTAAAAATTATTGTAGACCTATTTGTGTCTTAAATATTTTTATATTGAGATCATCAAATTTTTAAATTCTCACATATCTCTCTCTCTCTCTCTTGGTAATATTAGCACCTCATGTCATGTATGATACTCATACTAAGTTCCTCTCCTTGGTGCACCCCTATAGGAGAGTTGTTGCTACTCTTCTAAAATCAATCATACTAGTTGTATAATATATAAGCATATGAGCTATGTCAATAATTTTTTCTTGTGTGGAATAAAAATCAAACATGGAAATGAGTCTATCAGAACAGTGTCTGAAAGTGTATTTTATTATATCGAGTTTTTAAATGACTAATCCTTAAAGAATATCATATCAACAATCGAAATGATGTTCTTAGTCTTTGGTAAATTGATATAGTTACATGTCGTCCCACATATTAATCTTTTTTTTGTTGGATTTTAATTTCTTAGTAAATTCAAATAAATACAAGATAATAATAAAATACTTAGCTACCTAACTATCACTAAAAAAGATTTTCTTGATCGTTTTATATGAATATTTTTTTTGCTTTTTTTATTATATGAAGATGATATCAAAACTCATCATATTTCACATAACATATTAACATGGTCATTTACTATTTAGTAATTTTTTTTGAGGCAAGTTGATATTCAATAGTACAAATTAAAGTTTTGCTGCAAAAAATTATATTTCTATAAGAGTAAATTTTATCTCCTAGAAAAATATGAATCAAAATTTTATTTATAGATTTATTATTGAAGCATTATGAGGAGTTATGAAAACATAATCATATTATTTACTTTAAATTTGATATTTATTGGAGGTTATATTTTATTTTTCACATACTATTATTTTGTATATTGTGTGATTACTTTAACACTAACACTATTGTTCTGATAAGAATATCAAAGCTTAAATTATTTGAATGATAACAACAATACTAGTATTATTGATCATCTTAGAAAGTCGCATGTTCTATGTATATCTTAGAAATCAAGTCTTGGTGCAATAATAAATATCTTTGTTCAAGAGAGATGGGTCTAGAGGTGTCCCGGCCCAGCACCAGGCATGGCACGGTTCGGCCGTGCCTGGGCCGGCCCGGCACGGTTTTTAACCGTGCTATTGCCGTGCCCGGTTAAAAACCGTGCCGTGCCGGGCCTCGCCCGAGCCGTGCCTGGCCCGGCACGCTGGCACGGGTTCTTCCCGTGCCAGTTTCACGCAGGCACGCGTGGGCGTGACCCGTCCCCTCCCGAAAAAAAGACCGTGGGTCAGGTCTGATTGGATCCTGACCCGCGGTCCCGACCCGGCACGGCTCGGCCTGCCATGCCTACGGGCCGTGCCGTGCCCGGATGGTTTTAAACCGTGCCGTGCCCGGCCCGGCACAGTGGCACGGTCGTGCCCTAAAAAAACGGGCCGGGCCGTGCCGGGCCGGCCCGTTTGACACCTCTAGATGGGTCTCATATTCAAGATTTATCAGATGTACTCTTTTTAATTGTCAAATATAATAATATTGAGATATTAACTTTTTTTAGATCATGCATTAAGTGGGAGCATGATGTACTGAGTATGACATTCATATCTTATTATTTTATATTGTGACATGTTTAGTAATTCTTACTTCTGAATTGTAATTCATCAGTGTCCCATTTTTTGACCAAAACTTGTTATTCCTTGTCAGATGTGGAGTAGTGACTGTTGAAATTGAACATGTTGATGTTTCTGCATTAGAGATGCTTGAGCATGAAGGAGTTGATTGCCAACCAAAGGCCCATACCATCCGGATTATTCAAGTACGACCACTTTTACTTTTTTTTTCTTTTTTCTTGCAAATTACGGGAGCTACAGTTCTGAATGATCTGCTTCTTTGTTCATTCAGCGTTCATCAAAAATATTATTGGGCATTATTATCCTCTTGAAATTGAATCAATTTGAGAAATGCCCACATTTCATCAATGGGATATATATATATATATATCCTAATGAATTGAAGTTTAGTTTACCTTTATACAAAACCCTTTTTAACAAATGGGGTAAATTGTAACGTAGATACAAATTAGGGTTGTTAAGAAATATGAACAAAAAATAATTGTTACTATATAAGCTTATATGTGAAAAAATATAATTAAATGAGCTAAATAAACTTATTTCGATATCATTATTGAAGCATTAATGCATAGTTTAAAGTTACATATGGTTTCTACTATTCGAATGTAACTACTACAACATAATATCAACATTATTATTTATTGTTATTGTTAAATATAATTGATTAATCAAGTTAATATAAAATATATGAATTCACTATATACATGCAACCTATGCTATATTGTATATAAAAAACAATAATATATTGTACCTATAATAGTAAAATATGCTATATATATCTTAATAATTTTGATTTTTTTAGTGCAAAATGACATAATTTGTATTAAATTAGTCTCGAGTGTGGTTCATTCTCCAACAATAAATATAGTGTGAGATATCATTCTTTTCTCTCGTTCTTGCCCTTTCTTCTCTTTTTTGGCCATCTCCATGTTATTGAAGAGTATCCTAATTTTGCTTGCAAACCCAACACCATTCTTTTCTCATTGTCCTAATGGATAGTTGAGGCATTTGCTAATATTGTACTTAAATGCTAAGTGATGCATACCTATAATTTGGTTGTTCCATGTACAAAATTTTAGTAAACTAGTCTCATAATCTAGTTGTTGGTGCTCTATTTGTTTTGATCAAATAGAACTTTGAAAATTGAGTCTAGATCAATTGTACCAGGGGTAAATTATTTCGCTTCCTTATAATCAATCAACCAAAAATTTATTGGCAATTTAAAGTTAAAGAATTAAATATCATATTTACATTCAAGTTGAATAAGAAGTGATATTACAAATCATATGCTACCAAAAAAATAGAGAAATAAAATGTATGTCGTAGTCCACATGGAAAAAGAGTCGTTAGTATTAATAATAAATGGCATTCAAATTATTGGTGCTCACTAAATATAGTTTTAACTTTTAATCATTTAGTTTTAGGTGAAAAATAATTACAGTTCTAAAAACCATATCAATTGAAACAAACAAATCAATAATAAGAATAAAAAAAATAATGAACTAATGCTGATTTGAACAAATTTGGATTGTCATGGTTTGATCTAAAATTGATCCAATTTGAATCAAATTGAATCCATCCAAAAAATCCACCAAAAGATGTTCCTAAGTGGCATCTAGAAATTTTCCAAACTATTGCAAGCCAAACCCCTTAGGGTTTTGGTGATGGTCAAGGAGTGAGAGGATGGAGAGAAAAAATAAATAATTTTTTTTTTTTCGTTAATTCAAAAACTAAAACGTAATAATATATATACTCAAGTTGTGCCAACTTATATGTAATGTTCTCTGTACAAACTAAAACAAAAAATAAAAAACACATGATACTAAATTTCACTACACTCTTTCAAGTTGTTGTATACATATCATAAATATTCAACTTGAAAGAGAGAAAAGATATATGTAGTCTTTTAAGCATATTCATGAAGATATATGTAATATATTCATTCATAAGTATGTGGGTGATGTCTATCAAATTATCATGAATTATTTTTTATATGAAATAATAATCACTCTCAATATATTTTGTTCGTTCGTGAAATTGCAAATTAATAGTAATATACTATGCTGTATGGTTATCACGATGAAGGGTCACCAACTTATGAACTAATATGCTGATCTATTTTAAAAAGTAATCGATCACCTTGAGCTCACAAATAATTGATGTTATAATCATATATTCTATCTTTTTATTAGATTTAGAAATAATAATTTACTACTTATTTTTTTATGATATAAAATTATTTCTATGAAAAGTATAAATTTGGTGATCTCTTTTTAGCAATTGCTAGGGTCTAACAATAATTGGAGTATGCTTCTACTCTGCTTTAATTATGTCATTGTTCTTAAAACAAAATTTCACATCTTGGATCTTTTTTTACATATATGACAATCATGTGAATTATGTTCACATATATGTATGTCAGAAAGAATTTAGAAAATAATTAATTATATTAGTAATATAAATTATATTTAGTGTGATCACTATTAGATGATTTATTTTTTCTATAATTTTTCTATATATTGAGGAGTCAATTGAAAAATTAGTATTTATTAATAAGTTTACATTTAGATCAAGTGGTGAAATAACTAGCGCATATTCAATCATACCATAATCGGATAAAATATCTAATATATATATTTTCTAGGAAAACAAATCGTACCTCTTAGGTTTGTAATCTCAATGCCCAAGAAATACTTAAGATGTTATAAATTTTTCATTTGCAACTTGGTGTACAAAAATACCTTCTATTGAGATATATCAAACTGATTATTCTTATAATCAAAATATAATCAACATTTAGTATTAATATCACATGCTATTCCCATTACCCACATTAATAAAAATAAGAATAATCAATCACATATCTCCTAAGACTAAAAGTCATCAACGCTGATGAGAACTTGTTGAATCATATCCTAGAAGATTACTTTATGCCACAAAAAATTTCCTGTAGACCACACATCATGCATTTACGTTCATAGCTTTAAAAGTTGTGCTTTAAAAATGCTCAGGCTCAAGATACAACTACTCCTTAGTATATTGATTTGTTAGCCAAGATATTCACTTTATTGAAGATGCGTGACTTGTTGACTTTACTCTTCCTTATGACATATTTTTATTCCTGAATATTTTAATTGTATATTGAAATTTATATAATTTTATTACTTTTTTAATTAATTTTTTTAAATGCTTGAAATTTTAAAATTTTATTTTTAATTAGATCAGATAAAATATCTAAAATATACATTCTTTGAGAAAAAAAACTTGTACCTCCTGGATATGTAATCTCAATGCCCAAGAAATGATTATGATGTCACAATTTTTTTGTCTGGAATTTTGTTTACAAAATTAATTTTCAATGACATATACTCAACTGATTATGTCTTGTAATTACAGAATATAATTATCATATAATACAAATATCACATACTATTCTCATAATTTATGTTGATAAAAATAAAAATAATTCAACATATATCTCCTAAGACTAAAAGTGATCAACGTTGATGGGAACTTGCTGAAACATATTCTAAGAGATAATTTGAGATCATAAAGAACTTTCTGCATACTACATACCATGCGTATACTCCCATAATTTTAAGAGACATGCTTTGAGTGCATTTAGTTAAGGCACAACTATTCTTTAGTATATCATCTCACCATCCAAGACATGCACTTTATTGAAAGGGTGTGTCTTATTGACTTTACTCTTTTTTATGAAATATTTTTATTCATGAAATTTTTAATCATATATTGAAATTTATATATTTTCTTTACTTTTTATTAATTTTTTTAAATATTTAAAATATTAAATTTTTTATTTATTAAATTAGATTTTGAATCATATTATATAAAATTGATATGCAATTTAGGTTAATTTTTTTTTTTTTTTTGGCATGAACCTTATGTTATGATTTCTGCCCAACTTATAAGAGTTTTTTGTGCCTTTAAAAGTATGTATACCCCATAGAACAGTAATATTTGATGGCTGCTAGAGTTGATTCGACTTGGCTTTGTGAACAGTTTTTTGTGCCTTTTAAATGGATTGTGTCCGGTCAACATGATCCATTTTCTACAGCTAAAGTTGGGCCATCACATCCCAATCTAGTAGGTAGGCTGTGCCAACCCAACATTTCAATAAAAATGGGTAGCCCAACTTTGGCCAGTGGTTCACTAGGCAAATTGAGTTGCACAGAGCCGAGTCGAGTCAACAACTGACCTAACATGACATGGGCAGAAGGCATGAGCCATGCATGCCACAACATGTGGCTAACTCATAGAAACTTGCATTTGGACTAGACTAGTCTAGGTTCAGTTGATGCAAGCCTTGGTTCTGTCTGGGCTAGCATGGGATCGGACTAATGACCACCTTTTTTTTAAAAAAAATGACCACAATCTTGTTGGTCAGAGATGGGCACAACTGACTTACCCATCCATTCTGGCTTTGACTCATAATCTTTTTTTTTTTTTTTTAAACATAAAGGTGAATATCAAGTTCCTTAATCGGGTTTGGGTTCCCGCCACCCTGAGGCGCAATTCGAGCATGATCCAAGCACGAATTGTTTGTCTTTAATTTTTATTAGATTATCCCAAGTGGTCCCACACTAATTATCATCTTATTTTGCAATAAAAGAACCTCAACGAGACAACATTGTCCATGCTATAATAAACCAACACACCCACAAAATAACCACAAAGCACGACCATGAGTTACCTCAAAAAATTACTATAATTGTCCACCACCATTATCAACATGAAAATCACTGTGGGAGCCACATGAGAGTCACCGGACCACCTCGGTTACCTCCAATTTATGCGCACAACCACAATTCATGCATTTATGGAAGTAAAAATCACATGGCATCACTTCCGTAACCTTTTAAAAACTGGCGTCTGTTACAATTGCCAATCGCTGGCACACACAGTCACCGATACCTGTGCACAATGTACAACCACCTCAGTCACCATGTGCCACCTACAGGTGTCAACCGGGCCGGCCCGACACGAGGCACGGCACGGAAAAATTCCGTACCCGGGCCCGTGCCGTGCCCGTGTTAGGCGCGTGCCGTGCCCAGCCTGAGCCGTGCCGTGCCTGACCCGACACGGTTCGGCATGCGGCACGGCACCCCGGCACGGGTCAGTCTCGTGCCGGGTGTCCCGTGAGCCCGACCCCAGGAAGCCCCTCCCGCAAAAAAAGACCTCGGGTCGGGTCTGATTCGACCAGACCCGCGGTCTTCCCGTATCCCGAACCACTCGGACAGGCAAGCCCGAGCGGGCCAGGCAAGGCACGGCACAGCCCGTCGTGCCTACGGGCCGTGCCGGGCTCGGCAATTTTTAAACCGTGTCGGGCCGGGCACGGTAGCACGAACGTGCTCTAAAAAAATGGGCCGGGCCATGCCGGGCCGGCCCGTTGACACCTCTAGTGCCACCCATAATTTACTAGAACAAACCCTTTGATTTCATGTTGAAAGCTGAACTCCTTAGGGTTTTGGCAATGGTCGGAGGGAGACAAGAGGAAGGAGAGAGAAATAGGGAAAAATTTTTTTTTTTTCATTAATTAAAAAACTAAAAGATAATAATATATGTGCTCAAGTTGAGATAGGCAATATGTTGAGTGATCCTATTCAAACTAAAATAGAAAAATAATCAAATAAATAATACTAAACCTCAACAGAAACTAATTGCAAATTCAAAAAAATCACTCTTAAGTGACCGTGATTTTAAATCACCTTGTTTTGTTAGTGAAAGTTATAATAGAGGTAGAAATAGTATCATTAATGCCACTAATTGTTTGTTTAATTCTAATGTGTGCAAATTAACATTCATTTTTATTCATTAAAACATATAGTATAATTATAATATTGATTTAAGGTGCCCAGCATCATTATAGGGTTCAAATTATGTAAACATGCAATAATGATGATCTAATGAAGCACATCTATAGCTCGATCGAGTTGACTTATTCTAATAATTAACTTACTAACCCACGATCAAGATGTGATTTTTCTTAGAATTAGCATAAGTAAATAAGTTATCAAGATTGTGATATTTGACTTGTTTATTTTGTTAAAATATTTTCTTATGTTTAAGCTCGTGCTTAGTATTGGTAGAGGAATAATCATAGTATAATGGTGCTCTACATGTTTTTTATACTTTATATATTCGTGGTTTTAATTAGTGAATGCAAGTACCTAATATATTCAATTTGGTATTAGAGATATAAAAGAAAAAAATGACCAACTATAATCGTTCCCCATGATAATTTGTCATTATCATTGGCTAATGTTGTGTATAATACAATGTATGTAGAATGAACTGTTTGTTAGATTCTTTATGATAAATAAATGTAAATATCTTCCAGATAATCTAATATGTGAATAGATTTGTAGGCACTTGTTGTAACAAGTGTCTTGGTGTTAAATTTTCATGTTATATCTCGAAATGAAAGGTGTACTATGTTGAGATGGCAAATAATTTCATCAAATTTTTTTTTTGATTTTATGGGATAAAATTATTAAAATATTAATTTCTTTCAAAATCCATACTACGTATGACTTTTGTGTATTGAGTTTTGACTTTTTTTAATATTATCTCTTGAAGAGTGAAGATATTGGTATTTTTAGATTAACATAAAGACAAAATATAGAATTATAACTATAATTATGTGTGATCTTCTTTAGATTAAATACTTGCTTGAATCTGCTAAATTTTTTATTTTATGTCATTTTATTCTTTATAATGATAATCAATTAACTAGATAATAAATACATAACTTTTAATTATTGACAAATATAACTAATTATTAAAATATATCATAATTAATACTAATTATTGGTCGCCAATTATGTATTCTTATAACAATTAGGCAACTAGATGCATCACTATTGGTTTAGTTTCTTATGAAGTCATGACGTGTAACTGTATGTTTTTTTTTCATCAAAATATTTACTAGTTAAATTATTATTTCATCAGATAGAAGATACATGTTAAATTAATTATTACATAGTATAAGGTGAGGAGTCTTCATGAAGATCCTAATAGGAGCTTTATTTTTTCATTTCCTCTAAATTTAATATTCAAGATATTAATGTATTAGTTTGTTGAAAAATATTGAGTTTTTTGCATTTTATTTCTATCCAAGTTAAAAAATAAGTAATAAAATATTAATTTTTATTAATTTCATGATCATGATATATATATATATATATATATGCATATACACAATAAAATAAAAAAGAAAATTAGAGTAATCAATGTATAATAAGAATAATTAATACAACACAACTAAATACCTATCTCACTAATGTGTATATGATTCTAATACAATATTTAGAAAAATAATAGCTAATCTAAAAATTTCTCAAGGGTTTCACAAAGATGTCAGTGATCTAATTTCTAATAAATACTTAAGCTATATTGATAGGATATTTTAGAATTTTTTTTTGATTAAAATAATAATCTTTCTCATTATAATTTGTTCATTCGTGGAAAATATATTGTATGTGATGTGGTGCACTGACTATCACATAATAAAGTAATTAGTCTCAAACTTAAAAAATTAGATCTCCTCAAACATAAGTCTAATCTGGGGTGAAATAATTTGGGGTGAAAATATATTGGATGTGATGTGGTGCACTGACTAACCATCACACAATAGATACTATAATTATTTTCTCTACCTCAATACTCAATTTGGGGTGAAATAATTTTTATAGTATATATTCAAATTTTAAATAGCAGAGCATTTGATCAACATTTTCATTAATGTCTTGAAAATATCTCATTTTACTTTTTTTTTAAAATTTTAATGTTTTAGACTTGTATACACCAATTTGATTGGGAGTATTGCAGTTTATAGTTTTTCTTTATGTCTTTTATTTTTGTATTGTTGTTATGTTATTATTGTCTAGAGCACTCAATATATTGATTATTTCAATTTATTTATCCATTATATAAGAGCATTATATATATTTGTTCTATAACAAGATTATTTAGTTTATTGTGAGTTTATCTAGGTTGCTTGAAATTCAGAATATATATATTATATATATGTGTGTGTGTGTGTGTTTTTTTTTTTTTTTTTTGCTCTAAGAAAATGTAATAAATAGTTTCAATTCATTTTGAAAAGCATATGTAACTAGTGATAATTAGAAAATATATTGATATAATGCCAATTTATTAGCTAGGTCGCACACACAGATACATAAAGTGAATTCTAGATGATCATGGGTTTTGCCAACTTATTGGTTTTTCAGAAGTTAGTTGAATTTTATATTGCGCAGGTAGAAAATATATCATAAGATTTTGTATATTATAAGATAAAAATTATTTTTTGAAAGATAGACTCAATTATATTAAATATGAGTGGGAGCCTTGTTAAAGTTAGTAGAAAAGATCATGTACTAGCTTATAATTTGAACCCCAAACATGTCACTCTCCAAGATCATGCTCTAAGTGGGAGCCTTGTTCATTGGGTATAATATATTATCGCATAAGTTTAGGTAAAATAAAAATTTAGAATCTATTTGTTTTGCGCATCAGTGGTGCCAGACTAAGCGTAAGAAATTTAGGATCTAAAAGTGGTGATGGATTTGATTTCGCAGGATAAATATCTCCAGAAAATGCATTTTTCCCAGCATGGAATTCCAGTTCCTGAATTTATTCAGGTCGGGTTACTTTTCAGAATCTCTCATCACCTCAACTATGCATCTGTTGCACTTTCTTCTTCTATATTTGAATTTTGATAAGAAAATAAGATGTGCAGATAAATGATGTAGAGAGTGCTGAAAGAGCTGGAAATTTGTTTGGCTATCCTTTTATGGTTAAGTGCGCTCGGCTTGCCTATGATGGGCGGGGGAATGCTGTTGTTAAAAGTGAAGATGATCTTTCTTCGAGTGTAAGTGGTACGATGTTCATCGGGGAAGCTACTCTGCAGTTTGCACTGCATGTCAAATCCCGAACTGCTGAGATGTATTATATTTTGATTGCCTGTTTTGCCCCTATCTAAGCTCTTGGAGGATATGATCGTGTTTTGTACGCCGAGAAATGGGTGCCCTTCGTCAAAGAGCTGGCTGTCATTGTTGCGAGAGGAAAAGACAACTCAATGCTGTGCTATCCAGTCGTGGAAACTATTCACAAGTAAGAGCATCTCTAACATGAATATCTAAAATAGCTATTCTAAATATATTAAAATATTGTATTATCTACTTTAGCTATCAATTTCTGCTAACTTTAACTGAGAGCATCTCCGAGAGGTTCAATAAACTCCTCCCCTTAGCTATTTTAGATAGTTTTTCCCTAAAAATTCACTCCAAAAAAATTAGTTATTTGGCTAGCTATTTTCCATAGTTCTCATTTGGTTATCTAATTTTCTATGGCCAAATGAGGGCTATGGAAAATAGCTAGCTAAATAGTTAGTCTTTTGGAGTGAATTTTTAGGGAAAAACTATTTAAAATAGTTAAGGGGAGGGATTTTTTGAGCCTCTTGGAGATGCTCTAAATGTCCTGTTTCATGTTCATGATTTTGGTAACTGAATGACGACCATCTAAGAAGCACGGACACGAACACGGACACTGGGATACGACACGGCAGGATATGGGGACACGACAAATTCTAAAAAGTTAGGATACGGATACGACTAGGATACGGCAAGATAAAAAAAATAAAATTAAAAATAAAAATTATTTTCTTAATAAATATTAGATATTTTATAAAATAAAATAAATTAAATTAAATTAAAATATTTTATTTTATAAAATAAATATATATATTTTTTATTTTATAAAATAAAAACATTGTATTTTATTTTATTGTATAAGATAATATTTATAATTATTTTATTTTATAATATAATATTTTAAAATTATCTTATATTATATAAAAATATATTTTTTTATTTTGAAAAATAAAAATATTTTATTTTATTTTAGCGCCCGCCCCCTGCCTCCCCTCTCAATTTGCGCCTGCCTCTGTCTCGAGTGGCCAATGTCGCCCATGCGGCAATGTTGGCCACAGGACGTCTGATACGCCACCATTTGATATGCCACATGGCATATCGGATACGGATTGATTAATGATATGCCACGTGACATATCGAACACGTATTCGTGCCGTGTCCGTATATATCCCACTCACAGTAGGGAGCTGTGTCCGGGCTTATATATTACAAGTAGGGAGCTGTAGGGAGCTGTGTCCGGGCTTCCTTGACGACCATAATTCTGAAGAAACAAACCTTAATTTTGGTTTGTTTCAATTTTCATGAACATGTATTGTGTAAAATGCTGAAGGAAAAAATCACACCCACACACAGCTTCTCATTCATTTATATATTACAAGTACTGCTTACACGTGCTAAATGTACTAAGTATTAGGTTGAATATATACTAAAAGATAAAAATATATATATAATATCTTATTCTTCTTTAAATTGGCCTTTAATATATCCCACATTCAATTTAGAGAAAATATAAGATAATGGAGACCGTATCAAAGCCTTCATCAAGATTTTTGTAATCTGATCTATAAGAGAAATGTGTATTATAATAACTGATTTATCATGTATGTTCTCATTAAAAAGTGATAATATATCTCTATATTCTATGTTTGTTCATAAAAAAAATAGAACATAATTTTAGTATGTAGCCTAACTGTTGCTACCATTAAGTGTAATATAAAGAAAAATAGAAAATGAAAATCCTCATGCACGAGGCGAATCCACATGGTTTCAATCATTGTAATTATACATTTTTTGATTTTAAAATAATAACATACCCCTTGTTTTGTTGAGTTAATTATTTCTTAGAAATATACAAAATCTACTAGTTAGTCTCTTATCTATATAAGCACGAGTCTATTTATGATCTAACTAACCTATCTATTGTCTATGATTATGATTTCTGAAAAAAAATGTTCAACCTTGAAAATTTTTTTGCTCACTAAAATATTTATCCCTATAATTGTCCAGGGAAATTTTGGAAATTGACATACTATATTTATTGCATAAGTTTATATGCGTTGATGAGTCTCTGATTGTAAACTTTAGGAAATGACATACTATATACATAGATATATATAGTAAACTGATTATATATATATTTTCTAAAATTAATCAAAATAAATGATGATATATATATATATATATATAGGTTAGGGGTGTAAACTGCCCGGGTTGGCTGGTTTGGAAGCATAAAATGAGCCAACCCAATTCTAACGGCCCACTAAAATGCCAACCCAAGCCAACCCATAGTTTTAAAAAGGGCAAGACACACCAAGGCGCAAAGGTTTCTTGGAGCCTTGAGGCACAAGGCGTACCTAAGGCGCGGGCTTTTGTGAGTGAAATGTGACTTTAGATGAACATAAATTTTTAGTAAATATGATTCTATTGATAAAAAAATAAATGTTCCTAATATTTAAATAAATTTTGATGAAAAAAATAAATGAAATTATATAAATTTCAATATATAATTACAAATTTTGAGAATAAATGTATTTTTTTTTTAAATTATAGTATATAAGGCGCACCTCTTCAGTAAGGTGCATGCCTTGGAAGGTGAGACGCTATAACTAGGGAGTGGTTGTGCCTTGAGCCTAGGCACGCCTTAAGCGTGCCTTTCACAACTATGAGCCAACCTATACCACACGGTTTGAGTGGTTTGAACGGGCTTCAAAGGCTCTAGCACTAATAACTAAAGTTCAAAATATCACAACTACAAAAAGATTCTTAACGAAAGCAAAACATAACAAAAGCTCAAAATATCACTAATAACTGAAGCAAATCACTCTAGCACCAATGAGTCCAATCTTGGGTTTTAAATTTCTCAAAACTGGCAAACTACAAAATTTAAATAATAGAAGAGTTAGAAATCATAAAATTATTCATAATTAAGCTACTCAAACAAGGATTGATAATTGATAAAAAAGAAAAGTATATTTGGTAGCATAATTATAGCATAACCTACCATCACTTTGTCACAACCTCTATTCTATTCATTGTATCCAACTATCAGAATTTGTCACCAAAGTTATATCTAGGAGAGAATAAAAATACATAAGATTAATTATACTAAAATGTAATAAAAAAATGATAATAATAAACAATTTATAAGTTTGATCACCCGACTCAAGCTTCTCATATTCATCCACCTCATCTAAAGCATCTCGAATACTAATAAGAGTTGATGAATTGCACAACCAATTTTGACAACAAATTAAAGCCTCCGCTATTTGTGGAGACAGAACTTCGAAATGGATCAAGAACACACCCACACCCTCATGTGTTAAATGTTGATTCAGATGCAACTATAGATACTTGAACTGTCAAAACATCTTGTGCAACCAATGAGAGAATACAAAACCTAGAGGAATTAGTCCTCCACCAATTCAAGATATCAAAATTGGAATCATGATTATCATTCACAATATTCTCCAATAAATATCTCTCCAATTCTGACTTAGAACACAAATTTTTTTTTCAAATAAGTGGTTCCTGAGTTCGGCAAGAAACATTGTCCTCACATCATCCTCCCCATCAATATCTATCACTTTTGACAGCTCACCCCCACTGGTATCTTGTGCATTATTAGTTGAGTTATGCTCCACATACCATTCATGATATTTAACATACTATCTTTCACATTCTTTAACAAAACATCCACAACAGAAGCATCATAATAATTTTCGAAACAATATTTTACATACTCCAACTTATATCGAGGATCAAGAATCAATGCAAACAATATCAATAAATTTATCCTATCCAAATTTTCTCAATATTTATCAAACTTAGATCTAACATAATGCTCTCCGCCATTAGTCTTAGAGAAAATCTTGAATTTTACACTAATGAGCAATAGAATTTTGAACCATTAAGATCTCAATAAATGATGTATTTGCTGTGACATACAAAGACTCCGAAAAACACAAGGTTGTATTGTAAAAAATTTTAAAAAATTTCACAAACGTCTTAATCTTCTCTCAATCTTTATTATTAGGAGGCAGCACGCATTCACTTCCACAATTATCTTCACTATCGTCATTTCTAAAACAAGTAATGAAATATTTATTATCCTCCTTCAATCTTTCAAAAGCCTTTTTAAATTGCTAAGTCCTCTACAACATGTAATAAGTAGAGTTCCATCTAGTAGACACATCTAAGCAAACTTGAAAATATAACATATTTCACTACAATTTAACAAATTTTAAAAGTAACCATCCTAAAAGGTGAAGATTTAACATATTTTACTGCTTTAAGTACCTTGAAAATTGAGTTATCAATATCTTTTAAGCTATCACAGATAATGAGATTTAGAATATAAGCACATCTCATGTGTAAGTACTCATGCTCTAGAATGATTCCCCTTATATTCTTAATTTTTCTCTTCAAGTGTCCAATGCAAAGATTATTATAACTTGCATTATTCACTGTGAGTGTGAGAATCTTATTTATTCTCCAATCTAACAAACATATTTTAATTATCTTGCCTAGTGTCTCATCTTTGTGATTTGGAACCAAACACAAGTTGAGAATTTTTTTTGAAGTTTTCATACGCTATCTATGTAATGGGCGGTAAGACACATAATATTCAAGTTTTGCACAGAAGTTCACGTGTCAGTTGTAAGATAAACTCGTTGGGTTTTTAAAATACTCTTCAAGGTTTTCTTCTCTTGAACAAAGATGTCTAAACAGTCTTTTGCAACTGTGACTCGAGAAAAAATTTTAAACCTTGGTTGAGACACGCATAAAACATTTAAATCTCTCATTCTCCACGTGTTTAAAGGGCAACTCTTCAATTATTATCATTTCCGAAAGAGTCATTCTACAAGATTCTTAACTAAAAGACTAAGACACAAGTTGGTCAATATCCCCCTCCTTCTTTTTCTTTGGCTTAAAAGTAAATCTTGTTTGGGTCTTATCTTGTAATTTATGAGGATTTCTTTTACATTAGGCATTAAGATGTATCCACAAAAAACTAGTCCCAATCTTGGTAGAATCATACGCATAATTTTTTTTTGACAATAATTGCATGCACACTTAGGAAATTCTTCTTGTTTTATTTTTATAATAGTAAAGTGATTTCAAATCTCTGAGGTGCCGGCATTAGTAATGTTTGGATTTGGTTAGACTTGGTCAGTAGGAGTTGCATCATCCATCAACACCGGTACTTGTACATGTGCAGTCTTCTTCCTCCTCCTATAATAGAGGAGTAGGGGAGATGAATTGAGTTGGCTTCGGTCGACGTCGAGGACTCGGGATGTATGGTAGTAAGGTTGGAGGTCGGGAATCAGGAATTCGGGAGTTTTGAATTCAGGAATCGGGAATTCCGATAAGACTGGAAGATGACTAATGCCTAGGTGATTGCGATGACTCGGGATGTAGGGCAGCAAGACTGGAATTCTGAATTCGGAATCCCAAATACGTAATTCGGGGAACCTGAATTTGGGATTCCGAATTTGGGAATTTCAAATCCTCTTTCAGTAAGACTGGAAGAGGATTCAGGAATTCAGAAATTCCGAATTTGGGATTGCCTGTAGGGCCAGCCGAATGCAAATTAGGGAAATTGGGATTAGGGTAATAAAATTTTAATTTTAATTTTTACACACACACACACACACACATATACACGATTGGTTTGGGTCGGTTCATCGGGTTGGCTGGGTTTTTTACACTCCTAATATAGGTACAACAATGATTGAAACACCCATTATAAATTAGGGCACTTTCAATGTACAATTGTGTAAAAAAAACAATCACAACATCATTCCTCACTCCTTGCGTTGATGTATAAAGTAATAGTCTATATTCTATATTATTTGTCTGCTAGTGTTAGGCTAGATTGGAAGCTATATTAATTATTATTTGGATATCACCATAGAGAGATAAAATGAAAGATAGGAATAATAGAAAATCGTAGTAGTCACCACAACTAGAATAACATTCTTTTTTCATTTTTTTACTATGTAATAGGTAAGGTGATGATATAATGATTCTTCCACTAATTTTTATCATATCCATTTTAATTAGCAACAACAAATTTGAAGATGCATAATGTTTCCACAAACTCAAGGCAATACTTGAGTGAAAATTAGCCGAGTGAACAATCCTCCATTCAATAACTCATGAAAAATATACTAATGGATGTGACTTGGATGATGCTTACAATACATCGAAAAGAATCATATGCATACAAAGGAAAATTACACTTAAATATATTAAGTAGATTTGATAATTATGATTTTATAAAGCCTTTTTTAAATTTTACAAAAATCACACTTAAAACAAAACTAAAATAATATTGTTATTTAAAAAATAATAATTATGAGATTAGTATAAATAAATATGCATTTTAGATTATGAGATTAGTGGTAATTAATATGCATAGTAGAAATTATAATGATAGACTTAATAAGTTTTGGAAAAAAAAAAAGGTAGAACCTAAAAGAAAAATTAATCAGTATTTTCAGGAAAAATTTAGATAGCAAAGTTAATTAGTCTTTCGACGTATATGTGAATACTATATGGAATGAAATGATCAAATATAACAAAATTTTTGAGAGATTTTATGTATATTTAAAGAAAATATTTACTTAAATAGAGAAATTTTGTGATGAAAATGTGAGATTCAATAAATTATTAAGGAAAATTAAGTTTATTTTTAAAAATACAGAATAATAGAAATAAGTATACTATGAAGTTATATACGGGAACAAAAAAGATTACTAAAAAATTAGTGAGTGAAAGTAAGTTTAAAACATTTAATAAGTTATATGATAAATTATAAGATACAGATGAATAAGATGCTATTTATAAGTTGGCTATGATGAGAGATGAGTGAGAATAATATATATATTAGTCAGATAAAGTATATTAAATATAAAAATAATTATATCCTAATGGAAGATGAAGTCAAAAAGAAATAGATTATATATATTTATGATATTTTAATAAAGTTTATAAATTTGGATTTGAATATTGAGTATGATAGATAATTAAATAAATTTATATATATTGTGAAAATATGACCTATAAAGGTTAGAAAAACTCCCAAACAAATAAATGCCAAAAGGTCTTAGGGCTTGACAATATGCTTAATAAAGTTTAAATGATTATTAGAGAGAAATATGTGATATGATTGACTAAGTTTAATAAAATTATGATGATAAAAAAATATCAGGTGAAAAAGATTAATTTATTTTAATTTGTATTTATAATAATAAATGAGATATTCAAGATTTTAATAATTATTAAAATATTAAACTCATGGGTCATACAATAAAATTTTGAGAAAAGGTGATTGAATGCATACCAAGAAATATAACTAGAATTTCATAGAATTAATTTTGATTTTTTTCAGGTAGATCTACCATGAAAATTATCCATTAAATCAAATAATTAATTAAGAAATACAAGAAAAATAAAATATACTTATGCAATATATTTATTAATTTGAAATATAATTCATGATAGAGTACCAATAGGCTTAATCTAATGAATATTATATAAAAAAAGTATATTAAGTGTGTATTGAACTATCAAGGATATATATGAGGAAATAATAATTTAGAGTTAGATTCGTTCAAAATGTTACTTGTGCATTTCTAATGACTATGAGACTAATTAAAGTTCATTTAGGCGGCATTTGTTTTTTTTATTTAATACTGAATAAAATTTTTTTTGAGCTTAATATTGAATTATACTTATTAGCATTAAGTATAGAGGTGTCAAACGGGCCGGCCCGGTACGGCACGACCCATTTTTCACGAGCACGATCGTGCTACCGTGCCGTGCCGGGCACTGCACGTTTTGAATATAGGCGGGCACGCCTTGGCCATACAGGCAAGGTGGCAGGGCCGGGCAGGCGGGAGCCGGGTCGTGGGACCGGGGTCCAGGAGGCCGCACGGACTGACGGAGAGGCAGATTAATTTTTTTTTTTTATATATTGTAAATTTTATTGATTAAGATTAAGTATAGAGTATTAATTATTAAATATAATTTTTTTAAAAAATATTTAAAAATTAAAATTAAATAAAACAAACAAATATTAGAAAATAATTTTTTTATCAAATTCAAATTAGTTTAACTTTTTTTATATTTATAATTTATTAATTATATATTAAAGTTATTAATTTTTAAAATAAAATTTAAATCGTAAAAAAAATTACTTAATACATTATGTTAGTAAAAATAAAAATTAAAAAAAATTAAACTACACAAATGAAAAATTATCAATCATGCTTTTGAAATTAATGGTCCGAACAAAACAAGTATAAGTTTCAACACAACGTATGGTACAAACAAAGCATATAAATACAATGAATAAAAAAATATCGAAAAAAAAGAGTAGATCAGCATCAATCATCAAGTGGCATATCATGAGAATTATCAGCCGCAACATCAAGATCAGTATCATATGGATCATCATCATCGGCAATCAGCTCATCTGTCATCGTAGTGGATGTTGATGCGACTGCAGTGTTTGTCATAGTCCTAGCTTCAGCACGATCATGGATGCTAAAACTCGATTCCTCCCAATTCTTCAAACATGTCAAGGCCTCAACCATATCTGGACGTAATCTCGATCTCCTATCCGAAATCACGTTCACTGCAACAGAAAAAGCAGACTCCGATGCTACGCTCAACACCTGAGGAGTCAGTAGATCCCGTGCCATCCTAGATAGCACGGAATAGGTGGACTCATATGATTTCCACCACTGTAATAAATCAAGATTCTTATTATCAGAATGTGATAGGATTGAGCAGTAATCGGTATCTAAGTACCGAGACAGCTCACTCCTATGTGATGGTCCACCCATACGTTTCCCCCTAGCTAGGTTAATGGAATAATCATCATCTCCGAACAAGGTATCAATGTCTGTAATCACAGTCTCACCACCACCACCATACCTAGTATCGTAGTATGTGAACAGGTCTGTCAATTTCTCGTAAATGAATCCTTCAGGTGGCTCTTCCAGGTTCACGCACGAGGAAATGAAAGCCAGGGGATGGGTCACGACTCACGCGGCACGCCCACCACGCCCACGCCCCACGCGTGCCCGCGTGAACCGGCACGGGACGAACCCGTGCTGGCGTGCCGTGCCACGGCACGAGCCGTGCTGGGCCAGGCACGGCACGGGCCCGGGCACGGTTTAAAATCGTGCCGGGCCGGCCCAGGCACGGCCGAACCGTGCCTCGTGCAGGGCTGGCCCGGCCCGGCACGTTTGACACCTCTAATTAAGTATTAATTCGTTAGTTTTTTTTAATATTTTATTTTTATTAAGCGGAGATGCGAAATGAGAGTTTCAATCGTGGTGGGAGTGAGCTTTTTCTAAATGGAAAAAGCCAAATTTTTTGACTTTTTTGTTTCAATTATTTTTTCAAAAAATTCAGTGATAAGTTAGTAAAAAATAAAAAAAATGACTGAATGCTGAAAACAAATTACTTTCAACATTCAACCAAAAAAATAAACATGCCCTTAGTCTTTATATTTTTGTATTAATTATGAATGAACTAACATAAAATCTCGAAGAAGACATCCTTTGGTGTATGTTATTTGTCGTTGATATATTGTTGATTGATGAGTTTGAAGAAATATTATATTGGAAAATAAAATTATGGAGGGTTTCACTTAAGTCTAAGAGATTTATGATTAGTTACAGTATTGGGGAATATTTGAAATATAAATTTAATAATGTTAAGAGTGTTAGTTGTGTGATAATCAAAAATAGAAAAGTAAGAAGTAACAAATTTTGCTCATTTCAAAAACTTAGTGTCATAGACTTGAGTGGTGGTGTGACATTTGACTCTAAGTCAAGATGAGAATTAGTATCGACTCATATTAAGTTGGGTAGGAGATTTGACTACATACGACATTGAGTCTATACTAGAGGAGTAAAATATTCACAGGATTCTCAGATAAGAGATGATCCTACCTAGGAGCCACATGATCATGCAATTAATTTCTCTAATCTTAATTTTTTGATTGCTTTCTAAAAAAAACATATGAGTTATATTTAATACTCAATTTTATATATTTTGTTATATGTAATTATTTTTTTTATTTCTTTTATTTTTTATCTTGACAAAACTAAAATATTTAAGTCTCATTTGAGATATTTTCTCATCTAGGATGGTGCAAGGTCATAATGAAAGGGAGGCATGTTTGATATTCTATTGAGATTTGAGAATTGGTACCATGTCTTCAAGGAATATATATTATTGGTGGTATGTGTGTTTATTGTGAAGATTAGATGAAAAATATAAATTATCTTAAAGTAAAACTTGTAGCAAGAGAATACTCAGATATATAGTCTCAAAGCATATTATTATTTTTATTGTAGCATCTCATAGTTAGAGATTATGCTAATTAGACAAGAAAAATATATTTCTATATGGTGATCTTGAGGAGGTGTATATGATGCTGCTACACAAGTTTTGAGTACTATAGTCAGATGTAGTCTACAGATTGTGAAATGTTTTGTATGACCTAATGTAGTCATTGTGAATCTAGTTTGTAAAATTTTCATAGGTAATCATCTTGGGATACATAGATGTGTTAGTAATTTTTTTATTCTTTCTAAGAAGTTCTGATATCATGATGATTTGTTGATTTTCTACATAAATGATATTCTGATCATGAAAGATATTTAGTTGAAAATTACTCAACTCAAGGAGTATCTTCATGCATACTTTCAAATGAAGAATTTTGAGAGACTCCGATAATTTTTTGGCATTGAAGTGGTTTATTTCATGATGAGTATCTTCATATCATAGATGAGAATATAATTGATACTCTTGGATAAGTTAATCTTTTATGTTGTGTTTTAGTATTTTTTTTTTGATTAAAGTACTAAATTTATTTTTGATATAACTCTTCTAGTTTATTTTACTACTTATAAGAGAATCATAGTAAAGATTAATTTCTTGATTTTGTTTGGTAGGTTCATCTTGGTATAGTTCTTCAAATATTGAGGTATGTGAAGTTGTATTTAGGGTTTGAGATCTCTTTTAAGGATCATGGACACTTACAATTAGTTAGGTATTAAAATTTAAGTTGGGTATCAGTATGCACTGAGGAAATATTTTGACATGATTTTCTATGTTTATTGAAGAAATCATGTCTGCTAAAATATTGTGGCATGTATTTATTTGAAAGTGCATAGACAAATTTAGGACGATAATAATAGTTACTGGTGATCATAATTATTTGAAGTACAAGACACACTAAGGCATAATAGTCTTTTGGGGTATTCAGATACAAAACACAATTAAGGCACATTTTTTTATGAGATGGGCTCTAATATATAAAAATTATATATCATATTTCTTTACCCGAGTCATGATATGTATTAATAAAAATAGAATAAATTGATTTTGAAAGGAATAATTTTTTTAGAAAATAAATTATTCTCCCTTTAGTCCATATGACATATCTCAAGTTGATGCATGTCCCACATCCAAGTGAATTGGGATCAATGAAACTTGATCACTTATGGCATTGAGTTTATTTTATGATAAATGGATATACACAATATGTTTACCGTGAAATAAAACCTTTTTCAGAAGCCAAATGATCTTGTAGTCATTGTTTTGATCTTGATTGTCTGATTGAATTTTGAAAGCAACAAATATTTTGTAATTAGCACAATATTTCCAAGTATTGTATTCCTATTTTTTTCTCTTTTACTTCATTCACTATTTCTTTTGATGGTATAATGATACGTAAATTTGGCTTTGAAATGTTATATCATTAAACATGATATCAGATCATAATGAAATAAATAAATGTTCTTAACTTTAGTGAGACTTATGAACTAGTATATTAACTTTTTGAATAGTTTGTTATTTGTTGCAAATAAATATTCATTATTAAATCTATTATAGATAGGAAGGTAGATCACTTAAAAGTGATATTTATTGCTATTGTATTTATTGAGGCATTAAGAATGAATTATAAGGATATTTTCTTTTTAATTGTCAATATGATTTCAATATAGATGCTTATATCAATGATAATATCTCACATATGGAGTATATACTAATTAGATATAAAAAATAATTTTTTTCATGGTGATCTTTAGTATGAGATGCATATGAAGCATACACTTAGTTTTTAAGTAGTGATACAGCAATAAGACTCAATTTGTAGATTGTGAAAAATATTATATAGCATAATGTAGTTATTGAGAACTTAATTTGTGAAAATTTCACTGACAATCATCTCTTTTGGTTCATACGTGTGTATTATATATTTATCTTATTGTTTTTTCTTAAGTGTTTAAATGATAAATTTATCATATTGATTATATACGTGAATAATATCCTTATTATGTGAGATAGTAAGGTGAAAATCTTACAACTTAGAGTATTTTGAGATAGTTTTCCAAAGTTCTTGAAGTGACCTTATTTTGGTTCTTTAAAAAAAATAATATATTGAATATTTATGTATTAGTTTGACGTGTGTGTTGAGGTTTTTATTGTTTGATTTATATGTTTTTTATGGAAGCATGCAAAATGTGGAATACTTGTATGTTTCATTTTTTTCTATTTATTGATTTTAAGCATCTCACTGGTATTATTCATTTTTGTGAATTAGTTTCATTTTATTTCTATATTTTTTTTCTCATTGTTTATTTTTTAAAATTTTTATAAATACTTTAAATTTTGCATATTTCATAACTTTTTTTAATTTTATTTTTAGAAGTAATATTAATCTTTGAAAAAGAGCACAAGACTATTATTCTAAAAAAAATAGTATTCTAAGATTTAGAAACTTGTAAATACGCTCTAGATGTATGAAATAATAAAATTGTTAGAAAAAACTGTTTGATATTATTATTTGTTTTTAGAAATAAGAGTGACAAAAATATAAAAAGAAGAATAACTTCAATTAACTTAGATATCATTTGGAATTGTTAAAATTCAAAATGAAATAAATATAAAAAACTAAAAAAGCTCAATGAATGAATAATATATAGATAATGCCCTTATATAATGGACCAATGGATTAGGGTAACCTATATGTTAGGTATCCTCATCAGTAATGAAATAAATAATAAAATAACATTAAAAAAAGAAAAATAAAATATATAGTTGTAAACTACAACACTTCTCATTAAGCTGACACATACAAGACCATAACATGATTAGTTGAACACTCTTGAAGGCATTTATTAATATGTCAATTGAGCATTTTGTTGTATGTATATATGCAGTAGTAATGGCCTTATCCCTAATCTTTTTCCTAGAGAAAAAATCATTTATTTGAGTTTCATTCATGCACGAATCATCAAATTGTAGGTTGTGGTTTGTTGTTTGATCATCACAATAAAGAATAATGAGATAGAAAAATAAATACTTGATTTTCTTAAGTAGGTTATGACATTATGTGTCTCATCCAAATCTTGCAAGTAACTATATTTATTGTCTTGAATTTTATCTATATATTGAATTTTGAAATAATTTTGTCTCTTACTTTTTGAAGAGTCAAGATTATCTCTAAGAAAAGCAGAAAACTTGATTATAATTTTTTTTTATGCAAGATGATGTTCAACTCAAATCTGAATTCTTGACTTACTGCAAATGCTTATGATCTTTAAAAAAGATCCTAAACTTGTGAGATTTCTTTGTATACCTTAGTATGCAAAGAACTATATCTAGATGAATCTCTTAGAAAAAATTTAAGAAACAACTAATTATATTAATTGTATAAATTATATATTTTTTGAAAATAGTTTAGTTAAATTAATTCGAGAGTCTCATCGAAAGTAAAAGTAGTACTTTGATCAATACGAGTATTTACTAAAACACAATCTAAAAATTTAACTCTTATAAAATTATAAATCATATATCATCTTTATGAAAAGATAATATCTCATTCTGAGTAAATCATTTTTATATCAAGAAAATATTTGAGTATCTTAATATTATTTATTTGGAATTTTGATTGAATATACTAATTTAGTTGAATAATTCTTAATTCATTATTTTGGTAATGAAAATATAATTCACACATATTGAACATAATCATTTCAATGTTATAGTTCCTTCAAAAAAAAAACACCATAACACTTGTGTGTAAGCCTTAAGAAATAAGTATATATGAAAATCTCACAAATTATATTGTATGTGATAACTTTAGGCTCTATAGTATTTTTCATAATATATAAATTATGTTTGATTTTGCTACTCAAAAACATATGATTGTTTTATATGTACTTCCTCTTTAAGGTCTTTTATCAAGAAATATATTTTTTATATTTATCTTGTATATTCTTTATCTGTAAAATAAATATTTATGTGAAAATTATTTTGGTTACTGGAAAAAAAATATTATATTAATCTATACCAAATAAGGTGATTTACTTTTTCATATTTATATATATTCATAGTGAACATATAGAATATGAGCTAGAATGTGAATTATATTTATCTCTTTCATCATGTTCTTAATCAATCCTGAATAAGATAATATCTTGGAAGGAGAATTAAATATTCGGCATCATAAAAAAATATAAAATAAGGAAGAATGAGAGAATATGACAAAATTTATAAAATTTAATACTAAAATCAACTCTCTTTTCTCTTCTAGAGAGCATTGGGAAGGTGAAAATCAATGGATGAATCATCTCTCTTATGGATTAACTCATCTTTGGTCTGAGCTTTTTGGATATATCATATTCTCCTTATATAGATTATTAGTCATGTATGGTCAAATTTCTTAATCTTTGGCTTAT
Source organism: Sapria himalayana (assembly GCA_029783825.1). Classification (NCBI taxonomy): domain Eukaryota; kingdom Viridiplantae; phylum Streptophyta; class Magnoliopsida; order Malpighiales; family Rafflesiaceae; genus Sapria; species Sapria himalayana. Next base: position 6,380,256 of record JAREIK010003431.1, read on the forward strand.
CGAGAGACAGAATGAAAGTGAACTTATTGACTATCATGTCATCTAGAGTTTGGAAGATTTTTCCTCTTGGAAAAGTTTGTTCTCTTTAGAATTAACTTATTTTTTACTTGTTTACATATATGATGACTCCATATGAGTACCTTCTTATTGTGAACCAATAAATTTGATATAACTGACATGTTACTCCTTTTATGAATTTGGTGTCCAAATCGAACTACATAGAGAAAAAAGTATTTAAGTCCATATGTAAATAGTACTACTAAACACAGGTAACATTGGTACTCACTAAGAACATCTCTAACCATACTCAACAAAATATTGAAAACAACCACTTAAAATATATTTAAATATTCAATTCACTTATTTTAGTTTGTAACACTTTAAAATTTACTCCAACCATGCTCAACAAAATAGATTACTACTTCAACTAACTTTAATTAACTTTTAATAATATAATTAAAAAATATAATATCACATAACATGTAAAGTGTCATAATGATAATGTGTTGTGCCACTTCATCAATTTTTAAATAGTAAAATAAATAAATAAATCCAAATATTCATTCATGATTTTTATCTAGATCAATAACGCGAGTTGCCAGTCAATAAATAAGGAAAAACTATATTTTCTTTGTCATGATTTTCATCTGGAGGCACTCATAATATTTAGCTTGAATCGAAGGCCGAACACTCGAATTGATAAACATTATTTTTTGTTCCTTCTTTATTTGTTTGAATTATATCTTCTCTTGTTCAATAGCCACCTTCTCTTGTTCAACATCTAACTTTTCTTGATCGACAATCACTATTATTTCTATAAAAGTTACTTTCTTCTCTACAATTTTCTTTTTCTCCTCCTTCATTTTTTCAATTAATTTAATGAAATAGGTTAAACTTGAATTAGTATTTTCAGAGAGTAGCTCTTTAAATTTCTTGCTCGCTCTTTCGTATTCTTCCTTCCAATTTGTCTCTCCAAGCCCGCACTGTCGTCTTCTATATTTATTGATTCTGGTGTTGAAGGATTAGAGCTGCTAAGAGTTGTACCACTTTTAGTTTTTTGTTTCTTTGACTGAGAAGCTTCCATTCATTTTGTGTTATACCATAGTTCATTCTAATAATGCTCAAATGAAAAAGAGAATTTATGAAGTTTCTTGTATACTTTCTTCGCATCACGTACCTGAAAATTGTACAATAATATTCTGTATCATAATAATATTATCATACTTGTAATTAAATTATATTTATACATTGTCTTTCTTAGTCAGTCTATTTTGATTCAACCTTTCAATTTGATCAAAAAAATCGTAAAATTTATTGGTGGCTAGTTGAATTGAAGATCAATGATTCTTCAAAGAAATTTTATTTTGATTACAATTTGACTCAGGTTTGTATTTGTTGAAGTACTCCCAAATCTTTTGTCAATACCTTTTAGATTTTTGTTCATTCTAATGTACTGCATCCTCATTAATATTCAGTTTACCCGAGATTAAAACTAAGTCTTCCTCAATTGAAAAGTTGTTGCCTCGATATTTTTTGGTGGTTGATTCTATTTGAGGTGATATTGGTGAAGACTGGCTTATTTGTTCAACCAATTGAGTATTAAACTCATCTATGTTTGTTCTCTCATTCAATAGATTGATAAATAAATATTCATGTTCATCCATCAAACACATACATTGTTGGTGAAAAAAGGTGCATGAGGGGTTAATCACATAAAAGTAATATCTTTATACATGCATAGAAAGAATTGACATTAAATCTAACTAGGGGACTTAAAATAATAATCTTGAATCAAGTTACTTAATGTGGGCTTAAAGATAAACAACATCTAGTTTTCATAATAGTCTTACAATAAAAATTATCTATAAAGCCAAAAAAATGATGAAAAATGAATTAATATGATGCAATAACCAAAAGCATTATCAAAATTACCTCAAATACCAAAAAATAAGCACACTATCAATATATTTTATTTGCAACTTTTATAACTACCTAAGAATGATAGATCACTTAGTTTTGATAAAATGTGAGTTATTTTTCATTAGCAATATAGGTTTTATTAATAATAGTATTTAAGATTAATTTTCAAATGAGTCCAAACAACAAATAGAATTTATCATTGATAATTAGTCATTTCTATGCACAATTCTAAATTCAAGAACTAAATATTTATTAATAACACACAACATGTAAGTAATTCATCATCTAAAGACAAGTATATGCAATTAGGGAGTTGGATGAAGCTCTTCTATTTTGAATTGAACAACATAACACAATAGTTATTGGAGCATGTCCAACCACCCAATATATAGTATTACTCTTATAGGATGGGGTATGGTTGTTGATGTAGCGAAGAAAGAGAGGAAGACAAAGAAGGATTGAGGATGCTATAGATGTTTTTATGGCAATCAGAATTCAGACACATGATTCATTATTTTGCCAAGCATCTATTACTCATTACTCATGCTGCTACGATCAACGATACCAAAGGTGCTTAAGCTGGGTTTTTGTTGTTGCTTGTGTCATTAGAATCAGTGGATATAGAGAAGACATTGGCCAATGATTTTGGAAGGAAGAAGAGATTTGCTGAGCGAGAAACACTAGCTACATTTGTTGAGGGAGAAGGCGAGGAGGCAAAATCACGAGCGGGGTAGTGAGTGGGTTGAAGCCCTATTTTTTTAATTGCCTCAACAAAATAGCAAAAAATATATATTTGATGAGTCCATTGGAAATGCTCTAGTACTCTGTTAAATGAAAATATTACTATTTTTTTTGGTACTAAAATATTTAAGAAAGATACATTATAATGCTTTAAGTTTCATTTTATTATGTCTTAGGAAGAGATTATGAACATAACAAATGTTTCTAAAAACTATGAGAGATTGGTTAAATAGTTTTCTTTAGGAATAGGATACATGATATGAATTGATACCCGTTGAGAAATAATAAAAAAATGTATCTAATTTACGAAGTGCTTAAGATATCAAAACCAGATGTGTATTCTTTTTTTTCTTCAATCATATTTTGCGAGGTTGTGCCGGCACATGAAGTCTTGTATATGATTTTATGATTTATATAATAAGTATGAAAACTATCTGATATATATTCTAATGTTTTATTTTTATTATTTTTATTAAATTAATTTTTATTATTTTATGAAATACTTGAAAATAAAAAAATATCTATGATCTATAAAGGAAAATAGATTTTCATGTATATTTAAGAATGATCATCAATAAAAATAATAAAATTTTTGAATCTCTATTGATTCTCATCTTTGTTGAATTTTCATACATATGAGTATATTAGATTGGATGGATCTTTATTTATACAAGTCTGGTGTTTAAGATAAAATTTTTGGTATGATTTTTTAAACGACGTGCCTCACACTTTAGGATAAAAATATCTGTAAGAATAAAGTAAAAGATTCTCAACTTGGTCCTTTCTAAATAACCAAGTCAAGAATGCTCAGATGAAGGGTCTAACATGTTCAAGGCGATCCTTCAATAGAAGTAAATATATATAATTTATTTTGCTCAAACTCAAAAAAGATTTTCCTAAGAGTTATCCAATAAGTCAGAATTAAGTTATCCGAAAAGATAACTTATGGAAATGTTACTAATGGGACAATTAGGAATAACTAATAAGAAACATGCACAAAAAATATTAATAACCTAGTTGAATATTGTCATATCAACTAGTTTTCAATAAAATTCTATTAATTACCACAATATTTAAGGAACAATAAAAAATATAATGAAAAAAAAAATAATTACTAGTAATATAATTATTAGTTTGTGTCAATAATTTAAGAGTCTGAAGTGAGAATATGAGTAACAAAGCAAGTAGTACCTGAAGAACATGAAATACTTGTTATTATCATATCAAAAAGTTTTATATATTTCTCTTTAGTAAATATCATAATTGATGAAATCCATGAGGATCCCTGGATGACTTTGTCTATCTGCATGTCTATCTATAGTATTCTTAGTTTTCTCTCTAAAAATAATATAAAATAATTATCTCAGAAATTATATTAGTAATAACTTGAATTTTAGGGTTTCTATTAGTAATAACTTGAATTTTAGTTTCCTCCACAAGTTCTCAGTGAAAAAATAAATCAACACAAAAAACTAGCACCCAAATAACTTAAAATCCAAACTTGGGTTCTGTCCAAATCAGGGACCCAAAATTTTTAGGGTTTCTGAAACTATTGCCCTTGAAAATTAGAGTTTCGGCGCCTATCTCGATTTTGCCATCCTAAATCAATGGTATTTATTCTCATACCATGTTAAAATTTAAGTTCAAATAAACAAACATAATAAACTGAATAAACTCAATGAATAAATAACATATATGCAGAGTCTTTATATAGGGAATCAAAGTATTGAAGCAACCCATATGTTGGGTGTTCCTATTAATGATGACAAATACTAAAAAAAACAATAAAAACAGAAAAAGAAAATACATGGTTGTACGCTATAACAGGAATAAAATTCAATTTATTCATAAAAATATTTAGTTGCTGCAGATCATTGGATTAATTAATCAATGGCAAGCTTCTTTCATTGCCTTAAAAAATAAAAAAAAAATAGTTACACCATGGGTTCACTTTTTGATGAATCCTTGAATTCAACTAATGGGTTCACTTCATGCGATTTCTCATAACTAGAACCCATATTGATTGGGTTAATTTTATTCCAAAAACAATCCAGGCCAGATGGATTGGCTGGATCTACAACCAAATTATTGGGTTCACATATGATGAACCTTATAATTTCATTAATATTTCTGGTAACTGATAATAAGCTTGCAGGCCTACTTAATGCAGCCCTGAAACCCAAAATATCCATGATATATGATCAATATTTTTGCAAATTACAAACCATGATGATATATAACTGAAATTGTTTGTGTCGGGTAGAGAAAACATATGCCACATAGTCAAAGCTCCTGCTGATGTTCCATGGAGAATCAAACAACTTGCAACTGATGTTGCTTGTAAAGCTGTTAGTTCTTTGGAAGGTGCTGGTATATTTGCAGTGGAGCTTTTTCTGACCAGTGATTCTCAGGTTTTTTGCCGGCCATTTTCTTCTCGCTAATTTTCTTTATTGCAAGAAGGATGAACTTCTTTCTCCAAATTGCTGCTTTTTGTCTACCTCGGAGGGTGTCTGTGATAACAGTGTCCTAGTGCCTTAGAATGCAACATGCAATGAATATCTATGTCTGTATGGCCCAGCATGGCATGGTGGCACAGCAGAGTTCAAGGATGTAACTGGACCATCCATGTCGGAACCCGTCGGGTGAAAATGCAATGGGTGGCCGATTTACATGGCTGATCAATTGCAATCGGCCATATAAACAAGATCCGACTTACGTGGCTCGACCCGTGACCCATAGCTGATCTTGGGTCCCCGGGCCGGTGGACCGTGCCACCAGACCAGGGACGCGAACCGTGCCATGGGGCAGCACAGTTCCGGACAATGCCTTGCCATTGGTCATGCCTGGCCCTGTTGATACCTCTAGTTTATACTCATTTTTGATGATTGCATTGCTTTATTTTTCTGAATATTTTTTAATCAAGATATAAAATTATACTTGCTTTGTTGATAAAACGGAGATTCAAATGGACCCTTAGAACAAAATGCAAGTGCACTACAAAAATAACATTTTGATGCGAGTAGTTTTATATATGCAACAAATCCTGAAAAACTGATGTTTGGAATAATTTCACCCGTATTTGTTGGGGTTTTGCATCACGCTCCATGCTGCTACTGATTGTTTTGTTTTTACATTTTTACGACAGATCGTCCTTAATGAAGTTGCTCCTAGACCACATAATAGTGGTCATCACACCATTGAATCTTGCTACACATCACAATTTGAGCAGCATTTGCGAGCTACCTTTAGGGCTTCCTCTTGGTGATCCATCAATGAAGACTCCACATGCTGTCATGTATAATCTATTGGGTAACGACAAGGTGCATATGAGTTTTCTCTTTGTTGCAGTTTCAGTTTGTTTATGTTCTTCCAGCTTAAGACTTGTTTGTTGCTTTATTTATTTATTTTTTTTTTTTTTGATTTTATTTTATTAGCATGAGAGCACCTCACATGTGGGTTGTTTCAATCCTGTTTGCCCATATTGTAAGGCTTCACATGTAAATCTTTTCATTATTGTCATTAGGGTGATGTTTTTCAGTATTTTAGTTCTTTACATAGCATCGAGTCAAACCCCTAGGGTACAAATCCTAGGGTTTGTAGAGAGAAAGAGAGATAGAGGGAGGGAGGGAGAGAGAGAGGGAGAGAGAGAGAGAGAGCATGTACATTGTAATAATGCAAACACATGCACCATTGATGGATGAAGGAAGAAGGTACTATGCACTGCTGTTACAACCATAGTGCACCCATTGTGTCGACACTTCTGACTGTGTGCAAAGTGTGTTTTGCACGCAATTGGTACACAATATTGTATACTGGCGTATATATTGTGTGTGCTGAGGTACTATACACTGCCGTATAGTGCGATGTGATGCGTATGTGGGAGTGTGCATGCTTTGTGGTGAAGAAGTGCTTTTGGTTGTGTGTAGAATAGGATTTCGAGGCAGCAATCTCTTCAGCTGGGTGCAGACCATTATTATGGCCCTCGTGAGGCAGCTAGGGTTTATAGTACAAATTCATTTTTAATTATTGTTTGGTACAATATTGCATACCATGAGGTGGTGTTTTTTTTTATTGCTTGTTATTTATTATGGAAGAGTTCAAATTTTTAATTATTACTCTATGAAAGTTTGATTAGTGGAGTTACTCATAGTGGACAATGAGAGTTATGACATGATTTTTTAGTGAGGAGCTGGATCACTTGACAAATGAACTACCTCACGATGAAATGAATAAGAAGTGATTATTAATAGATTCATGCTTTTTTAATATTATGTGATAGTCCATTGAGTTGAATTTGATCTTTATTTTTTATCTTGTATGACATATAATATTTTACATGAGTTAATAATATCATTATACTCATATCAGATGACACCCATATATAATATAATTATTTAGCTTATTGGACTAAGATTGGAGAAGATGAGAAAGCTCAAGCAAGTTTCTGCTCATTTTTCATAGTTTACTCAATCGACTACATAACTCTTAAATAATTTTTCAGCAAAGCTTGATATTACAAAGAGAATGATATAAATAAAAAAATTGAGTATGATATTCTTATATTTATTACAAGATTAGGTTTTAATATTTTATAACTAGATTTTGGGCCATAGTGTTTTTCATTAAGCATGAGTTATATCATGAAATAATTTAGTTTTAATGAGATAGATTGGAAAATTTTGATGGACATCTCACTTTGTATTTGCTAGCAGTCGAGGGGATACTAATTGTTGCAAATGCAGAGACATAAGAGCCTCAGTCTTGTGTAGACACCACAGGATGATGAACCACACCATGAGCAATTATGGGAGTTATTTTTGGAGAGGAGGTCGATAGCACTATTGAAAGCTGAGGGATGTGTGAGATCCCTTTTCAGTAGGGCAACAACAAATTATTCTTGGTCTTCAGGTAAAACAATTGTTATGATGCATTTCCATCACTTCAGACTCTTAAATTGTTTATTTAAGAGCTAATACTTGCATTTCATGAAATTTATTTATTTTTTATTATTTTTTTGTTTATTCATTGAGTATTGTGATAATCAATTATGAATTATTAAAAATTATTGGGTATGATAATATTTTATCTGGTCCTTTATTTTTTAATTATATTTTCTTATTCTTGATTATCTTATTTATTATTTTTTCTTAAGTTATTTTTTCAGATAACTTAATATTGATTTTATTTTCTTTTATATTAATTTTTGTTGATAGGATTGATAGATTTTGATGAAGATTTTTTTTTAGATTGAGTAGAGTAGATTATATTTTTTATTCTATGATAGAATTTTTCACTATGTTTTTGAGTATGGTGAATCTTTTATTTGTATATTTTTGATTTAGTCACTTATTATTAGTTATGTTGATAATAGTTATCTTAGTTTATTAAGTATTTTTATTTGAGTATGAAACATATCAATTAGTAAGATATACTAGAGCTTTCAATGTTGTTCGTTAGACTGGTAAGTGTAAGGATCTATTCGATCTAATATATTTATATATTTGGGGATTCAATAGAGATGAGACAGAGCGAGACTTAGGTATTTTATTATTTTTATTAATAATTATTCATTATTTACATAATTATTTAGTTTTTTTTTGTTCTAGATTGTATATTTATTATATTTTTAATAATATTATAAAATAATAAAAAATTAATTTAATCAAAATATATAAAAAAATTAATAATGTATTTTATTTTAGTACTTATTATATGTATCACGAGATCCTACATCATACATCATATATCTTGTGATAGCATATCCCTGTAGAATAAGATTATAGAAAGAAAGAATATATATTTAATTTTTCTTAGAATATACATTTAATTGATAAATATTTTGATATTATTCTTTGGTAAAAATGTTTGGAGGTATTTTTGAAGAGATGCATTATTTGAATATGATGTATTTTTTATTTGTAAATTTTTGATTTTAATGAATATTTTCTCTAGGAATAAGTAGAGTAAAATATAATTTTTTTATGGTGGAATCTTCTACTAGGTGTTTGAGTATAGTGGATCTTTTGTTTGTATATTTTTAATTTGGTCACTTTAATGATCTAACATTTTATCTTAGTTTTTTAGGTTTTTTATGAGTGTGAGATTTATCAATTAGAAAAAATTATTATGGTATCATATCATGCTTGTCAGATTGGTAAGGGTGAATATTTAATCGATATGATCATCTTAGACATATGGGGATCCATTAGAGATGAGACCTAAAAGATATTTAGATATTTTATTATTTTTATTGATAACTATTCATTATTTACATTATTATTTTTTGTTATTGATTATATATTTTTTATATATGTAGTAATTTTATAAAATGATAAAAAATTAATTTAATAAAAAATATATTAAAAAAATTGACAATATATTAGATTATTTGTTAGAAAATTTTAGTATTTATCATATATATCATGAGATCATACACCATACATTCTAATAGTATACTCTCATAGATATAATTGCATAAAGGAAAATTATATATTTAATTGAGATTATTCAGATACTACTCTTTGATAAAAGTGTTCTAATGTTTTTTTGAAAAGATATAATATTAATGACAAATTATCTAACTAATTGGATATTTTCTTGTATTTTTTTTCTTGTCCTTTTATATCTTATATTTTAAAGAAAAATTATTTAGTTTATCACACAAAATATCTGAGAGTAATTATTTTTTTATTATAATTCCTATTTATAATGGGGCAGAAATGATAAATAATGCTTTGAGATATATATTTTTTGGTTATTCTTTTTCTTGTGCCAAAAAAGGGTTTTAGTGAGTTTTAATATTATTTTTTTAACCATGTATTATTTTTTAATCATATCTATGAAGATAAAGAGTCGAGAAGATTCATGTAGACTAGTTACTTTTCCATACTTTGTATTCTCTCTTGAACCTTTAGTTAAGAGAGATAGTCACTCATCAATCCACTTCATACGTATCAACAAGCATAAATCAAGTTGATTCTAGAGAGAGTGATATTTATTAAGAAGAGAAATTTATTTCGAATCTAGAGAATACAATAATCTATGAATCTATTATAATTCTGGTCCATAATGAGTTAGAAACTAGGAAATTTGATCACTCATGTTTAGATTATATACTAGGAAAAAAAGACTTAAACAACTTAATCATGCTATAAATGCATTGATCGTGAAACTATTTAAAATTTGCAATCAACTCCTTTGAAATTGATTTTTTTATCATTTCCTTGATAAAAAAATGAATAAATTATACTAAATGTTAATTCTCATAAATTTTATCATACTCATATTTTTTTCCATTTATTTGTTTTAGTATTTCTCTTGATAGTGTAGCATATGTAAACCTTGTTATGATACATTATCTCATACGGGATGAGGCTAGGTTAAGATGGAAGAGATAAATATTTTTTACTCTAATGAGACTTAATAACTAGTAACTTGATATTCTAGAATGTTTGTTATTAATTGTTAGTTAGTATTCATTGTAAAGACATTTAAATATGAAGATAGATTATCGTAACATGAGATTTTATTAATTATGTATATGAATGATATTCTAATTATAAGAAATGATGAGTTATGATTTATTATTATTTTTAGATGATTTATAATAACATGATAATTTTGCTTATTGTGTATATGAATACTATTTTAATTATGAGGGATGATGAGTTATGAATAATCAAGCTCAAATAGTATATTCAATTGTAGTTGTTAATGAAGAATCTTATGAGGCTCATAAATTGTATTGACATAGATGTAGTTTATTCTAGAAGAGATATTGTGTTATCATAGAAGAGGTATGTAGTTGATAAATTCATCAAGATTAGCTTGTTAGGTTTTGCTCTAATAGATAATCTGAATTAATCCATATATTGATTTCTTGTTTGCTATAACTTATTTAGTTAATTTTATTAATTATAAAAAAATTATAAAAAAAAATAATTATTTAATCATCACAAGTTTATATATAATTCATATGGTTAGTATAATTAATAATTTTCTAGGTTCTCTTCATTATGTTTACCTGGACATTTTTGCATCTTGAGGTATGAGAACAAGTTTATAAGGTAAGGCTTAAGATCTTTTTTAGAAATTAACGAGTACTTATAATTAGTCAGGTTTTTAAATTTTAGTTTAGCACTAACTTTCGTTGAGATGAGGGTTATTGTAAATTTGTGTATTTCTTTTGGAGACAATCCTGTTTATTGGAAAAGTAACATATAATTATTTTTTGATTCAATCCATATGTATACTTTAAGGCGATATTGATGGTTACCTAAGATATGATCTATATTCAGTACTCATTCAAATTAGATATTTATTTTTTTTCTCTCATTATTTTTTATTATGATAATCATTCAATGAAGTTTATAATCCATAATTACCATATTATATTTCCAATTGACATAGCATATCTCACAGGTAAGATTTGGGGTGAAGTGCATGAAGGTTTACTTTCTTCTCTTGTTGTTTTTTCTTAATGAGAAAATTCATGATGAGATTATTGTGATAACTTTTATTCATATAACAAATTAGTCGATAATTATTTTTTACAAAGATGTTAAAGAGATTTCAACTTAAATTCTATTTATCTAAGCTTAATATTTTATATCTTTATGTTTTTTTTTTTTTGATAAATAATAAAATCTTCATGTATTAGTTTGAGAGGTGGTGGTGTTGCAATTTCAATATATTTGTGTTTTTCTAAAATACAATTTGTTTGTTATTTTTTTTTTTCATTTTATTTTTTTTGGATGTGAGCACTCGTCTTTATATTTGGTCTTGCCCAATCCTTTTTCTTCATTATATAAAAGCGTCATTTGTGCATGTGCATTTCTTTATTATTGAGTTTCATTGAGGTAATATTTTCTAGTATTATTATTTGTTCTCTTAATTTTTATTTTATGTATTCTTTTTTTTATATACCTTTGGTTTAATATAGACCATAAGATTTGTGTGCTACTAATTCTTGTTTCAATAATAGAAGAATGAGGGTTGCATAGAGATGGAAAATGGGTCGTCCGACTCGGCCCAGCACAAGGCATGGCCTAAACTCATGGGCAATTCCAAGCATGGAAATTGAATTTTAATTTGTGTTTTAGGCTTGTTGAATTTGCAATCTATATTAAAATATTCATGGCATTCTGTTTTGAGTTTTTTTTTTTTTGTGTATCGGATTTCATTTTTAGTAATTTCAATTTCAGGGAGAACTTGGCTTTTGTAATGCCTATCAATTGATTGGAAGAGCATTTGCAGCACACGGAGCTTCCATTCATTGGTATGACAAGTCAGGTTAACTATTTGTGACCCTTTTCTTTTTTATTATTATTTTTTTATCTATCTATCTTTTTTCCTATCTCTTTTCCTTTGATTGATACAGAAATAAGGAAGAACAGAAAAATGGGTCATATCACAATTGTTGGAACTTCGGTTAAGGGAGTGGAAGCAATGCTAAACTCAATCATGTTGGCAGAAGAAAGTGATGGTCATTCTGATGGTATCTTTTCTTAAAATTTTTAAATAAGTATTCATTAGTAAACACAATTAGGCACATGTAGTTTAGTTGTTTTTTATTTTAATTTTTATCTATTTTTTATTTTTATTTTTTGTATTTTTTTTTGTATTTTTTTTTTGTATTTTGTATTTTTTGTATTTTTTTTTTATTTTTTGTATTTTTTTTTTGTATTTTTTTTTACTTGTATATTAATTAGTTACAATGTAATGCATGGTCTATTGTGATGTGCACCAAAATAGCTGATCTTTACCCTCAAAGATCAATATGCGTTGCATCGTAGATGGTTCAGCATGCCTGAACTAATAAACATGCTCAATGTGTTGCTTTCGGACATCAATTGCACTTCTTTAAGAATAATTATGATGTACCCTTCTCAACCTCATGCTACATCAGGAACAAATTTTTATCAAGTAGAGCTTTATTTAGCTCATGCAAAGCACTGTTTTCTACATTATAGACATGATTTATGTGTCAATAAGTGTTTTTAAACGCAAGGGAAACTTCGGTCATTGAATCTGAAATTTATTTTTTCACCTAAACATCAAGTTATAGTTTTGTCAAAATTGTTGACATATTAGAGTAACAAATTACAGTAGAATATTTAATGCAAGAAAATTATAAATATATATAAATATTATTTTTTTGTGATTACTCAAAAACTAACACATATGAACTCATAAAAAAACTCATAAGCTAAACGTATACGGACCAAAATAATTTTAGGATTGATGCTCACTTGGGAAGTCCTATTAAATGTATATATTGGAAGTCGCGTATTAGTGTTATAGCAAGTGATTGTGTCCAAGGGTGATAAGCCTTTGGTTCGAAACTAATAAAGATATTTAAATCTATTCTCTTTGATTTTTTAGGGTAAAATTGTCAAAATAGTAATCTCTTCCAGATCTCATGCTAAAACTAGAGTCTTGTGCATTGGAGTACTCACGATGAAAACAAATACTCATAACATTAAAATAATACATAAAATTTAATAAAAATCAATAATTTATTTTCTTCATAAAATTGGTGAATTGATATCAAATACACCTTTGTTGAGAGAAATGATGATGTCATGAGCTTTTCTAATTGTGACTGTGAAAATATTTGAGTTTGTTTTTTGTAAAAATATGAATTTGTTTTTCTATGATTTGTTTGTTCATAAAAAAATTAGACGGTAAAAAATGTGTGTTGGTGGATGCCCAACTTTGAGTATGCGAAAAATAATATTCGTATGAATGTATTATATAAAACAGGGTCATTTGAAAAAAATAACCTTTCAAAAACTTAGTTTTGGAAAAATTTTCATTCATTATGAAATAAGTCTCGTTTTTATAAAACTATTCTCGTTTTTTTTTTCAAAAATTATTATTTTGTTATAAACTTAATGGTAGTCAAGTTTCATCTATAAAAAATTTAATTATTGTTAAGTTGGATAAAATGTCCAAAAAATGTTATTCTTCAAATAAAATTATAGACTAAGTTATTTTCACAAATACTTTGAGGTGATCAGTCTAAATATTTCTATAAAATATAAAAAATAATTAACTAGGCCGTCAGCATTAAGTTTATATTATCTAATGACTCATATGGTGAAGTCTATTTCTCTTTTATCCTATTACTTCTCTAGAATCAACTTATAGACAAGATTGAAAGAAAAAATACGTGCTTGAGTCAATAAGTGATGCTATTATTGCACAACCCAACACCCTAATCATTATGTGAATGTCTAATGTATATTTTTGACATTATAGAATCTCTCAAAAAGTATACTCAACTTTGAGTCATTGAAAAATATCTCAAGTATAATAATATTTTTGTTTGGTAATGCTAACATCACAAGTGCACACAAGCGCATGCACACACACACACACACACAAGGAGATTAACATTATGTTTAAGAAAAATTCTCTTTCCCCCCAATCTCTCTCTTACTAATCTTAGTGTTAAAGTTTATGATAAACTTTAATACTGGTCAATAATCTTAGCAGTGGTCGCAACCAAAAATGTTTAATTTTAGAGTTATTATGAGATCCAGTGAATTAGTGATAATTTAAAATTAATATTATTTTATTTTTTATTTTATATGATTTTTATATTGTAATTATTGCTGCCCATTTAAGTAAATAAATAAATTATTGATTGATCAATAATATGTTATTAAGAATTTTTTAGTGTTATTTTCAATTTGGGAAAAATATGTTTCAGTACTCCAAATCAAAAATATTTATATTTTGATACTTAATTTTTTTAGTATTTGGTTAATTAAATAAAAATTATTTATTTTTTGTACTCAAGTATACACACACACACACACACACACACACACATAAACACATGCATAGAATATATTTCAAAAATGTATGTGTGTGTGTTTGTGAGTTAATGTTTTTATGGTGATGTGAATTTTTTAATAATGAAATATTTTAAGATTGATTTATTTGTGTATCAAATTATAAATATGTTTAGGTTTGGTTTAATAAATCATAAACAAAAAAAAATTGGATACTAAATTATAATTATTTTATTTTTGATTTTTTTGAATGAGAAAAAAATGCGGGGCTTCCTTTTGGTAATTTTATAATATTATAAAATATGATATCATATATATTATTTTATATTTATATTCCTTAAAGATGATCATTAAACAATTATATATGATAGAATCAGCATTAGAATTTAAGTTTTTATGGAACCCTTATATTTTCTTAGTTTTTGCTTAAAATCAATTTAGATGACGGTGATACTTGTGAAAGACATCTTATTAAGTAGTTCATGTGCTAAACATTACCGATATTACTCTATTGTATTTTTAAAATTCATGAAAGTTTAAGTTTTTATTAAAATAATTTTTTTTTATGATATTAGTTCTATATGTCGACTTGGAAATCCTAAATGATATGAAATATAAGTTAGTATATTTTTTTGCATGGAATGTACTAATTTTAGAATTGTGTACAAATTTAAATAAAAATATCATACTAATAGTTAATTTTGTTATTTTATCTTGTAAACTTATGATTATAAATAAAATAGTTTATTGAACCTGAAATAAATCTAATTTTAATAACTTTACAACTTAATTGAATTTAACTAAGATCTATTATATCATATATAAATAAAAGTAAAATAAAAAAAATATGTGGTACACGCACACCCTTGCAAAATTAAATAATATCTAACACAATATTGTCGTAGTTTTATTATTTTATTGTTTGTTTGATGTTATCCTTGATCTATAAGGAATTTATATAAAATTATAATTTATACACTTTATGATATTTAATGTTATAGAAAAATATTTAGTAAAAATAAAAAATAAAATTGAGAAGGCAATTTTAGAATAAAACACATTAATAAATTAATATTTGACTGAGTATTTTAGAATCTTAGATATTCAAACAAAAGAGATTAATGTTTGAAGCAAATATATATTTTTTTAATCTATTTATTAAAAAAATTTGATTTTTAAAAATTATTTTGTTTTTAATGTTGAATTGGACAAAATTCAGATAATCGTTGGATTCTATCTAGTGGTCATCATACACCAAATCAGACAACAAGCCATCACTCTTAGTTGAGAGTGATGGTTGACGGTGATGCTGGCACAAAGCTGGAATATTAATTAATAATTTAAAATTAGTAATGAGATTAATAATTTAAAATGACAATGAGTTGGCTTGGGACCTTGGGCTGATAGTTTTTGATAATGTGACCATCAGGTCTGACCTAACCCTCGATCATCAGTAAAAAAATACAGCATGTGAGATCACACATCGAACTCGAGTCAAGCTTTATGTCTGACCTTCGACACAACACAAGCATGATTCTTCATTTGGGCTGAATTTGGCTTGTGCGTGTTTGTGTCGTGTCATCTCTATTAGGTCCTCATCCTTAAAGCCTTAAGGTCTTTCCTTATTATATTTTTATTAGATTCTCATATGTCTAAGTATGTCATATCAAATAGATTCTTACTCAAACTCAATTGATGTGTTGATAGGAAAATTTTATTAATTTTTATAACTGATAACTCATTCTATAGAATTAAAATAAACTAAAGTTTATCATAAGATACTCTTAAATTTACTAGTGGTGGGTGATCAAATTAAGATTACAAAAGTAAATTTCTCAACATGCTCAAAAAACTAAGAGATATTATTATTCAAAGAGAATATATAATCCATTCAACTTAATTTTAAATTGAGTCTTCTTCATAGTCTTTCGATAATATAAATAAAAATTAGTAAAAATAAAAATTAAGTCAAAGTTGGATTGTATTGAAAGGTAACTCGTATAAAACAAACTAACAAAATAATCAAAAATAAATATAATACAAAAAAGTAATAAAGATCAAAGCTGGATACTATTATATCCAATAATTTTTAAATATTTGTTATTGATTATATTAATATTTTTAGAATAAGAAAAAAAATAATAAATAAATTATAATTATTAATAATATAAATATTAATTATTACTTTAATAATTCAAGAATATGAAGTGAAAATATGAGTGATAAAAGCAATAATATTTGAAAGAATAAAAAAATTTATTATCTTAGAGGAGAGTTTTTAATATTTTTTTTCTAATAAATATAAATAATAGGTAAAACATAAACTCATTCTAGAAACCTAGATGACTCTAGTAATAATCTTGTCTTTCTTAATATTATATAAAATTTATATCTTTCTCTATGAAAATTATATATAATAATTATCTTTTGTATGATTTTTTTTATAATATATAATATTTGTTTTGAGATTTCCCAAATACTAATTTATATAAATTAGAGTTTCCTCTAATGGATATTAAACCAAGGGGTTAGGTTTTTTCCAAAATTTTAATTTGGATAAAAATTCAAAATAGGTTAAAATATCAAAAATTATCCTGAACCCCTAAATTTCAAACAATAGTCGTGGGTAGTTTGGATCACACGCCACCATTACACCATCAAATTCCTTTGTAGGCACATCCATACTCTTTCACGCCCCATCAAACATAATGAATATGTAATTGTTAAATTGGTTGTGTACAATAACTATGCACCACTTTCTTCTAGATGTGTGTGTGTGTGTGTGTGTACATTCTGCTAGTATAGTGCACATGTTCTCTCTTTTGGGTTTTATTACCCTAACTTATACATGCACCATAGAGTTTATTTTTTCTCTAGATAATTAACTCTAATATCATGAAAAATATTAAATAAATAAAAAAGGAATAAAATAAAATTACATGTGATAGTTTATTAATATACAATATAATTTTTTATATAATAAATAAATATGATTGAGATGACCCACATGTAAGATACTATTATCGAAGTATGAAAAATAAAATAAAAATAAAAAATTATAACACTTTTCTTTTGTCTCATCTTAACCATCTTATAAATATTTTTTCTCCTCATTTCTTTATAATTAATCATTTGTTTTATATTTTATTTTACTTACTATTTTTTAATTTTTTGTCTTATTTAAATTCATAGTATCTTAATTTTTATTAATTATTTATTAGACCTTAGGTTTTTAACTATTATATTTTATTGAGAGTAAATATTTTCTTTATTTAAATTTTCATAGTAAATATTTTTTATTAATGATTTTATTTCACATAGTATTTAAATCAATTTTCAATGACCATTTAATTTCGCCATTTAGTATTTTTCAGAAAATACTCGTATTTTATTTATTTAAATTTTATCATTTTATTTTTAAAAACTTATTAAAAGTCTTCTTATGATTATACTTTTTAAGATACAAATTTATTATGACTATTTTATATTGAGTGATTAGATTATCATCAATATTATTTTATAATATTTTCATCATATTTTATCCTTTCTCTTAATAAGAAAAAAGTTTATTTGATTTTTATTAGAATTAGTTTTAAAGATTATCATGTGTTCATTTCTTTTCTTAAAGTAAAAATTAGTTATAGTAATGTAATAAGTTAAAATAAAATCTAAGGTTGTTCCTCATTTCATTCATAATTCAAAACTCATATCCTTTATGATCTCTCTCATAATTTTTTATTATTTATATCTACATACTAATTTAAGTCTATTAATTAAGATTATTTTTTTTCTTAGTATATTTTGTATTGATCTATTTATATCTTTCCATTTTATTTTTTGCCAAGTCTTACTCATGGAGCATAAACTTTAATCACATTTAAAATCTCTCAAAATATCATGCTTTAAATTTATCACTAGTCTTATTGATGATCTCTACAATCTTGTTTTTTAAGGTGTCATTCATAATTATTTTGATATTATTTTTAATTTTCTCTTTGCTTACATATCAAAACTTAATTATTATTTATTTTTCAAGATTTTTCACTATTTCACTTCATCTATTGTAGGCATCTTTTATTAATATTTACATATTTCAAGACATCATTTAACTTTATGTTATTATTATTCAATAGTGAGCTAATATATATATATATATATAGAGATATATATATTTCATATCTAGTGCACAATACGAGGAATGGGTGATATTATTTTTATAGTATTATTCTTGAAAATCAAAGAAATTTTATCTGATAAATCTCAAATTTGAGACCTATTACTTTTGAATAAAGATATTTGTATCGTATTAATATATGACTTTTAATATATGCATGAAATACAAATTTTCCAGGTTATCTATTATTCCAATAATATTGTTGTCAAGATATATTTAACTTTAAAATTTTTATGAGATATGATGTATTAATATTTTTGTAATTTCATATATATATATATATATATATATATATTATGTTTTGACAACAATTTATTGTCTAAGTTTTACTTGTGAGGCATAAATATTAATCTCATTTAAAATCTCTTGGTACATTATATTATAGGTCTATCGCTAGTCCTTTTGATTTTTGTAAATTTATCTTTTAACTTCTATTTCATGATTATGTTAATATCATTCTTATTTGTTTCTTTGCTTACATATCAAAATTTATAATGATTTATTTGTCTAAGTTTTTTATTCTTCTATTTCTTATAAATATCTTATGCTAACATTTTTTTATACTTTGGGATATCAATTAACTACATGCTATTACTATATAATGACTTAACGTTCCAAAAAATTATCATAAACCTATTAATTTTAGCTAATTTCTTTAGTCACCTTCATCCATGAAGTAGTGAAAACCCTTGCTTTTTTAACATCATGACTATGTGGTATTGTAGTAGTCCTTGCTAAGCCATTACACATTGACAATATAATATATTACTTAAAGTGTGCAACTTCCTAGCATTAGCACATATTAATAATTTATGATTCATATTAAATTGGTGATAAGTTTATTAAGACTATATGCATACTTGATGTCATCATCCTCTTTTATCCAGACTTGAGATTAGTAATGCAATCATAACTCACACAAGTAGGGGACTAATATATATATATATATATATATATATATCATTCCTAGTGCACAAGACTTGATTTAGTATTGGGTATATGAGATATTAATATCTGTACAGTTTTATCCTTAAAAACTAAAGAAATTTTATTTAATAAGTCTTGAATCTGAGATCTATTGCTTTTTGATGAAGATATTTGTCATCATATTAGGATATGACTTTTAATATATGTATGTAATGCAAACTTTTAAGTGGTATGTTATCCGAATAATATTATTGTTCAAATACATTTAACTTCAAAGTTTTTAAATGAGATCTGATATATTAATATTTATGTAATCACACACTCACACACATATATATATATATTATTTCCTGATTTTTTTTTTTGAAGTTTTACTTGTGAAGCATAAGTACTGATCATATTTAGAATTTCTAAGTGTATCATATTATAAGACTATCACTAGTTATCTTGATATTTATAAATTTATTTTTTTGTTCACATATAAAAATTTATAACAATCTATTTTCTTAGATCCTCTACTCTTTTATTTCTTATAGATATCTTATATTAATATTTCTCTACTTTGGGATATCGACAAACAATATGCTATTACTTAGTTAATGACCTAATATTTCAAAAATCTATCATAACTTTTTTAAATTAAGCAATCTTTTTTAGCCACCCTCATCCATTAATTATTGAAAACCCTTGCTCATTTAACATTATGACCATGTGGTATCATTGCACTCCTTGCCAAGCCTCTACACATTGACAATATAATATGACTTAGAGTGAATAATTTTCTAGCATTGACACCTTAATAATTTAGGATTCAAATTAAATTGGTGACAAATTTATTAAGGTTGGCAATGCAAGCATAACTCATATAGGTGGCAGACTTATATATATATATATATATATATAAACATTGATAATCCATGATTATCTACTTGTTGAGCATAACTCAGGATCTTTCTGTATATCATGCTATCAGTCTATCATTAGTTTTATTTACCTCTGCAAATTTCTCTTGTAAGTTGTCATCCATGATTATCTCGATATTATTCTTATTTTTCTTTGCCCACATATCAAAATGTATACTTATTTATTTCTAAATTTTTTTTATATTTTCACTTTGTTTATTGTAAACAACTTACATTAATATTTTTATGTTTTGTGATGTAATTAAACTTTATGTTATTACTACTCAATGACTTAATATTTCTATAACTAACTCTACATCTATTGACTTGGGTAACTTCTTTATTTGCTCTTGTCAAAGAAAAATGTAGGAACTCTCTCTTTTAACGCTATAACTAGATAGTATTGTAGTGGCCTTTGCCAAGCTAATATGCTCAGACAATATAACATATTGCTTAAAAGTGTGTAATTTCTTAGCATTAGCTCTTATCAATAATTTAGGAATCATATTAAATTAGTGACAAACTTATTAATGTTCATTATCTATCTGATGACACCTTACCCTTTTATCCGGGCTTGATATCAACAATACAAGTACAACTCCCACAAACAAGAGATTAATATGTGTGTATATATAGGCGCAGACACACACACACACATGTGCATACAAAAATAGAGATGCACATGGAGTACTTTATCAGTAACTCCGGTGGCAAGGGTTTTCTTCATTCTTTGAGCTAGTCTCTCATTCGTTCTTCTCAAACAATTTGCTAAAATAACCTTTAATTTTGTATTTTTCTTGGTTGTGTCCTCTGACTTCCTCTCTCTCTCTCTCTCTCTCTCTCTCTCTGACTTCAGCTTTCAGCCTCTCTTAATTTGTGTAAAACATGCCAATTGAAGCAATGCTATGTGGCTCCTTTCTATCAAGAGCATGTCTGCAAGTGTAAGAGAAAGAAGAGCTGATCTGTTTTTCTTGTCAACGTACATTGCTTCATTTTTTGCATCTGTCAAACTTCAAATACTTCATATGTTGGGTCACATCCACAGTTTCTTTTCTGTTTTTCTTCTTGTAAGAGCTGTTTCATGTGAATTTCAATGAGAGAGAGATAAAAAGTTAGTTTCAGAAGATGATCTCTGTCTCTTTGGCTTGCTGAAATGCAGCTGTTCCGCGTGTCGGGATCATCATGGGATCTGATTCAGATCTTCCCGTGATGAAGGATGCTGCAAGAATCTTGCGCATGTTTGGCGTGCCCCTTGAGGTTGTCTTCTCCCCAGTGCAAGATTTGTTCTTTTTGACCTGAAAACGAGATTTTCTATCGTTGCTCGTGAATGATTTCAGCGGTAATAGCCAGCGGCTTTGATTTCCAGGTGAGAATAGTGTCGGCTCATCGAACTCCTGAGATGATGTTTTCTTATGCATGTTCTGCTCGAGAACGAGGTCTTCAGATCATTATTGCTGGTGCTGGTGGTGCTGCCCATCTGCCCGGTGAGTTTCTCTTTGAACAATTTTATGTGAAATCTTTGTTTCGGTCAGCTCCTGCAGGAGCATTTTTAGTTGCCGTTCGCTAACTTTCAGGCATGATTGCTTCGCTTACTCCGTTGCCTGTTATTGGTGTTCCTGTGCGAGCGGCTTCTCTGGACGGATTGGATTCTCTTTTATCGATTGTCCAGGAAAGGCTTTGGATCTCGTTAAAATTCTAAATTTAAATGTGCATGGGCAAGAATAGCATTTGGATAATTGATAACCAATGAGGTTCTTGTGCTGTATGTATATGTTAGAGGTCATGTCTTGGTGCGATGATAAGTATTTTCGTCTGAGTACAGTAGTATGAGATGGACTAGCCCAACTCATTCGAGCCACGGGGAAAAATGGGTCGGCCTTGTCGGCCCATTTTATCTGGGCCAGCCATTAGCAAGCCCAGACTGACTTGCATCGTGGGCCAAATGGGCTATTTTTTATGTTAGAGGTCATGTCTTGGTGTGATGACACTTATCTTCGTCCAAGTGCGGTAGTAATAAATGGGAAATGGGCTAGACGAACTCATTCGAATCGTGGGCCAAAATCAGCTGTTTCAGCCCATTTATATTTGGGCCTGCATTTTGCTAGCCTGGCCTGACTTGGGTTGTGGCCAAAATGGGCTAAATGCTTAAAATGGGCAAAAACTAAACAGTCATTTTTCGGGCAAGAATAATACTTGGATAACTGATAACCTAGCAGGTTTTTGTGCTTCATGTATATGTTTAGAGGTCATGTCTTGATGCGATGACAAGTATTTTTGTCCAAGTGCGGTAGTACTAAATGGGAAATGGGCTAGCCCAACCCATCCCAGCCATGGGCCAAAATAAGCTAAAATTAGTTAGCCCGACCTAACTTGGGTTCGGGCCAAAATAAGCTAAAAGCTTAAAATGGGCAAAAAACTAAATATGATCTTTTTTTTTTCAAAAAAGAACTACATATGATAACCAAATTACATGTTGTGGTGGTCATATTCAACAAAGAAGAGAAATGAGAGTAGAGATCGTGGGCTACTGATCCTTAGGGCATAGGCAGAAAAGGAAAGAATGGATCCTTAGGTTTGAATCTAAATATTCTATTTACATGATAGAAAAAATAATAATATTATGAAAAAACTCTAGTTGCCCCGATCCCAGCTGGCTCGTGGGCTTATTTGGACAAGGCCTAACAACTCTAGTTCTATTTGGGCTGTCATTTTTAGAGCCCGGCCCTCCAAATGTTTGGGCCGACCCACTCCAAGCTATTGGGCTTGTCTCATACTCCCTGCTCTAGCAGTAGAGGTCTCTTGTGTTCGAGACTCATCAGGCATAGCCTCTAGAATTGAAGAATGAACCCAAAACCAGTGCCTCTAATTTGATTAAGTAGTCTTTTTTTTTTTTTTTTAATGTTACATATCTTCATGTGCCATTGCAGATGCCTAGGGGTGTGCCAGTCGCCACAGTAGCAATAAATAATGCCACCAACGCAGGCTTATTGGCAGTGAGGATGTTGGCGATCAATGATGCCGACCTTGCAGCAAGGTTCTCTCTCTCTGCTCGTCCCCCCTCCTCCTCCTCCTCCCACCCAGTTACAGTGTAGTAGTATTTCTTGTTCAAGTATTGATTTTGGGCATCTCACTAGCTGTAATTGGTGATATATGACATGGGCAGGATGATCCAGTATCAAGAAGAAGCAAGGGACGGTGTCTTGGAAAAAGCAGAAAAACTAGAGATTGATGGATGAGAACCCTAAATACTTCATTTCAGAGTAGCTCTGATTGTTCACGAGTTGTGCTTTTTGCTTGCCGACCTCAGGTGAAACGCAAGCAGCACGTGTGAACTGCAGAGATGGTGTTGATGTTGGCTACGGCTAGGTTGGTAGAAGAACAGGAATACATGGGCTTGCACAATTTTTTGAAATCTTTCATTTTTTTTTTTTGTTTTATACTTGTACTTTTTATTCATGTTCTTATTTTACATACAAGTGTACGTAGGGTTACAATCTCACTAAACCATTTAAAAAATATACATGTGCTTTTTATTCCAGTTTAAGACCAAAACATGTGCACGTTCATGTGTGCACGTGTTCCTCCATGTCCAGGTGCGTGCACGTGTGCATGCATGTGCCTGCATGTGCACCCGTGTAAACAGTGATATAGGCCCTGGCATACCACCTGTAACATGAAACTTTGTACACACACACACACACACACTATTTTTAACGAAATAGGCATTATTTCTTTGATTGAGCTTGTGACACATTTAATCACAATTAGTAAAACTATCACAAAAACTACATCAAAACAACAACAATTGAGGAGAGAGATGGTGAAAAGGAATCAGGGACTCTTCAAACTAAAAAAGATGTCCCGTCCCACCCAGGGTTGAGAGAAATTCAACTCAGCAGATCTTTTTCACTCCTGCATAGAAAAAACAAGCACGTGCAATATTATGAGAAGCATACTAATTATTTAAATTATATTTTATAAAATGTATATAATTATAATTGAATGATGAGGCCTATATAAGAACTTAATAAAATTCAAGTTTTTTATGTATATAATTATATTTTGTGTATAATTACATAAACTTAATAAAATTAAACTTCAAAGCTAATATTAGAAGTCATGTATTGGCATGAAGGCAAGTTTGCTTCATCTAAGGACATCAAATCTCATGTTAAAGACTCATCAGATACAATCTCTCTGGCTTTCGAAAACAAGGTTGTCGGGATATTAATTTATCTTAGAAATTATGCTGAAGCACGGCTCTCGTGCACTTGTTATGACCTCCAAAAATTTACGTATAGCTTGTTATGACAATGTAAGCAAAAAACCCCTTTTAAATACAACTTTTACTTTATGCAAAATAATTTTAATTTTCAATATTTAAATAAATTAATATATAAAGAATAGATACTCTATAGCATGCTTGCTAGATTACTACGAGTATAATTAAGTCAAGCACAAAACAAGTACATTTTTTTATTATTGACAAATAATAAATGGAGGTTACAAAAACAAAATCATACTACAAAAATTGAATAAAAAAAATAAAAAATAAGAAAAATAATAGAAACACTCTATTTTGCCACGAACTCTCATTTGATATAAATATCTAGTAGTTAATTATATTTTTTTTTTTTTTGTTCTTAAAAATGCTTTTTTTTTAATGAGCATTCATCCCTCTAATTTATTTCGTGAATATTAAAATTAATGATGTAATAACTGCACATGAATGAAAGATTGATTTTTTGTTTTTAAAATTATTAAAAATAGTTTACTATATTACTAACACATGTTGTCAATATACACTCCCATCTTAGATTACACATGGGTGTGTTTTTAGCGTAAATCATGTGTTTCAAGAATATAGGAAATTCTCTTACTTTTAATAAAATAGTAATACAGATGAAAAGAAAATTTATAAAATATTATATTCAAAGATCAAGGTAAGATATATAAAAAATAATTTAAATTTCATAATCAAAATTATATTAATTGACTATCATAATCATATGATAATACATATGAATAATTAAATAATTCATATAAAATTTTATGAAAATAAATATAATAATTAAATAATTCTATGAATAATCATTGATAATATAATAATTTATATAAACACCAACACACTTATTATCGGACCAAAACACGACCTCTCATAAGAGATAAAATATTAATTATTTCTTTTGTGAATTATTCCAATAAAAAAATATGTACAACATTAATGTTTATCATATGATTAAGAAACATGATATATGATATTATTACAAATAATAATTCAAGGCATGAGATAATAAAAAGTAAAAAAGAAGAATAAAGGACAGAGTTGAACATAATTGCCTACTTGGATTGGGTGGATGTGACCATGATTTAGGTCACTAGGAGCCAACGAAATGAAATAATAATTTATTTTTTTTACAATTTTATATTATCTACATTTTTAAGAGATTTATTAATAAATTTTTTATGTTTTATTCCCATAAAATCAAAATATTAATATGATATAATTACATTTTATTTTTTCTTTTTTAGAATCAAGTGTTACTATGCTTGCCCTCATCCCCGCACTCATAGGAGCAGCCGGTGGGGGTCACGCACCCAGAGAAGCACGAACCCAATGGCACAGCCCAGCCCAACCTGGGTTCAACCTGTTCGGGTTGAGTTTGGGTTGGGTCCCAGCTAGCCCGAGTTGCAGCCCCAGGTAAAAGAGACTTTGGCTGTGGTGAAAACAAGACAAGCAGCACAATAGAATTACCATCTCAGTTGGATTTGGATGTTTCATGGCCGTGGTCCGAGCGGGCCATTTTTCTTTCTTCAATTGCACTTTCAGCTGTTACCATCTCAGGAACAAAATCTGACGAGAAAATAAAATTAACAGACAACAAAAACAAGATCCCAACGGCCAAGAACAGGCGAGCAAGAATAATCAATACCAGAGAGGAAGTCTAAATTTTCATGCCCGCTAACCACAGAAGCTGAAACAACAAGAGAATACATCATAAGCTTATGCTTAACATCGTAATGAATAGTAATTGTGTAAGACAATTTTAATGCACGCAAACTCAACAAATGAAGTTACATTTTATACACACACACACACACACACACACAACACACACACACACACAACACACGCACACACACACACAACACACGCACACACACACACAACACACGCACACACACACACAACACACGCACACACACACAACACACACAACACACACATATATATATACATATATTTTAACCATTCCTCCCCCCAAACTCAACTCATACTATATCTCATCTCATATATGAGCCAAAGGACAGAGAATCATAGTAAGTAAAGCTCTCATCTAAACAGCATGATAGATTGAACATACATGCTAGGTATCAAACTCGTGATTATAAAATAAGAACATTCATCCTCTTTATCAATCAGAGTATCATGTTGTTTGTGTGTGTGTGTGTGTGTGTGTGTGTGTGTTTTTGTATGTGCGTGTGTATAATGTTGTGATGTTGATAAACATATGTGCAATTTAATTTTCATTAAAATAAAAATCATATATTATTATTTAAAACATATTATTATATCATGATGAGATGGAATATATATATATATATATATATAAATAAAATATGACAAATAATAATGAAACACTAAAAAAAATATATTAGAGCAATAATGATATAAGAAAGCAATAATGAGCTAAAAAGTGTAAGCAACAATCATAAGAATAATGAGTTAGAGCATTGAACAACAAACTCAATGACTGACTGAAGCACATTATATTAGAGTACTAATTTCAATAGATGGAGATAAGAAATGCATCTCAGCATGTCATGACGTTGATATACATGTGCAAGGTCCATTGGTATTATATATAGATATTAGAAAATAAACAACTATGTATTTAACAACGAAAAATCAAAAAAAAAAAAAAAAAAAAAACGTAAGCAGTGACTATCAAACTACCACATATCTTATTCCTCGTAGAATATCATGTTCACAATAATGTGTCGAGCTGTCAAGTTATTATAATAAAACATCATCTGCATCTGAATTGATAAACATAACTCCTTCAAGAAGTAATTAATTCACTAAAACTAGAATTATTAAACGGGCCATGCCGGGCCGGGCCGGCATGGTTTTAGACAGCTCGACCGTGCTACCGTGTCGTGCCTGGCCCAGCACGATTCTATAGAGGTCAGTTCGGCACGGGCCCACGGCACGAATCCGCCGGGTTCGGCCCTGTTCGGGCCGAACAAAACCCCTAACTTTAAAAAAAAATTAGGACTTCGGCGGCGCGCCACCGTGCCGCCGCGAATCTTCTTCACCCCTGGGGCTCAGCTTCTGCCGCTGGGGTGGTTTCTCGGCTCGTGCCAAGTTGCCGTACCAACAAGCCACGATACAATGCCGGGCCAGTATAAGTAATACATGGTCTCGTCACTATCAAACATTTAAAACTTTTCTAAGATTATCTCATACCTAGTTGAATCAATTGGGGAATCAAAACTTCTTGACAGATCTATACTCAGACCAAGTGATAAGTCAATCAGTGTACATCTTGTCATACTAAGATCATACAAAATATCTAAAATATGTTCATTATGAGAGAGAGAAAAAGCATACTTCCTGAATATTCGATTTTAATTCTCTAGAAAATATTTAAGATGTCTCACATTGTATTAAACCCAATTTATAAAAAACAATTTCAATTAAGATATACAGAACTGATCATCTCATGGTCATATAATCAAAATATCATCAATATATATATTATTAACACCACATATTGTTCTTCTGGATCATGTCGAAGAAAATAGAGTCACATCATGCTGAGTACCAACAGATTGAATTATAACCAACAAGTGATTCTTTATACTAATTAGTAGTTCAAGCGATACTACAAGAAAGAAAAAAAAGAGAAATGGATGCATATGGAATTCACTGAAATTCTACTAGTCTGCGATAAGAAATTTTGGTATCCTCTTTGGATACTAGAGTTTCCAAAAAAACCCTTATCCTATACTGAGAAACGATCAATAACAAGACAAATATATTTAAAAATTTTAAGAATCACCCTAAATAAAATATCTTCAAAATGTAACATCTAGAATGGTATGCACTGAGAAAAAATAAAAGATAATATTTAATTGATAAGTTAGATTATGATTAAAAATGTATCTACCAAAAAATATTTCAAAACACTCTTTCCATATAAGAACATCCAATATATCTAAATCATATGTCTATTCTTTCTTTTAGCAAAACTATTTTATTGTGATATAACAAGATAGAAAATTTAATTTATAATCTCGTAATTCATACAGTACATGATGAATCTCTTTGGAATATACTATAATGTATTATTATTTTTTAAATTTTTTATTATTTTATTATATATAAGAAAAATAAATAATATATATATATATATATATATATGATCTATATCAAAAGAGATATATCGAAGATAACTGACATGTAGAATAGGAAATTTAGGTACGTTGACATAGCTGACAAATCTCACACTCTATAATTAAAATACCATTAAGAATAGAGAAAAATATTTTCAATTTAGTCAGCAATGAATGACCAAACTATGAATATAAAAATAATCTAACGTACTCAAATATCTAAAAGAAAATCTTACCATCGAAAAAAGAACGTGCAATCAATCATGCTCAATATTAAATGGAGCCTTTTTCAAAGTTATTATTATGCAAACAAACATCAAAAAAATAAAAAATAAAAAAAAATACTAAAATAAAATTATAGAGAAAGACAACTCACATAGAATAAATTAACATAACAATCAAAAATAATCATGATAAAAAAATAATAAAAATCAAATATGAATACTATCATATTCAATGAATTTCCAATATTTATTATTGATTACCATAATATTTTCAAAATAAAAACAATATAAAGAATAAGATAAGAGTATCATAACATGAAAACTAGCTCTTGTATTAATAGTTCATAATTTCAATATTGATAATTTAGGAATCTGAGATGAGAGTATAAATTATACAACCAATGATAACTAAGAAAATAAAGGAATTTGATATTATTTTAGAGAATTTTTGTATACTCTTATCAAGTAAGTGTAAGTGTCACGATGATTGATCTCTGTGAGAACCCCCAAATTACTTTGTTAGTCAATTAATTTCTCTTAGTACTATAAAAAATTTTTGGTTCCTTTCTGAAAATAATATTGAACAAAAATCTCTAGTGTGACTTATCATCTTATCATGTGTACTAACTCTAAACCTAAGCAAACACAAATTATGATTTCTATCTACTACCCCAACATATTGCATAATTGTGCACCTTCCACTATGCACAGTAGAATTTACCACATAAAGAGAATTAAATTAAACAAGCATCACTATGTGCCTTCCATTGCGCACGACTATGCCTTTTGTATGCCCACCACATGTACCACTGTGTCTTCCATTCCACACCATGTAATTGTACCCTTCTTCTAGATAGTGCATGCGTGCACTATGCTGGTACAATGTAATCAATTGTGCACCTAGAGTTTTTAAATCTTTACCACACACACACCCTAAGATTTAGCTTTGATGGGTGTTAAATTTTAAACCACATATCATAAAATAAAAGCAATCACACCTTGAAATAACATTCACACCACTCATATATAATGGATGAAAAATAGTAAATTACAAAAACCATAAAAGAAT
The DNA here is from genome assembly GCA_029783825.1 of Sapria himalayana. Classification (NCBI taxonomy): domain Eukaryota; kingdom Viridiplantae; phylum Streptophyta; class Magnoliopsida; order Malpighiales; family Rafflesiaceae; genus Sapria; species Sapria himalayana. The sequence goes on from JAREIK010003431.1 coordinate 6,410,414, forward strand.
TCATTCCTCACATTTAACTAATATACAATTCAACTATGTCATATAATAATAATAAATAATAACCTAACGACTAATTGTAGTTATTTTGGTAACTAAACAACAACAACAAAAATACAAATAATCTGACATATTTCTTTTAAGTCCAAAGATAATAAATACAAAAGAGAACGTGTTAAATTATGTCTATAAGATTATTTTACTTTTATATCATAAAGATCCTTCAATAATCTACATATCTTACATGTGCTCCTAAGAATAATAAAATCTATGAGTTGCATTAATACTTTTTCCTTGAGATCACCATAAAAAATATATTTCTCACATTTAACTGATATGCAATTCATATGTATGATGCAATAATTAAAAATAATAATCTAATAATAATCATTTTAATCATATAGAATAATATTTCATAATAATCAATAATATAATCTTGTTTAAATCATTTGGCAATCAATTTAACATTGAGCCAATCAATTTTTCCTTCATATCTAGTCTTCATTATGGATGACCAAGTGCTTAATTATAATTATACTTAATTAGATATAATTTAATATATTATCATCATGGATGACTAAGTGCTCGGAAAAAATATCTAGAATCATTTAACTATTAATAGATGACAAAAAACTAGAATACATAATTATAAAATAAGAATAAATTGAATTAAAAGGAAACTCATCTAGGAAATGCTTTGAACGTATATGTCTTGTATATACTTTCAAGTTGTGATCAAGTCTTCCAACCTTCACTCTCATTCATAATATCACTCATAACTTGGATCTATTGGGACACTCACCCTGAGCTCCTCTTCCTAGTATAAAGCTCCAAAAGATGTCTCACTAATATCAGGAAGAGAAGCATCACAACTCTCTTCAAAATCAATCATGCTAGTAGCATCATGTGTAAAAGTTTGAGTAAGAAAAGTGAATACTATCTAAAGTAATAACTAAGCATGAGAATAATTCTACCACGATGATATCCTAATATATATGTTATATATGTAATTTATTTTTATTTAATAATTTGTTTGTATAACCAAATATTTTTTCTGTTTTAATATTTTTATGTAAGCGCAGGAAAGAAAATATTAAGAGGCATGAGATGCAGCAGTAGTACAATAACGAAGATCCCGCTGACCAATCAACTGGCCGAAATTTTTTGAGCAGAGCCTGACCCGTTCCATGATCCGACTCGCTCCAGTTAAATGAACCGAGAAAATTTTTAATATAAAATATTTTATAATTTTATTTTCGGGTGGCTATTTTTGGACACGTAGAACTGTTCATCATCTCTCTCTCTTCTCTCTGCGTGATTTATCGCGACTGTTCTGTGTGCTACATACTGTAAGACATTTCTGTTGATTTAATTTGTAACGCATAAATATTTTCTGGTGAATGTAACTAGTCGTACTAAGCGACTAGCGAACCATATTATTTTCGGTGTTGATTTCTCATTTTTTATTCTGTCGTGGATACTTGCTGGATTAAGATATATATATTGCTTGCTTTCTATGTTTTTATTATTTCTATATCTTAATCTCACTATCGTGGAAGCACAATTGCCCAACAATATATTCTCTTAATTAATAGTCGACTCCTAACACACTCTTGATGTGCCATATAAGAAATTATATTATATATTTTTCTAACAAACATATCTCATAGTTAATAAAATTTACTCACTTAATGTTAAACTCTAAAATATTCATCTTAATTGATGATAGAGATTCAAGTTAATAGTGTATAATCAATGAGTCAATATTAACTGAGCACCAAGAGAAGCTCATGTTAGTGGGAAAATTAATTATAGTTCATCTCGCACAATCCCAAGGAAAGTTATCTGTATAGTCTACAAATCTAGCATTAGAAACACTAGAAGATGAGAAAACAATAGTATAATAATATTGCTAAGTAAAATAACTAACAAAAAATAAATTATAATAAAATTCTAATACAAAAAAATATATGTCAAAAATATATATATAATATTGAAATCATGTCTTCTAACTCATTAAAAATATCATTAACCACAATAATATCAAAAACTCTAAAATCTATAAAGAAATAAATTACTTATAACATAAGTATTGACTACTATACTAGAACACAATAGTCCAGAATGAGGTTGTGCGAAGAATGAGCAGTAAATAAAATATTCTTTTTATATTAGAATTTCATCATAACTCTAAATGAATCCAATTTAAATGGATCAAATAGTCTACTGTACAATTTTTGAACCTCAGAAAATTTTTCGTGACTCGAGATACAATATTTAGCATTTCTCTTGAATATGTACCAATCTCACACAAAAAGAACAGATTACTATTAACTTGCACTCTCTCGGAGAACTCCTGTCAGTTTTCTCAATATCGCATGGTTAAGCCATTATAGTGGTCGGACTTATTATACTAATTCCATTCAATTTATTTGTAGCTGTAAACACTTGAATGAACCTCTAGTAAATCTCTAGGAGAATTAGAAACATATTTTCATCAAAAATCTAAGTTCGCTAAATAGTATATCGCTCTCCCAATACATGCATATAAATAATATTACAATATAATTGTTCAACCTTCTCAATACAGTTTGATGTCAACATGTGTATAACTCTAATAATCCTCTCTTACAGTTATGTTTAAGTCACATAATAAGTCATCTCATTCTAATCAATTTATCTTTATTATAATAGCTAAATAAAAATTATAATGCCCAATTTATTTTTTTTCAATTTTTTATTAACTATATATGTAAAAAATAGCAAGGAAACCCAATTAAGGTTTCTGCCTCTGACCATCGTGCACACTACCACGCACACCCTTGTGCTCACCACCATGCACACCATCAAATATTGTGTATATGTGCACCACTACACACATCACCATGCTCCACCACGTGCACCTCCTTATACCAATTGTGCACCTTTGGGCACTATAGTCACGTTTAATAGTGTGCAACTACTATTTGTGCGGGTCTACTATAGACAAAAAACATATTAGGGGAGGGGGGGAGGACATATTTTATGATTGACAAATCTCACTCTGATACGATGTTGAACTTAATTATTTACACTCTTATATAATACTCAATAAATAGATAATTAAAAAAACAAAAATACTCAATAAAAAATAATGTACAATTTACGCTCTTATATAATGAACACATATGATTGAGACAACTCAAAAATTAAATATTTTCATTACAAGTATTAAAAAATAAAAAACTAAATAAATAAAAACAGCAAAAATTATATTTATTAATATGTATACATATTTCACTTGATTATTTATTTTCTATTTTTGATGATAAATTTTTTTGTTTTTAATTTATTTTATAAAAAAAACTAAAAATCAATTTAATAAAAACATAAAAAACATCAATAATGATGATATATTAGTGTATATTTGATAATTTTAGTATATACTATATTGTTCATTTGTCATTAAATTATACATCAAATTTTATTAGCAAACATACACTAACAGAATAGAATTGTAAAAAATAAAAGTTAATATCTGATTGAAACGAATAAGATACTCCTCTTATGCAAAGATGTTTTGAAGTAGTTTTGAAAAGATATACTTTTGATCATAAATTATCTCATCAATCAGATATCTTTATATATTTTTTTCTCATTGTTTGTCATTTCTAATCTTATACAAAAAAGAAAAATTATTCAACTTACAACACAAAATTATTCTAAATACTTGTTTTATTCTAAATATCTTCTCAAAATATAATAAGATAGCATGTATGATGATAAAATATATCTTTTTTTAATTACTCTAATACTCAAAAGAGATAAATATTATTCCTAGGAAATTAATATATTACTAATTAATATTGATATTAACTTATTTTAGCATGACTCATTCTTTAATAGACCTAGGCAGAGTTCAAAATCAAGGTATGCATCTTATCTATTATTCTTCTTTAATCCTTTGAAGTTTCATGTGAGCCTTCAACTATGAAAGATCATCAACTCTCGGCTACTTTTGAATTTTTTGATTCATATTAAAATGACTCTCATATGGAGTCATCATATATACAACTAAATACAAAATAGATTTAGTCTAAAGAGAATGGGTTTTCCTTAGAAAAAACTCTCAAATCCAATCGAGATGATAGATCCAAAGTCGATTCAAGCCACGACTCCAAATGAGTTGAAAACAAAAAAACTTAATCACCTAGGATATCAAGTTTAGTTGTGAAGAATAAGAAATGTAACATGTTCAAAATAACAATAAGTCTCTTAAAAAGTTAGATCTTACAGCTAACTCCTCTGATTTTGATATTTTAATTAATCCTCAAAATAAATAAAAGATATATACTTACATTATATTTCATATATATTATCATACTCATGCTTTTTCATCTTTTACTATTCTTATTATTTCTCATGATAGTATCAAAATACTTTAATAAGAGGAGCAAAGTTGCTATCAGTTGTAATGCAAGTAATATTCACTGAGAAGAAAAATTCATAGGAAAAAATATATCACAATATTTATTAGATGTTTAGATTGAATTACCATGATATCTTCTTTTTAGTGGCAAAGATTATCTCTATATAAAAATTTATATCACTAGCAACTTCAAATAAATAATTGATACACTTGTAAGATACAAAGAATATCATTCATCATGGTGACATTGAGGAAAATGTAAATATGAAGCGACCATAAAGTTTTCGAATAAACAAATCAATCAATTTTAATTTGTATAAATATAGAAAATATTATATAACATAAAACAGTCAGCAAAAATTATATTCATGAGATTCTCACTAGTAGTCACTTATTTTAAATTATACAAAATACAAATGTGTCACAAATTACTCTTTATTTTTTTAAAGAAGTCCAGATAATATATTTATCTTGTTAATTATGTACGTAGATCATATTTTTGGGATAGAGATATCTTATGATAATATAGGTGTTGTATTATCAAACATGAGACATGCAATTGATATTTTTTTATAAATATATCTTTTGGGTTGTACTCCAAATAAATATTAAATGACATAATCACTTATTGAGTCAATTATTTTCTAAATTTTCAATGACATATTCACTTAGATATAACTCTTCACATACTTAGGTATGTGAAAATTCTTTTCATATTAGTATTTCTTTCAATGAGCACAAGCACCTTCAGCTAGTCAATTTTTCATATTTTAGTTGGATATCAACTTACACAAAAAATAGATCTATTACAGAATATTATATATTTCTTAGAGATAATATTATCTCCTAAAAAATGGATCATGCATTATCTTTATGAGATCATATACTTTTACTATTATCTACTATGAGAGTCATACAATGAGATATATAATCTCTAATTTGATGTTTCACTAATGAATGTAAGACAAGGAGATAAACTATATTTTTCTCAAGAAGAAAATCAAAAATAAGATCATCGCTACAGCTTATATTTCTACAAAAGATTAGCCAGTTGATATTTTCACAAAAAATTTGAAGAAGTCTCAACTTATATTTTGCTCCTTCAAACTTATTATATTATATATTTACACACCAATTTGATGAAATACTAAGATTTTTTTGTGTTATATATTTATTTTTTATGTGAACACTCACTATGGAATTGTCCTAATATTTATCCCATTTTTTGATTATTTTTTTTATTTTTTTTATTTTTTTTATTTTTTTTTATTTTTTTTAACATTTTTTCATATTGCAGTTGAATGTTTTTGAATTTAACAAAATTAATAACTTTGATACATAAACTAAAAGCTAAATGAACATCAATGAGATGTGTAATACCGATAAAATTAAAAGAGTGACAATAACATATCATCTACAAAGATACCAAGGAAAAAAAAATATATTATACATTATTTTGACATTTCATCTTAAGGCAATAGTAAAAAAAATCAAAATTGAAACTTACTTTATTTTATCTTCAATGACTCTTTTATATACAATCAATAATTAATAAAGAAATAATAAGCAAGAACTATAACTTTAATATTAAATATATCAGTGATATATTTCAAAATGGCTCCTTTATTTTATTATGGCTTCTTTATCTCATAATGGCTCCTTTATATAAAACCAAAATTGACTTTCACCAAAATTTTAAAAAATCTTAGATTTGTATATGTATATTTAATTCAAAAATATATCCAATTCTAACCCTCTTATCATATAATTTTATAATTACTTCTCAAAATGATATAATAAAATATTATGAAATAAATATTAATTAATAATTGAAAATTTATAAAATTATAATGATATATCAGTGATCTAAAAAATATAAACTAATTCAAAAAATATTTATTTCACATGAATGATTGCTCATTACATTGATTCAAATTGATAATAATAAATTTTATGATTTTGTCAGATATTTGTTATTTATCATGATCATGTAATATATGATTCTATCATAAATATTTTTTAAAATTATAATATTCAAAATAAAATATTTAAGATTTCTTTTGATAATATTTGAAATATAAATATTACTATAAATTTATTTATTATAATAATAATAATAATAATTTCACCAAATAAAAATTTTCTTGGTGAATATGTTTGTCATATTATTAATTAAATGGTATAAATTAATTTAAAATTAATATCATAATCATTGAAAAATATCTAAGCTTGTGTAAAATTGATTCATTTATATAATAAATTACATAATTTTTGTCATTATCACCATTATCATTAATCAGACATTATCTTAATTATTTAAGATCGATTGTATGAGTTATGTTTTATAATTGATTCTTCAGCTTTACTTAATATATACCCTAAGTAATTGAAATTCATATTTCAAGTACTTCATTTTATTACGACTAATTCTAAACTTCTTAGACTCAAGTGCAGCCCTCAAAATTTCAAGTTTCCTACCTAACCCTTCTTTGATCACATTAACTAACAATATGTTATTTATAAATAATATATATCAATGATATCTTTTCGGAGATCTTTTATCAATTCATTCATAATTAATATATTAAAAAAAAAAGTATTACATTGACCACCATTATTATAATTCAAACTACCGAATATTAAAATATTATATTATGTATGTGTATAATTTTAACATAATAAAATTATAACACTTAAATTATATCAAATTAAGTAGGACAACAAACAATTTGGATACTCTCATCAAAATATAATGAAAAGTAAAAAAATAAATTGAAAGAAAATATAAAGTTGTAAACTTTAATATCCCAACTCAAATTAGTACGTAAAAGTCTAGACCAACGAGAACAAAAGAGAAACAAACCATAAGCCAATTTGAATCGAAACTAAACCATGAACTTGTAAATCAAACAATTAAATATTTTTCTCAAACTATGTAGCAAATGAGATCGTCTATGAAAATCTTTGTAAAATAAATGTGTCAAGCGGGTCGTGCCGACATTTTTTTCAGGCTCATACGGGCTTGCATACCATGCAAGGCACGGAACACTACAGTAACAATATCGTGCCTGGCACGGCACGATTCACTGGAGGGCAGTCCCAGCAGTGCCCGCAACCCGAAATCAGCCCAGGTTCAGACCGGTTAGGGCATGTTCTAGGTTAAAATTATTCTTAACCTAGAAAAAAAAAATAGGGATGGCACGCCCGGGCCACCTTCGCCCGTCTGGCGTCGCCCCCCATCTGCCCTCGTGTGTCGCTCGTCGCGTCGTAGCCCGTGCCATGTCCACGTGCCAGGCACTACCCGGGTGCCTGGCAAGGCATGCGGGCCGAAGTCCATCAGCACGGCACGAATTGTGCCGAGGGTCTGCCCTGCACGGGCCTGGACACGGTCCTGGACCCTGCCGTGGCAGGCCGGGCTTTGGGCTAGGCCCCGGCCGCCCGGCCCATTTGACACCTCTACTTGAAAACCATGTGGATGATTAAGAGAATGCCACGGGTTATCCCAATGGGAAATACCCTAATAAAATCACAAATGATTCAATGAAAACAAGCTTATCTACATCCATGTGACTTGCAACAGCAGGACGATCTGTTGTTCAAAAAACAGAAATCACATTTAGAACCCCGTCAGGGTAGACAACCTTAAGAACTACAGCACCTCCACAAGTCAATGTCGATCCAACCTTCCATACATGCAAGAAAAGAAGAAAATTCCATGGAATAATCTGACCCACAACACTGAACGACTCATGCAGTGCCTGCGCGTGATATGGCCCATCAGCTGAAATTGTAAGGCCACGAATCTAACCTGCCTGTACCATATCAGCTAATTCAATAATCCTCTTGCATTCCTTTTCGGCGAGATTACCACGTTCTTGGACTTGAGCAAATCTCACAGAGTCTGACTTGTATTTTTGTTCCAAAAGCGACTTTTTCTATTCTACAATCTTCGCTTCGCTTGCCTCTTGCAGGACTGAGCGTTTGCATTCATACTCTCTCTAATTTTTCTCCCAAGTGTTTGATTTCAAATTTCAGGCAACATATCCTCACCATCAAAAGTTTTCATTTTTTTCATCGGCTGCCCTTACCTCCATGCTTAATGCTATTAGCCTCTGTTTAGCAACCTCTATCATTTAATTTTTCTCCTTTATTTCATCTTCCTTCTCTATGTTACATGAACAGAAAATTCTTCACGCATAGCATCTTCCCTCACCATCAACATATCTCACCATCAAAAATATCGTGTATACTTACGTTTCCACTCTGTTGCCTCTTCAAGGGCTGATAAAGTTTGTTCTTGTGAACTCTTCTCAGATCCAATCTTATCAGTAAGCCACTTAGCGAGGTCGAGAATTAGGCCTTCTAAGCTTTGCTGCAGGAATCTGACTAATTTCTGCCATTTTGGCATTCACCACGTTATCACTATTTTTTTTTTTTCAATTATTGCAGAGCATTTGAACACCCTAAATCTGCTTCCATAAATGCATTCCTCTTGTAATCGTCACATGCCTTTATGATAAATTTATGAAGAAACCCCTCGTACTTCTTCCTTTTCGCCCCAATCACAACAGCGCAAGCACCTTCCACACAAATAAATGCCACCTGGGATTCATGCACTTCCCTCAAAGCATCATCTCGGGTAGCACAAACTGATCAAAACTAGACATAAATTTCAGCCACATTATCATATGCTCTTTCTACACTCTGCTTCTTCAATTTCTAAAATGGAAGGAACAACTTGCTCATCTTCATCTTGAATTTTAATGGGAACTTCTTTTCTCCAAGATTGCCTTGCCATATAGAAGGAATAGTATCATCTACATAAAATCCATTCTCACCTAAGAAGCACAGACACGGACACGGGGATACGACATGGCAGGATACGGGGACAAGGCAAATTCTAAAAAACTAGAATACGGATACAGCTAGGATACAGCATGATAAAAAAAATTAAAAATAAAAATTATTTTCTTTATAAATATTAGATATTTAATAAAATAAATTAAATTAAATTAAAATATTATATTTTATAAAATAAATATATATTTTTTATTTTATAAAATAAAAATATTTTATTTTATTTTATAATATAATATTTATAATTATTTTATTTTATAAAATAATATTTTATAATTAGCTTATATTATATAAAAAAATATTTTTTTTATTTTATAAAATAAAAATATTTTATTTTATGTCAGCCCTGCATCCCCACATATAGTGCCCACCCCCTCCCTCCCCCCTCAAATGCGCTCGCCGCCTACGTCGAGTGGCCAACATCGCCCATGCGACGACGTTGGCCACTGGACATCGTCGGACGTCGATCACTCTCGACATGGATACAACAGCCGACGCAACCATCCGATATGCCACGTGGCATATCGGATACGGATTGATCAATGATACGCCACGTGGCGTATCGGACACGTATCCGTGCCGTGTCCGTACCGTGTCCACCTGTCCAGGTGTCGGACACGTGGACACGACTGTGGGGAGCCGTGTCCGTGCTTCCTTGATTCTCACTGCTTGAATTTTTAATACATTTCTAAATATATCATCATTTTTTTTTTCAGAATAAGTGACATAATAAATTCTATTGAGACAAAAAAAAATTATTTATATGATATTATTTTATGCTATTTAGAAAATATTAAAATATTTTAATAAATCATGGAATCACATTTCAAATCAAACATCAATATACATGATCTTAGCTTTACTAAAATTTTAAATAACTTACCAACTTGTTGGTTAAATCATCAAAAGATGATACAGTCAACCTAAATACATCTTTCATTCTATCACCATCATATGATGGATTGGGAGAGACGGAGTACATCTTTAATTTTCATAGGAGCACCGTTACTCTTAAGATTGCTTTGCCATAAAATTTAGCTGCATTATCATATATACTCTCTACCTCTGCTTCTTTAATTTTCATGTGAGAGTCTTTACTTTAAGATTGTCTTGATATATAGAAGGAACGGTATCATCTACAAAAAAAAAACTCATATTTAAATACTCCCCCAGCTAATTTCTGAACAATAAGCAATCCATCCTTTCTAATTCTTGATATATTTAACAAAAGAGCCAAGTGATATATCATTGCTTTTTTTTTTCAGAATAAGAATCATCATAAGCTCTATTAAGACAAAAACTTTCTTTACAAGATATTTTCTTATACCATTTAGAAAGTATTAAAATATTTTAATAATCAAAGAATTATATTTCAGATCTAACATTAATATATATGACCTTATCTTTGCAAAGTTTAAGTGGAAGGCTAGATTTTTTTATTTTTTTATTTTTTTTTGTTTTTTTTTTGTTTTTTTATTCAGCATTGTCTGTATATATTTTCATATGCATCATAATTTTCATGTACAGTGTAGTTTCTTTTTATATTTAAAGTTTGGAAGGTTGGGTTTATTATTTTCATTTACAAGCCAGCACCGGCCCAAACCCCATCTCCCATGGGGGTTTTTTTTTTTATTCATTTACTTCAAGTTTGACACGTCTATCCTTCAAGAAGATTTTTCACATTAAATATATGTGTCACATAATAAATCAATTGACTTAAAAATTATATAGATTGACTTAAAAATAATTTTTTAGTTATTAAAATATATACAAAATACACAAGACACCTAACAAACTACAAGTGTTTCATTGCATATAAGTCAACAGACCTAAAAACTAAAAATTCAAATAGGTATTAGCTACCATTGAAATTATGCATATTATATATTAGATTCATTTGTTAACTATCAATATATAATAACCAAGTTAATGGTTAATAAAAAATTGATAAAATGATAATTGATTAATCATACTAAAACATAAAAAATTTATTTTTAAAATTTTTAAAATGTTTTATGATATAATAATGTGTTCAATTGTATACATTTTCACCACATACATTATACTTAAGTACATATGTAATATTAATAGTCTATTTAATAAATATAAGAAATATCCAAATTTTGTGATGTGATTATTAAAATAGAAAGAAAATATTTAATTATTGATCCTCCAATTTATTTTCTTATTATTTGGCTACATACATGAATCCTACAATTAAGGTAGAAAACATGAAAACTATTATCAAATACACATCCATTTGCATGGTCTAAACGTAAGCATAAGATGATATAATTTACAAACAATTAGATAACATATTTAAATATTATAAAAATAAATATGTTTATTTTAAAGAGCCTTCAAGTACAGAGATAGATCATCGATACCATATTTAGAGATGATTAATTTTTAATTCAATTAGCTATTGGTAAATTACAAGGAGGTGTGTCGAATAAACTTAAATATTTATTACTATTTTATTTTATCCCAAAGTGATGTGAAAATTTTTGATACATTAAATTGATGAAAATCTATAAATTCATATTTCTCGTACTATCTAAAATAGCATACAATCTATTGACTTATCTAGTATCTAGCGTAACATATGAGTTTACTTTTTTTTGATTATAAATATGATTTCAAATAGGAAGAGCACATTACGATCAAATATCATTGAAGCTCAATAATACTTAAAAGATTCGAATGATTAACAAATAAATCTTTAAGATTTAAGATAAAATAAAAAAACTACAAGTTGATAATAACAAATATAAATACAATGATACTAAGACTATGAGATATGACAATCCAAACCAGACAGTATAACATTGGATTGGCACTAGTAACTTTTGAGTTTTTTTTTACTTTGAATTTATATTTTCAAACTTATTTTATTTTTTTTTTGAAATAATTTTTCTTATATTTTATATTAATTACATTTGCAGTACAATTTATATTTAACTTTAAAACAAATTTTATTTTATTTTGATTTTTGTAATATAATATTAATATATTAAATTTAATGTAGCACGCATGCTGCCTAGATTAACTTTAAACCAATCTGCCCTGCGGGCTGCGGCCCTGCCCACTACATGGTGGCATTGGCAAGGCAAGGCCAACTACAGCATGCTGTATGTGGTGGCTAACCCATGCTAGCCTAGGGTAGGCATAGGCTGGGCTGAGCAATAAATCATGCATAGCCCAATCATGCCAATTTTACACAACATGAATTCGACTCGACATAGCTAAGGACAGACGAATGCCTCAACCAGACCATCAAGTCATGCCGTAGATGTGTCAAGTGGATCGGACAGCCCGAGAATGACCCGCAGCACAATACGAATCAGTCATGTCATGTCTGACAGGGTATGGTCAAGAACCATACCTAGATCAAAGTCATGTATGCTCATTCCACGACTCGTGTTATGCCGTGTTGGGGTTGCATGGGCCTCATGTTGTGCCAAGCACTACTCACATGCCTGACAATTGGCACAGAATGTGGGAAGTGGGATGACCACATTTATAAAAAAAACAATCAATTTAAAATAAATATTTTTCACAGACAGAAGACCACGTCATTGTCCTATCAGCCAAATTTTTAAAAAAATAATTTTTATATATTTCAACCATTGGATTCAATTGCCAAAATCAGACTATCAGATTCTACCTAAAAAATTAAAATATATATATATTTTTTTTAATATTAAAAAAATTATGAATAACATATTGATACATGTTATTTTTTATAGTATATCTATAATCTCTTCTCCTCTCATAACTCTCATATTGCAATAATGACCTATTTGTATCCACAATTTGTTTACAACTATATTTTTAATTTGGTGGAACATCATTTTCAAAGTAATTTTGATAACGAGTTATGACTTTAAGGCCTAGACAAAGATAATAATAACTCAATTGAAAGATTTGAGGCCAAAACTAGGTTTTCTCCCATAATCTTAACCCATTCACCTAAAAAACCTAAAAAAATAGACAATGTTCAATAGTATGAATATGCTATAATATAATTAAAAATAAAAATACTAAAAGTGTCAAAATATTCGGCTCAGTATATATATTATAAAAATATATATACATATATATAATAATACATATGACATTTGTCACATTAAGAGACATATTGATTAATACACCAAAAAATATAATATATTGAATCTCAACCAAACCTAACTTAGCAGCAAAGTCTTTGAAATTAGATCAATTTCAAGTTCATTGATCCTTTTTATTTATCACTATAAATTTAGAGAGAAATGCATGAATAAATTAATTACTATAATAAGATTTTCTGATTACATTTTCATAGGATCCTAGATTAGTTTATATTATACAAATCTACTTTAAATTTAGTTATTGTAAAATTCCTAAATTGACCAGTAAAAATAACATAATAAAATATTTTAAATTAAAAAAATAATTAATATATAATAAACTTTTAAATACAATAAAATATTTACTATGATATCTTACATCTGAACGAGTCACAATTATATTGTATTCGCATGCATTACCGCCACTATTTCAATTCTAAATAGAAACTAAATAGAAAAGTTTTAATATTTTTTAAGATCATTTATCCTCATGATGATCTCAGCATATATGAGTATTTAGAAAGAATATGATATTCAAAATAAAATTATTAATATTATATTTAATAATACTTCAAATAATAGTGTAATAATTAATATATTAACAAGAATTATTAGAAACAAGTCTTTAGCTGATATGTTTCACATCATGTTTATGTGTTACATAATTAGCTTAATAGTACAAACAAAAATATAAATAGTTTTCTTGCATTAGAAAGTATAAAAAATTCACTAAAATATATTAAAAGACCTAACATACAATATGAGTTTCACTCTATATTTTTTAGTAGGTTTTTCAAAATAAAAAAAAATTCAAACGAATATCAGACATCATTAAAATTATACCTACATAATATTAGATTTATACACTACTACTAATACATAATATTCAAATATATCAGTAATAAAAATGACCAAATTATTATTAATGATTCATACTATGAAATAAAAATTTTATTTTTGAAAAATTTTTATAATATAATAAACATGTATTCATCTGTACATATTATCACCGCATACATTATACTTAGGTACATATATAATATTAGTAGTATGTTTAACAAGTATAGATAATATCTAAATTTTAATGTCATAATTATTAAAATAAAAATTAAGTATTTAAAATACTAGTCTTTTATTTTATTTTTTTTATTATTTAATTATTTGTATAAATCTTAAAATTAATGTGGAAGAAATAGAAAATATATTAAAATACATATTAACATATATAAACCAAATAAAAAAAATAAGATGACAAATTTCACAAATAATTAGATAACATATTTACATATTATTATATCAGATATGATAGTTTTAGTGATCCTCCAAATACAAACATAATACTGTATTCAAAATGATAACTTTTTCATTTAGTTAATTATGATAAATAATGAGGTTCTTCAGATAAGTGCGAACTGTCTCGATACTTAGATATCAATTATAATTTTATCATATCATATGATGACATAAAAAATTAAGATATATTGAGTTAGTAAAAATTATATTAATCCACATGTTTCGTGCTATCTAAGATAATATTATAATCTACTGATCTCTCTGATATCTAAATAATATTGAAGTCATTATTTTCTATAACTATAAATATTATTTCATATAAGAAATTAAAACTACAATCAAATATTATAGAAATATTGTAATGCTTACAAGACTAAAAATTCATGGAAGTCTTCAGGATCAAATTAAAAAACTACTAGTAAATGATAACTCGCATGACATCAAGAATATCAAGACTATTACTATGATTATGAGCTTTAGATATGAAAATCTTAACTATACAAACTGATCACAAATATTAGAGGACCAACATATTATTGTTGCTGATTATTGTTCATTGTAGTATTGTGCTTTATAATTTTTTAATTTATTGTTATTTGTAAAATCATGATTAAACTGAAACTACAAAATTAATATATTTTTTATTGTGTTGTGAATTTTATTCACATTCATTTACAGTGTAGTGCAATTTATTTTTAATATTTAATTTTTTTAAAAAAAATTATTATTTTATTTTAAAGATAAATTGTCTTAACAAAGTCAATGTTCATGGCCCCACTCTTGACATGCAGTGTCCACTGACTATAAAATTTTAATTACTACCAATAGCACTTGCAATGGCAATGTCCATGGCAACTAGAATGGACATTGGCTAGCTATTGGCATGGCCGGTCTGATTCAGCCACTGGATTCCAATGGTAGTGGCCACTGCCCAATAGGCATTGACCACTAGCCAATGTCAGCAGCTAGCTGCTAGCCAGCCAAGGTGAGCGAGCACGAGCAATAGCCAACCCAATCTTGCATGACCTAATCCAACCTGGCACAACCTAACATGTTAAACTAAGGAAGGCAGGCCTTCATGTGATGTCAGACCTACCTCACATAAAATCATGCCGGCACAACACAAATTGGGTACCCAATTTGTGTTGTATCAAGCAAGATACTACTCAATTAATACCTCTATCATGTTAGTATGACATGGTTGCCCAAGTGAACCTAAAAAATTTGAGTCATGCATCATGTCTGACACTACCCAATTCACACCTATACCCTGAAAAACCA
The DNA here is from genome assembly GCA_029783825.1 of Sapria himalayana. NCBI lineage: Eukaryota > Viridiplantae > Streptophyta > Magnoliopsida > Malpighiales > Rafflesiaceae > Sapria > Sapria himalayana. The sequence continues at coordinate 6,426,359 of JAREIK010003431.1, forward strand.
CTTGAACTTTCAGATACTATCAATAGTGTTGAAAAATGAGAAACAACTTTCAAGTAGTACGTGCCTAACACCACCAAAATTCTTGTAGTGTCGGCCTGGCACTATTTGATTGACACCTCTACCATGCCAGCACGACATGGTTGCCAAGGTGAACCTAAAATATTTGAGTAGTGGATTCCTGACACTACCCAGCTGACACCTCTAAATAAGAAACGACTTGAACTTTCCAAGAAGTTATTCGAAAAATGAAATTGATTATAAAATCAAACTAGTGGCTAGTGTTTAACTATCAACTATAACTCCTTATAAGTATAGGTATCAACTAGGCCAGATGGCCCGAGTATGACACAAGGCATGTCATGAAAATATTATTGTCCGGAACGACACAACAGGATCCAGCATTATTCTTGGACTAGCCTCGTGCCAGCCCACGCCATGGCTCGAAACTTGTCGGAACAATGATCCTAGCCCATGGCACAGCCCAACTGGCCAAACCTAGGCTAGTTTGGCATAGCTTGACCCAGCTTGGCATCATCCGACACAACCCAGACAAGTGGCGAGACATTGAGCCATGCCAAATTACCCGTTTTTAAATCTGTGATAATATTGTAAGGTCCATGCTAAAAAATTAAGTTGTATCGAGCATGATATGGTGGCCCAAATAAGCCTAAAAAAATAAATCATGCCAACTAGCCAACCCATTGATACTTCTACTTATAAGATGACACCACTAGAACTCAAGAAATTAAGAAAGCAACTTAAGTTAATTGATGTGAGATTTATTCAAACATCAAAGACACCCTAAAAAACATCAATCATGTTCCAACCAAAACTTGATAGATCTCTATGCCTATGTATTGATTATCGAAACCTCAACAAATTGACAATGAAAAATAATATTTATTCCCATCATAACTGAACTATTTGATTTACTTGAAGAAGCAAAATAATTTATAAAGCTGGATTTATGATCAAAATACTATCAAGTTCGAATAATTGAAGGTAATAACCTCATGATTACTTGTGTAACTCAAAATGATTCATATGAATTCCTAATAACATGCTAAGAAATATTTAATCTGCTAAAAAGGATATTATCAAAGATCTAACCCTAGCCTTAATGAATCATATTAAATCAAATGAAATTCATATCGATGCATCAGATTTGACCATTAGAGAGGTTTTAATGCAAGAGCCATCTAATTACCATTGAAAGTCATAAGCTCAATGAAATTGAATGACAATATACAATCCATAAAAAATAAATGATGGTTATGGTTCTCCACTTGTGAGCATGAAGATACCATCTCATAGGCACTCATATCTTGGGGAGAACAAATAATATGATAGCAAGTTATTTCAAACACAGAAAAAACTCATTCAGAGTAAATTTTATAGCAAAAATTCCTAGTAAAATTTGACTATATTCTTAAGTACAAGTTAAGAAAAGCTAACACAGTGATCAAACGAAACATTAAGATGAAAAATAGAACTTATTGAAATTAGTGGGCATCAATATCTCTCAAGAAAATATATCAAACAAAAATTACTCAAAAAGTTGATTGTCAAATCATCGAAATGTGTCATATTAGGGAAGATCAGAAGAATTTTGATAAAAGATAATTATCTTGTTATTTATTAAAGGGCAAAATTCATATGTCTCATTACTTAGAAAGAAAAAAAGTATATAAGAATGTCACGATTCCAAATGGAATGGTCATACATGTATTCATCGCACTCAGATAATTATGAAAAAAATAATATTATTGACTAAAAATGAAAAGTGGCATATATTCTTACGTGAAAACTTGTCTAATGTGCAATAGCACATGATAGAGCATAAATTATTTGCATACTTTCTACAACCTCTACAAATTCTAGGACCTTCATGAGTGAATATATCAATAATTTTGGCACAATTATAATTGTAATAGAATAATTTTTAAAATATGACACTTTCATTCCTATAATTAGAGAATGTCAAGCACAAAATGTAGCGAAATTGTGCATAAAGAACATAAAAAAAATATTAGAGTATTTTCTCCAATCATGATAAATGATTGGGAATGAAGATTTGAATAAATTTTGGATAAAAGATGATTTCCTTTATATTTACCAAAGAGAAAAAGTGATACGCATACGTCCATTACTCAGAAGTTAGAAAGAAAGATAATATTAGAATGTCATGATTCCAAGTGGATTGCTCGCACAGATATCCATCGCACTCTCACAATTATGAAATAGTGATACTAACCAAAATTAAAAGTGTTCAGAATCCTATGTGAAAACTTATGTGATATGCTAATTACACTATGAAGCATATGCTTGCGTACCTTCTATAGCCTCTATCAATTCCAAGACATTCATTGGTGAACATATCAAGGAACGTTATTATGCATTTTCCTAAAATAGATGAATTTGCAACAATTATAACTGTATAGAATAATTTTTTAAGTATGACACCTATATTTTGACAATAAAAGAACCATTAATGATCGGAAAGGAAGATTAATGAGCAGATTCTAAATATAATATGACTGACTTGTATAATATCATGATTTCAAGTGGATTGCCCATAGGTACTCATTGCACTCAAACAACTGTGGAAAAATTATATTACTGACCAAACATGAAAAGTAATATAGAGATCTATATAAAAATTTGTAAAATATACTAATAAGACATTGAAAAGCATAATTGCTTGCGTACCTTCTACAGCCCCTACCAATTCCAGGACATCCATTGGTGAACATATCAATAGACTTTATTGTGCATTTTCCTAAAACAAATGAGTTGGAAACAATTATAATTATAATGGAAAGATTTTTCAAGTAAGACACCTTCATTCCGGTGATAAGAGAATACTCGCATATGATAAAAGTAGCATATTACATAAAAAATATGATAAAATATTAGAATATTTCTCAAATAATTATCATAATTAGGAAAGAATATTTATGAGTAAATTTTAGATAAAACTATTCAAATTAATAAGATCAAGATTGAACTTTTCTACCAATATCCACCCACATACTAATAGACTAACAGAGAGGATAAATATTTAACTGGAGATATTTTGCAGCACATTACAAGTACATCACAACAACACTAGCCACGATTATTAGATATATCACAATTCGCTTATAACTCAAAGTAGGGATAGGAAAAAAGAGAGACGTACAATATCTAGCATGCAACTTGATACTTGCAAGATCATACTTGATTCCTCGATCCAAGATAGTTCACAAGGTCTTGATATAACTTTAAGTATGAAAGAAATTTTTGAATACTAGATAAAGTGAGTATTATTGCCTATCAATTGAATTTACCTTCAAAACTTAAGATTCATCCAATCTTTCCTATATGTATGTTATAATCATTTTTAAGAAAATTCAAATGATCATAAGCAAAGCAAGTCTCATCGAGCACCAATTAGAACAAAGATATTGTATGATAACATTAAATATATTTTAGTAGACCATATTATCTTATAAAAGAATTACATGTCAAAACAAGAATATTTGAAAAAACATAAATGACAACCTAATAACAAAGAAAGTTGATAATCAACTGAGTCATTATGACAATTTCAAGAAGGAATGTTAAGATCTTACAATAAAAATGCGACAAATACATTATCAAATTAAGTGGTTGAGAATTATAATGATCAAACCATTTTAACAAACTATAACTCTAAAAAATGGGTCCCTCTTTTATGAAGATCTTATAAGATTTCAGATAATTCACCATGAGCTCAATAATATTATTAAATTCTTTATAATTTTCTTTTTGTTTCATATGATGTAAAATCATGTTACTTGGTATGATTTCAATTATTAATGTAGGAGGTTCTCACTATATAAGAAAAATTTCCCCTAGCTTGTATATATTCCGAAGGTTTCATAATCATTTATAATTTTACTCTATCTCTCTCTAAAGTTTATCTTGACTCGTGGGTGTGACTCTCTTGGGTGAGATAAGAGTAGAATGACTTTAGTACAGAAGATGTATAATTCCTAGACTAAGGCCACACGTAACCACATAAAAACTTATGTTCCATAATAGGGATACCTAGCATATGGACTATCTCATGTTAAAAAAATACATTATCAAAAAAGAGAAGTAAGCACTTGCCTGATTACTTAAGCCTTTAGGTGAATTGATGTCCAGATAGTCATTATTCATAATTTACTTATAATAAGGATAAGGACGAGAAGTTTTTATCAAAACACAGACAACAAGTTATACCAAAGAGATTGTGTTACCCAAGTGCTTGTAATGAATTCCACTCTCAGCATCCTTTATCAAATGGTTATGTGCTTTAGTAGAAAATTGTTCAAGGAACATCTCCTGCAAGCAACGAAACACACTATTAGAGAGAAAAAAAATAAGACAATATTCACTTCGAGTTCCTCATATAACTAAAACATGTATCTTTCACAAAAAAAATAAACCACTATACTTCATCATCACCCTCAATGGCTCTAGTCTCTCCCCCCCAATTTTGACCTAGCATTAATTGGTCAACACATTTTAGACAAGTGTTAGGTGTATTACTTATTATATAAACTTTATTGTATGTCCTATAAGCACTTACATGAATAAGCAAAGAAGTTCGCATAATATAAGAATTATTAATTATATAATGGTGCACCAATCTTTTTTTTGTATTCTATTCATATTCCATGAATTTATTAACTTATGTTTCACTCATTTATACCTAGCAACATGATATCAAAACACGTAAGCACGAAGCATTGGTGGAGCCCAAGGCATATGCCTTTTCATTAACTTTTTTGTTTTTTTGTTTCTTTAATAATTTGAAATAAAATATTATTTTAAAAACATTTACATATTAAGATAAATATAAGAGTAGGGTATCAAAGATATTATAATAAATTATAAATAATAATTATTGAGGTTTAGTTTTGATTATTATTGTTTGTTATTCTTTTTATACTGTCAATATGATAAAATATAATAAAGAATAACAAACAATAATAATCAAAACAAAATATCAATAATTATTACTTTACTTGAGCATCCAATATGTTGAGCATATATGTGTGATCATATTCATAGTACCTCAGAATAAAATCAGATCTCCTGAGCATGTAATCTCAATGCCTAGTTAATGGCTAAAATATCTTAAATCATTTATTTAAAATTTAATATATTAAATTAATTTTAGTTGAAATATACCTAACTAATCATCTATTATAATAAATTATAATAATAATCTAACATATATTTTTGAATGTCAAAAGTAGTAAGCACGGAAGAGAACCTATTAAATCATGGTTTAATAGATTACTTTAGGTCATAAAAAGTTTTTCACAGTCTATATATCATACATGCACTCTTTGGAATATGAAACCCCAAATATTGAGGGACTTCAAATAAGTATCTAAAACTAAAATGGTGAAAGCTAAATTGAGAAATAAAAAGTCATTTCAAGAAGAATGATAACAAAATTAATTAAACCTTAGATGTAGATGTGAATACAATGTAAAAAGAAGTGATGCGGTATATAAAAAAGTATTTCAAAAAATTTAAGAGTATCTAAAGGAAATATTTACTTGCATAGAGAAATATGGTGGTGAAAATTTGAGGTTCAACAAATTATTGAGGAACACGAACAAGCTTGTTTTAAAAAAATATAAAAAACAAAAATAAAGACCTCATGAAGTTTTACATGGAGACTAAAAAGAAAATTAATAGGATATTAAGTAAAATTAAGTTAAATACATTCGATTAGTTGTATGATAAACTATTAAGTAAAAAAGAAAAAAAAATAATATTTATAAGTTGGCTAGAATGAAAGAAAAGAACATAAACTTAAATTAGATAAAGTGTGTTAAAAATACAAATAATCAAATCACATTAAAAGATGAAAAAATTAAAAAGAGATGAATGATGTATTTTAATGAATTTTTAATATATTCACAAATTAAGGTTTAGGTTAAAAAAATAGTAGATGACTAAATAATTTTAAATAGATAGTAAAGATAACATAACACTCATGAAAATTAGAGAATCTCCAAAGAAAATGAATGCCAAAAAAGTTCTAGGGCCTAATGGTATCTCTATTGAAATTTAGAGTCATGAGAGAGAAATACATGTTATGATTAACTAGTTTGTTTAATAAGATCAAAAAATATTGAATTAATAGTAATAAAATATTATATTTTTTATTTATAAGAACAAGAAAAATGTTTAATATTGTAATAGATATTAAGGTATTAATCTCATGAGTTAAATTATAAAATTTTAGAAAAAGTAATTGAACATAGATTAAGAAGAGAAACAAAATTTTCGAAGAATTAATTTGGATTTATGCTAGATAGATTTACCATGAAGCTATTTGTATAATTAAACAATTAATCGAGAAATATAAAAAAAATAAAAAAGATATATGTATGATATTTATTGATTCAGAAAAAAATTATGATAAAGTCATAAGAAACTTAATTGGATGGATATTATATAAAAAAATATATAAAATTTGTTATTGAACTAATCAATGATATATATGGATAAGTTATATTCAGATTTAGATTGGTTCAAGGCATCACTTACGAGTTTTCAATAATTATAAGACTTCACTATTGATTATTACCAAATCATTATATTTTTTGTTGGTTATGAATACATTAACAAGCAGTCTACGCAAAGATATTTTTTAGGATATGTTTTTTACATATGACATTATTAATTAATGAAATTAAAGAAAAGTTAAATAGGAAATTAGAAACAAGGAGGATTGTACTTAAGTCTAAGAAATTTAGGATTAGCCTTAAGAAGCAATGCACCTGAAATATAAATTTAATTATATTAAGAGTGATAATAATGTACTACTCAATATAAAAATATAAAAATTATTAAATATTAATCATTTTTAATATTTATGTTATATAGTAAATAAAGATGTAGAGATTGTTATGGATCTATCGTATAGGATTTTGGATTAACTAAATGGAGAGCTAGATCATGAGTTTTTTGTGAAAGATGAATATCAAATAGATTAAATAAAAAATTTTATTGAATATTTATAAGATCATATATGCTATATGAAAGTAAATATTAAGTGATCATGAAGAAACATATTCAAATGATTAGAGTAACAAAAATGAAGATGTTAAGATGAATATATGATAATACTAGAAATGATAGAATAAAAAATGAATTTATTAGAAATAAGTTTAAAATAACTTTTATAGATAATAAAATAAGGGAGACTTGTCTAATATGATTTGGTTATGTCAAGCACAGATCTTTTAGTGTACAAGTTATCAAGTGTGAGGTTATTTTAGTGAAATAAGAAAAAAAAATTAGAGGTAGATTTTATATGAATTGAATATAAATTATAAATAATAATTAACAATTAAATGTTTAATAATGGACATGATATTTATTAGAGTTGATTGAAAAAAATATATATATAGTCGACTCCAAGTAACTAGGACAAGACTTGATTGATGACGATGATGATTTATAATAAATAAAAGGCTCTCATTGATGATTGATTATAGAATCTCTAACTTATTTAAAGATAGATGCCCAAACTTAGAGTATTGAATTAATTGATCAATGATAGCCAAAGATCTAGAGGGGTTCTTGTGGGTCGAGAAAAATAAATACACTTCATTTTGCTCATTTCTAAATGAAGTCACCTATTTGGTCTATTGATGCTTCACAAAATATCCAACAATAAAAAAAATATCATAACTCAATTGTTTAATAAAATAATTAATTAAAACTAAATCATAATAAAACTCTAGAATAAAGAGAATCGTATGAAAAGAAATGAGCTTACATTGACATTGTCATGCTGCTAGATCCTATAATATTACTATTTGCCGCAAATAATTAAATGCTCTAAACTTAATAAAAAAAATAAAAAGAAATGTAAAGCAGAAAAAAAACATTACAAAGCACGACAACTTGACAATGGATTTTTGAAATAGGGACAAAACACTTTTTAAGCACCACCACGACATTGTCTCATCTCCACTGTACAAAAATGCCCTAGTAACCATTATATGACTACCATCACCTTATTGGTCAACTACAAAATTTTCATTGTATGTCCAATTACTATAATTTGTTCAGCCATATAAGTAAAAACCTCACAAACCTTATCTTAACCTTTCTAATACAATTACATTGTCATTGTCGTTGCCAAATGCAGGTGCACACTATCATGGGCATTGGTGAAAAATGCACTATCACACATCTCACTATGCACCACACTTCTCATAATGCCCCACACATCTTTCATGCACCACACATTGTCTGTGCACCACACATCTGACCATGCTCTCTCATGCATGCAAATATAGAATGTTGTGAATTTGTTCACTTAAATTTCATTACAATCTAATTTGTCAATGCTTGTATTATTATATTATTTCTATCAAATATTTGTGTCCAAATTATATAATGAGTTGACTCATCTTGATCAATTAATTTGTATAAAAATAGATGAGTAATATTATCATATTGATAAAATATCCTCAACTAGTACACTAACATAACTAAGTCCCAAACCTTTTTGTATGTATCACAAAAACTAAATATATTGGATACACTCTAATCAATCGACTATCATAAATGCACGAGTATTAGTGCATCAACCACTAGCAACTCATTTAATTTGGCTCAAAGTGACTCATTTAATACGTGTTTCATGTGTTATTGACTTTTCATCAAAGTTGCTCATAGTGAATATATGCATGCTTATAAATTTTTATTGAGTTATCCCATGTGATTCTATATTAATTTAAGTCATTTTTTTTACTTCTATAAGTGGTAAACAAAATAAACCTAAAGTACAAAAAGAAAAACACCACAAAGCACTACTAATTCACAATGGATTTTTGAAAAAGACTCAATACTTGTTTAAGCACCAACATGATTGTATCAGTACAACAACACAGGCCACCTTAGTAACCATCATCCTACCACCATCACCAACATGACATGTATGAAAAAACCTCATAAAACTCTATCTTAACCTCCACAATATGATGATACTATCATTATCAGTGCAAATGCAAGTGCACACTATCATTGACCCATGGGCAAGATGCACCACCACATATCTCATTGTGCACCTCTCTCTAGTCATTTGAAATACTTTGTTACCATGTGTTTCAAGAAGCTAGGGTTCAACCGAGGGAATAGTGAGAAAAAAGAAGAGAGGAAAAAAAAAGAATAAAAATTTTTGATGAATTTTTAAAACTAAAATGAAATAGTTGTAGCATATTGTGTTGGAACCTATTAGTTGAAAAAAAATTTTTGATGAGTCTCGAACTTGATACATATCATTCATGGACGAAGGTATTTGTCATCGTACCAAGACATGACATCATTTTGGTATCAAATAGTACCATGTAAAATTATTTATAAACAAATCCTAACTCTAATAACAAAATGAAATTGCCATCACACCAAGCCAACATCTTACTATACCACAACAAAATTGACATCATATGTCCAATGATTATAATCCGCTCAACCATCTATGTAAAAACCTCATGAAATCCTATCTTAACCTCTACAATATGATGATATTTTCATTATCATTGCCAAATGCAAGTGCATGCTATATTTGATCTCGGCAAAAAATGCCCCACCACATCTCTTCAGGCACTACTCTTTAGTCACTTTAAATACCTTGATACCATGTTGTTTTGGGAATCTAGGGTTTGATCGAGGGAGGGGAGAGAGAAAAAATAAAGAAAAAAAATAAATAAATTATTTTTGATTTATTTCAAAAAATTGAAAATGAAATAGTTGTAGCTTGTTGCGATAGAAATCATTAGTTGGAGAGACTATTTTCTTAATGAGTCTCAACCCATATACCCACTATATTTGAATAAAAGTATTCACCATCACACCAATACATGATTTTCCCTTAGTGCCAAATAATATCTTATAAAATTATTTACAATTGTATCATTAACTCTAATAACAAAATAAATAACTAACCTATGAACGATGCATGATAAACATACATTACTAATTGAAATATGGCAATACAAATTAAAATAATAAAATAAAATTAATTATTTTAATAGCTTTCTTAAGATGTTGTATATTTATCTGTAATATTGTTTGAAAGAAATATTTATGATATGTAGTTCTTTTTCATAAATATGTTAGCTAGTTGATCTTTAATAGGAATACATACTATATAAATTAACCCAACTTGAATCTTCTTACTAATAAAGGGATAGCCAATCTTAATGTTTTTTTTTTCACTAGTGAAAGACTAGATTTGAAACAATATGCATGCTCATAACTATCACATAAAAATATAATATTTTTTTGAACAAAAAATTAATTTTCTCAAGTAAATATTTGATTCACAAAAGTTTATTGGAAAGTAGAAACTAATGCAATAGTCTAATACTTCACCTTTGCATTTAATATGTTTATTATAACCTATCTCATATATTCTCAAGACACAAAAAATAATTATAATAAAAATATAAAATATCATGGTGGATTACTTGTTGGTCATAGTTGATAATTATACCCACCTATAATTTGTTTATCCAATTGCCCATGGGCGCCTATGATTATTAATGAAAATTTCAAGACTAAGTGTTTTCTTTATATATCTAAAAAAATAATGAACAATACATAAATAATCATGCCTAAAAAAATATCAAAAAATAATTAACTCTATTAATGACATAAGAAATATAAAATTTCATAATTATTAGATAATTTATTTTTTTTATGATTCTTTTATACTTGATCGAATTAGCATCTATACCTATGTCTATCAAAAAAATTGTACTCGAATTAGGTAAAGAATGTTTAAGTTCATACCCCAATAATTTATATTCTGATCAAATATCAAATGCATACTTCCTATGTAATAATAACATTTTTTCATTTGAATTAATTATGTTGTATTTATCTTGGGATGCAATATTAAATATAATAGGTGCTCTATCACATTGCTTATCACATTGCCAACTATAGTGATCAATAACCAAAACCTTTTGCACTATGGTGGATGGGAGTTAGTAACATAGTTACTCTAGGTTAAATCTAGATATATTATATTAATATCTTGTTATATATAAATATTGATAAATAAATTTATAGAGTTATTGGATACAATGTGAGTGCAAGAATGGAAAGGAAACAAAGTTAAAAAATCAATAAAAGAGCTTACTCTATTATATTTTGGATCGGATGAAAGTGTGAATGAGATTGGTATAAAAATAAATTATATTTTTTAAGAATTTGATAATTGATGTTTGGTGGTTGGAAATTAAACAATGAGCATTAATTTAGCATAAAATAGTATTTATTATTAACATGTATGTTCATCAAGTTGGTTTTTATAAAGAGAATTTTTTTGGAATCTTTAAACATTTTAGTTAAAAGAATTTTTTTTATTGATAATTTATTTTAAGCAGTGATTTAAATGGTTATGAAGTTAAGGATAAAATTGAGTAAGAGAGAATTTATAAATATCATGGTATTATAGCTAAGGATAAAATTGAGTATGAGAGAATTTATAAATATCATGGTATTATAGCTAAGGATAAAATTGAGTATGAGAGAATTTATAAATATCATGGTATTATAGCTAAGGATAAAATTGAGTATGTGATTTTGATATTGTTAATTCTTCTTAGAAAAATGAGAAATTTATTTAGTAACCTATATGAGTGAATATAAATTATGTGGTTATACTAGGAGTGTGTTTGAGTAATCGACACATTAATTTTTGATTTTTGTCTCAATAGTAAAAGTAAAGATTTTTAGAAGCTCAAGATCAAGTTTAATTGAGAATTAGATGATGAACATAGAAGAGAAATACAATAACATCATATTGAAGTATGCATCCTAAACAAGCATGCACAAAATCTTGAAAAATTTTGGGTTCAAATTTATTGCTTAGGCATGTCATGTAACATTGTTATGTGTTTGACATTCAATGTGACATGTGTGAGTTTCTTTTGAAAGGATTAGAACAAGTTTCTTAGATTGTGGTGTCTTTTGCTTGAGCTTGGCCAACTGCACAATAATCAATTCTCAATATCGAGAACAATGTGGCACAATTGGTCGAATTCATTAAAATTAACTTCATTCACGATCGGTGCATTGGTATTATTATGGTCACTTTTATCATTTTCAATGTTCTTAGAAATTTCCTTTATTCTCATTATCATTAACAACATCCTCCAATATTACTAGTGAATATAATTCATAATTTTAAGCATCAACATGTGTAAATTCTTTTACCAAATTGTTCTCAATATAAATGTTGGAGTATAAATTATGCAAAATGCCATACATTAAGTCAACTTATTTGTTTATACCTTTATTTCAACATCATCATTTTCACTTTTTTCAAGCATCAACATCATCATGTCAGATTGTGGTGGAATAAATATATGACATCAATTGTAATTGAACATGAGAATTAGTATCTCAACTTTTAGGAAGATTTGTTATTAGTTGTATGTGAATGTTCATCGTGAACATTGATCTTGATGGCAAGGTAGATCATTCGAAGGTGATATTTGTTTTCAGGAGATTACTTTGATTTTGAGTTGATTATCATAGTATTTTTATTCTAGTAGCCAAGATAACTTATTTTGAATATTGATGTCTTACAAATTCTCATAGATGGATGATAAATTATTTAGATGTGAAAAATACTTTTCTCATGATGATCTTGAAGAGAAAGTGTGTGTGGAATAATCACTTAATTTTTGAGCACAAATATTTTATCCATTTGGTTTGCACTTATATGTAGTAGATTATTTATTATTTTATTTGACTGATAAATTTATTTTATTAATTGTATGTGTATTTTATTTTTATTATTTGAGATGATTAGTAAAAATTTATTCAACTTAAGAAGTATCTTTAGTTGTAAATTTTGAAAAAGAACTTTGAGAAGCTCAAATAATTACTTAAGTTTGATGTGACTTATGATAATAAATCTATTATGTTGTTATAGATGAGGTATGTTTTAATACTTTTTAAGAAGTTGCTTTTTTTAGTTGCACTCTAGTTGGTATGTCTGCCGAGTCAAATACTGATCTTTTATTTGATGTAGGCTCTTCAATTACCTCAACTATATGCATAAGAATTATATGAAGTTAGTAATTAATATTATTTTTCCTACAAATATCTAGTAATACTTTTATGTAGTTGAAATGTTATAGTTGTCTCAAATACATATTGATTCATCCTTTTAGTTACTACATTCTATGTAGTAGTGTCAATACATGATATTTGTTGAATTATTTCATGTCTAAAAAAAAGATAATTAAAGAGAAATTTATTTCAAAGTTGTATTATTTTTTAATATTTTAATATTATAACCAAATTATTTTTTTATTATTTCATAAAATTTCATAAAAATAAATAAAATTTGAGTTTTTTTGTAAAAATAGATAATTATTTATATATAATATAATAATCACCAAAAAATAATAAAATATCTCAAATTATCATATGTAATTGTCATAAAAGATCTTAAAATGTCTAAATGCATAATATATAATGAGTCTCGATTAACATTCTCTTGTCATATCAGATATGAAGTTTTAATATATTTTCGTAACTGACATGTCTCGTAGAAAATAGAAACTATTCAATTAATGTTTAACTTCAAAATTTTTAAATTATCAAATGATGAATGTCTAAGTTGAAAGTGTACAATCAATGAAATTGTATTCAAATACCTAGAAAGGATCATGAAGGTAAAGAAAAATATGTACAATGCATCTTGCTTAATCTCATGAGAAGTTATTCACTTTGACCATCATTCCTGCACAAAAATATATATAAAAAAAATAATGCTATCATTCCGTTATTTATCAATATAATAGATTAAAAATAAATTATGAAGAAACTTAAGCACAAAAAAATATTTTTTATATTCTCTCAGATTGACTCGTGTGGACAAAATTATCAGGATTCTCATGTATGAAAAAAAACTCTAAAACAATTTCATTCGAAGATAATGGACAACGTTGAGAAAAGTCATATTCAGATTCTAACTAGACTTCATAGATTATTGAAAAAATAACTACCACTAAATTTTATATTTTTCTTAGATACAATCTTATTCATTAAAAAAATAAAAAATAGAGCATTATTTCAATTAAAAGAATATAGACAAGGTACAAAATTATGATATCAATTAGTTATGAGTTTCAATAAATTAATCATTATTAGTAGAATTATACTTATCAATTCAAAAATCAATAATGTTTTATTGTGATAATCAAGTCTCAACATATTATTTTCGATCCAATATTTCAAGAATATATAAAATATAATATTATTAATTATCATATGTTCACAAAGTTGCTTAGAAAATTGCATTTATATTTTTCTCTTTCAATTTGAGTATTTGACTATTTGTTACATATGTTCACCAGCTTTAAGGGGAGTAATGAGATTGGGTGTGATCAATTTATTTACATTTATTATTTTTTATTTTAATTTGTATATGAGCATCCAACAAGTACACTACCCAAACTTGAGTGTGTGTAAGTGTGTGTAAGTGTGTGTGTGTGTGTTTATATATATATCAATATTACTAGTTTTATAAAAGCAATGAAAAACATAAATATGTTTATTTCTCATTCCTGATTCCTCCTCTACTACTTCTCTCTCTCCTTCTCAAAAATTCTAGTTGATCAAAATCCTATTTGCCCAAAAATTCTAGTTGATCAAAATCCTATTTGCCCAAAACCCTAAATTAAACATGAAAAAATTAATTTGTTTTCTTAACAAGTATCATAATCAATAAAAATAATTTTATTTATAATTAGATTCATTAATCATAAATTAGAAAAAGTAGTAAAATTAAATTGAGATAAAATAAGAAAATCTATCACAATCAAATATCTAACAAAATATACGAGAGTTGAGAAAAATATGTGCATATTATCATGTTTAGTCCCCAAGAAAAAAAAACATGTATTGATTCATATAAGCAGGATGAACAAATATATAATTGTCAAAGTGTATCCATTGTGCAAATTGGACAAGTGGGAAACAATATACTTTCTTTCTAATGATGCGGGGTGGGTTGTTTCATGTACCACTTAGAAACAAGCCCCTTGTTGGAACACCAAGTGGGGGTTTAGTTCTAGTATGCATTAAATCTGTGGATCAAAAACCATCAATCTACAGTTGTATGTGTGTTCTACACTTTATGGTGAACAATTTGGTTGACATAGACAACACTGACAAAACTGAAACTAAATACAAACAACAATCAAAACTCAATGCTATACCGTTGCTTTGTTGACGAGAAAGACAACTTCTTGAGTAACCTTCAGATCATTATGCTCTCCCTTGATTATCCTCCTTATCCTCGACATTGGAAACCTGCAAGCAGCACCATCTTCATCACCAACCACATCTATCTCTCCTTTTATCTTCTTCTTTGGTCTGGCATTCATTTTTTTTACACGTCCATTTTCTACTTTGCTTCTCTCTTGGTTTTCTTCAACTAGTTGCACATCACGGCTTGATGATGAGGTTTTCACATCTATTTCTCTAGATGTCAAGTTGGTGATCTCATTCTTGTCTTTCTGTTGCTTTGGCCCTGCAGGAGTTTTCTTGCTCTCCGCTCCCACACTTGGTTCCACTTTGCTTTTCTTCATTGCTTTCTCTTCTTCTTCAGAGTTCTCAATCCTAGATGTGTTCCTCTCTGATATTTTCTCACCCTCTATGTGCTTTTTCGTTTTTACTTCTCCAGATTTTTTCTTTTTTACTATTAAATTCTCTGACCTGCAGTGATCTTTTTCGGATTTCGTTTTTTCTTTGCTCTTTCCTGCGTCCTTTTCTTCTACTACGCTTCTCGCTTGCTCTTCTTCTTCCACTAATTGGGGAACGCAAAGTGATGATATGATTGTCTTCGCTGCAGATTCTCTAGATGTACAATTTGCAATTACATCGCGTACATTTTGTTGCTCCCTGCTCCCTGCTCCCACACTTGATTCCACTTTTCTCTTCTTCAATGCTTTGTCTTCTTCTTCTGAGTTCTCGATCCTCAATGTGTTCCTCTCTGATATTTTCTCGTCCTCTATATGCTTTTTCGTTTTTACTTCTCCAGATTTCTTCTTTTTTACTTTTATATTCTCTGACAAGCTGTGATCTTTTTCGGATTTCGTTTTTTCTTTGCTCTTTCCTGCGTCCGTTTCTTCTACTACGCTTATCGCTTGATCTTCTTCTTCCTCTATTTGGGCATCCCGGCGCGATGATAAAATTTTCTTCGCTGCTGATTCTCGCGATGTATAATTTGCAATTACATCGCGTACATTTTGTTGCTTCATTTTTGCCGGCGCTTTCTTGTTTTGTGTTTCTCCACTTCGTTTCGCTTTCTTCTTCTTCTTTGCTGATTGAACATCATCATCGGAGTAATTCAGCTTTACCATGTTCCTCTCTGATGTTTTTTTCTCTTCTTTAAACATAGCAGTTTTTACATTGCTATTCTCTGTTCTGTTGCATTCTTCGTAGGATGTCATCTTTTTTGTTTTGTTAATCTCTGTCATGTTGTTTTCAATTTTGATCTTGGTCGATTTTTTCTTAGCTCTTTGCTGTCGACTTTGTACCTTCTTCGGTAGGGGTTTCCGTTGATGACCACGCGGGAAACACCAGCCCAATGGGGCTTCATGTGTTCAAGTAATTAAAATAAACATGATATAAATATCTAACATATGTGTGTGTGTGTGTGTGTGTGTGTGTGTGTGTATGAGTTACTAGGTGCGACCTCCAGCCCAATGGGGCTGTGGTCCAAACTCCAACATAACCCCCCTCCCTCCCTATCTCTCTCCGCCTCCCTCTCTCTCTCCCCCTCCCTCCCACATAGAGGTGTCAAACGTGCCGGCCCGGCCCGATCCGGCACGAGGCACGGCACGGTTCGGCCGTGCCTGGGCCGGCCCGGCACGTTCTTAAACCATGCCCGGGCCCGTGCCGTGCCCGGGTTAAGAACATCCCGTGCTGTGCCGTGCCTTGGCACGGCACGCCGGCACGGGATGGACCCATGCCGGTTCACACAGGCACGCGTGGCACTGGCGGCATGTCACGTGTGGCATGGCATGAGTCGTGACCCGTCCGGCCGTCCCCTGGCCCCCCCCCCGGTAAAAAGACCGCGGGTCGGGTCCAATCAGACCCGACCCGCGGTCTTTTCTGCCAATACCCAAGTCCCGACGCCCATGGAAGTATAGAACCGATCCGAGCAATTCCAACGGCAAAAAAAAAAAATTCAAACTTCACCGATTTTCAGCCCTTGGATTCACCTCCAACGGCTAGGGGGCAGAATCCAAAGGTCCTCGTGATTCTGCCCCTTAAAAATCTTAAAAAAATTCAAAAAAATAATAAAAAAATATCTTTTTTTATAAAAAAATATCTTTTTTTATAAAAAAATAGATTCTTTAGCCTATAAATTCTACCCCCCTCCATATAACATTTATGTTTTTCAAAAACATAAAACTTCTCAATACTTTTTCTCTCTTACATAAACCGTGCATCTCTCTCTCGGGCCTCGTGATTTTGATTTCGGCTTGGATTTTCGTGAAACTCAACTTGAGTTTTGAACATCAGAGCTTCCTGCGGTGCACATTGCACGTGACTGACCTCATTGCTTTTACCGGGTAATATATTTTACGTTTTTTTGTACTTTCTCTCTCTAAAGCTTCTCTCTCTAGAAAAACTTAGAAAAATAAAAAGTGACAAATACACCTGACAGGTATGTAAATTTGGAAAATGAAAATGTTAGTGTTACACAGACGTCTGTGGCTCCTGAAACTTTGGTTTCTCCTGTCGTCTCAACCCAAAGTTCTAAAAAACAAAAAACTAGGACTTCTGTAGTTTGGACACATTTTAAAATCATAACACAAGTAAATGTTAGGGGTGAGGAACTTGAAATGGCACAGTGCAAATATTGTAAAAGACTTTTAACATGCAAGAGTACATGTGGGACTGGGCACCTCAAGAGGCATGCTGAAATATGCTCCAAAAAACATGGACCCTTAGATCCTAGGCAAACCCAACTTGGCACTACATTTTTTGAGACTGGATCGAGTTCAGTCTCAAAGTTTACTCCCTTCGTATACTCCAGCGAGTTGGGTAGGGACGACATGGCCAGGCTCATCACATTGATGGGTTTTCCGATCAGATTTTCGGAAGATCCGAGGGTAGTGCGCATCATGCAGACTTATTTTTAGTCATTCTATCGTAGGATTCCTAGGTCCATATCTAGGAGTGACATACTAAAGATATATAAGTTATAAAAACAAAAAATAATTAAGGAATTTTTGGCATTTAGTGGAGTGGTGTCCGTGACGTCCGATATATGGACATGTCACGATGATTCTTCTTATGCATGTCTCACGAGTCATTATGTAGATTCTAACTGGACAATCAATAAAAAAAATATTAGGATTCACTGAGATTCTTCATCCTCATGATGGCCCGGCCATTTTTGAGTGTATGATGAAAATATTTAGGGAATATAAAATTCAAAATAAAATTTTTAGTGTCACTTTCGATAATGCTGCGAATAATGGAGTAGCGATCAATATGTTTGTTAGGAATATTAGTGACGCACCATTAGGAGAGATCTTTCATGTCAGATGCATGTGTCATGTTATTAACCTGATAGTTCAAGCGGGTATGAAGGTCTGTTCCCCCGCATTGGAAAATATACGCAATGCACTCAAGTATATTCGCACTCCTCGCAGACTACAAGAGTTTGGTAATCTCTGTTTGTCTGCGAATCTTAAGAAGAAGAAATTACAATCAGATGTGAGACATCGTTGGAATTACACGTACCTGATATTGGAATCATGTGTTGGATACGAACACGTGATATCCGACTACGTCAATAGTAAGAGTGGCGAACTTATTATTGACGACACTGACTGGGCTTCAGGAATTTCATTTATGAAATTCATGAAGATATTTTATGACACGACGAACATGTATTCGTCAGTTTATATGCCCACCACTTGCATTGCACTCCGTTGCATATGCAACATTAGTAGCATGTTTAGGAAGTATCGAGCGGACCCGACGCTTAGCCATATGGTTGCAGAAATGGAGACCAAGTACCTGAAGTACTGGTCCACCATTCCATCTCTTTATTGCCTCGCAGCATGCATGGACCCTAGGGCTAAGGTGGAAGGGGTTGAAAACACCCTGACTTTCATTTCCTTGTGCATGAACCTGGAAGAGCCACTTGAAGGGTTCATTTACGAGAAGTTGACAGACCTGTTCACATACTACGATACTAGGTATGGTGGTGGTGGTGGTGAGACTGTGAGTACGGACACTGATACCTTGTTCGGAGATGACGATTATTCCATAAACCTAGCGAGGGGGAAACGTAGGGGTGGACCTTCCCATAAGAGCGAGCTGTCTCGGTACTTAGATACCGATTACTGCTCAATCCTATCACCTTCTGACAATAAGAATCTTGATTTATTACAGTGGTGGAAATCATATGAGTCCGCCTATCCCGTGCTATCTAGGATGGCACGGGATCTACTGACTCCTCCGGTGTCGAGCGTAGCATCGGAGTCTGCTTTTTCTGTTGCAGTGAACGTGATTTCGGATAGGAGATCGAGATTACGTCCAGATATGGTTGAGGCCTTGGCATGTTTGAAGGATTGGGAGGAATCGAGATTTAGCATCAGTGATCGTGCTGAAGCTGGGACTGTGACAGACACTGCAGTCGCATCCACATCCACTACGATGGCGGAGGAGCTGATTGCCGATGATGATGATCCATATGATACTGATCTTGATGTTGCGGCTGATGATTCTCATTATATGCCGCTTGACGATTGATGCTCATCTGCTCTTTTTTTTCGATGTTTTTTTATTTTTTTTATTTATACACTTTGTTTGTACTTTGTACCATACGTTGTGTTGAAACTCATACTTATTTTGTTCGAACTATTGGTTTCAAAAGCATGATTGGTAATTTTTCATTTGTGTAGTTTAATTTTTTTTAATTTTAATTTTTACTTACTTAATGTATTTATTTATTATTTTACGATTTAAATTTTATTTTAAAAATTAATAACTTTAAATTTTAATATATAATTAATAAATTATAATAATAAAAAAAGCTAAACTTAATTGAATTTGATAAAAAAAAAATTTCTAATATTTGTTTGTTTTATTTAATTTTAAATTTTATAATTTTTACAAAAAAATATATTTTTTAATTATTACTAATACTCTATACGGTTACTTAATCAAAAAATTTACAATAAAAAAAATTCTAATCTGCCATTAGCCCGTGAGGCCGTGACCGTGAGGCCTCACGGACCCCGGTTGACCCGGTCCCGCGTTGCGGCTCCCGCCTGCCCGGCCATGCCGCCTGGCCTGTATGGCCAAGGCGTGCCCGAGCGGGCCCGGCACGGCACGGTAGCATGATCGTGCTCGTGAAAAACGGGCCGTGCCGTGCCGGGCCGGCCCGTTTGACACCTCTACTCCCACATCCTCTCTCCCTTTATCTCTCTCTCCCTCCCTCTCTCTCCCTCTCTCTCTCTCTCTCTCTCTCTCCCGCTCCTTCTCTCTCTCCCTCTCTCTCTCTCTCCCGCCCCCTCTCTCTATCCCTCTCTCTCTCCCTCTCTCTCTCCCTCTCCCTCTCTCTTTCTTCCTATCTCCCTCACTCTCTCTTTCTTCCTATCTCCCCCACTCTCTCTTTCTTCCAATCTCCCCCACTCTCTCTTTCTTCATATCTCCCCCACTCTCTCTTTCTTCCTATCTCCCTCACTCTCTCTTTCTTCCTATCTCCCTCACTCTCTCTTTCTTCCTATCTCCCTCTCCTTCTTTCTTCCTATCTCCCTCTTTCTTCATATCTCCCTCTTTCTTCCTATCTCCCTCTTTCTTCCTATCTCCCTCTCTCTTTCTTCCAATCTATTTCTCTCTCTTTCTCTCTCCATCTCTTTCTCTCTCCCTCTCTCCCACTCTCCCCCTATCTCTCTCCCCCTCTCTCTCACTCTCCCTCCCTCTCCCTCCCTCTCTCCCTCCCTTTCTTCCTATCTCCCTCTCTCTTTCTTCCAATCTATTTCTCTCTCTCTTTCTATCTCCCTCTCTCTCCATCTCTTTCTCTCTCCCACTCTCCCCCCCTCTCTCACTCTCCCTCACTCTCCCTCCCTCTCTCCCTCCCTCTCACTCTCTCTCTCTCCCTCTAGTCCCCTCTCCCTCCCTCTCTCTCTCTCTCTCTCCCTCTACCACCCACTCTCTCTTCCCATGTCTCTCTCGCTCGCTCACTCTTTCTCTCTCTCCCTCCGACTTTCTCCCTCACTCTCTCCCACTTTCTCTCTCCCTCCCTCTATCTCCCTCCCTCTCCCCCTCTCTCTCCCACCCCCTCTCTCTCCCACCCTCTTTCTCTCCCCCTCTCTCTCCCTCTCGCTTGCTCTTTTTCTCTCTCCCTCTCTTCGTTCCCTCTCCCTCTCTCTTTCTCCCTCTCTCTCTCTCCCTCTTTCCTTTTCCCTCCCTCTCTCTCCCTCTTTCCTTTTCCCTCCCTCTCCCTCCCACTCTCTCTCCCCACCCTCTCTTTCTCCCTCCCTCTATCTCTCTCTTTTTCTCCCACCCTCTCTCTCTCTCCCTCTTTCCTTTTCCCTCCCTCTCTCTCCCTCTTTCCTTTCCCTCCCTCTCCCTCCCACTCTCTCTCCCACCCTCTCTTTCTCCCTCCCTCTATCTCTCTCTTTTTCTCCCACCCTCTCTCTCTCTCTCCCTCTCTCCATCTCTCTCTTTCTCCTACGCTCCCTCCCACTCTGTTTCTCTCTCTCCTTTCTCCCTTTCTCTCCCTCACTCCCCCCCTCTTCGCTCGCCCCCCTCTTCCTCCCTCTCTCCCTCCTCTCTCCCTCTCTCTCCTCCCCTCTCCCTCTCTCTTCCACTATTCCTCCTTCCCCCTCTCTCTCCCAATATCCCCCCCCCTCTTTTCCCCTTCTCTCTACCTCCCTCTCTCCTTCTCTCTTTTTCTCTTTTCCTCATCCCCCCCTCTTGCGCCCTCTCTCCCTCCCTCCTCTCCCCTCCTCTCTCTCTCCCACCCTCTCTCTCCCTCCCTCCTCTCCTTCTCTCTCTTTCTTCCAACCCCATCTCTCCCACCCTCTCTCTCTCTCCTTCACTCTACATCTCTCCCTCCCGCTCCCTCCCCCCCTATCTTTTCTTTCTCTCTCCCTCCCTCTTTCTCTCTCTCCCTCTCCCTCCCTCTCTCTCCCCCCCTCCTCCCCCCTCCCTTTCTCTTCCTCTCTCTTTCCCTCCCTCTCCCTCTCTCTCTCCCCCTCCTCCCCCCTCCCTTTCTCTTCCTCTCTCTTTCCCTCCCTCTCCCTCTCTCTTTCTCCCTCCCCCTCTCTCCCTCCCTCTCCCTCCCCCTCTCCCTCCCCCTCCCCCTCCCCCTCCCCCTCTCCCTCTCCCTATCCTTCTCCCTCCCCCTCCCCTCCCTCCCCCTCTCCCTCTCCCTCCCCCTTTTTCTCTCCCCCTCCCCCTCTCCCCCCCTCCCCCCTCCCTCCCCCTCCCCCCCTCCCTTACCCTTTTTCTCTCCCTCCCCCTCTTTCTCACTCTCTCCCTCTCCTTCCCCCTCTCCATCTCCCTCCCCCTCTCCATCTCTCTCTCACTCCCCCTCTCCATCTCCCTCCCCCTCCCCCTCTCCATCTCCCTCTTCCTCCCCCTCTCCCTCCCCCTCTCCATCTCCCTCTCCCTCCCACTCTCCATCTCCCTCTCCCTCCCACTCTCCATCTCCATCCCCCTCTCCATCTCCCTCCCCCTCCCCCTCTCCCTCCCCCTCCCCCTCTCCCTCTCCATCTCCCTCTCCCTCCGCCTCTCCATCTCCCTCTCCCTCCCCCTCTCCATCTCCCTCTCCCTCCCCCTCTCCATCTCCCTCTCCCTCCCCCTCTCCATCTCCCTCCCCCTCTCCATCTCCCTCCCCCTCTCCCTCCCCCTCCCCCTCTCCCTCTTCCTCCCCCTTTCCATCTCCCTACCACACCCCCCCCCCCCCTCTCCCCCCCCCTCTCCTTCCCCCCCTTTCTATTTCTTTTTCTTCCCCCCCCCCCTCTTTCTCTCTTCCCCTATTTATCCCTCTTTCTCTCTCTTCCTCTCTCCCTCTCCCTCTCGGTCCCCCTCTCTCACTCCCTCTCAATCTCACGAAAGCATGACATATCAATCTCAATGATAGAGAGTAGCAGATAGGAACAAACCCGTGGTTTAAAAATTAAGTGTTCCTTATTCCACCAATGTAATTATCATGTCATTCGTACCTGTAAAATAGATATATATATATATATATATATATATATAATTGCTTATTTATTATTGTCCATAAAGGTGTCACATGTGACAAAAGGGACTAAGTGAGGTTAGCTTGGCACACCCAAATGGCCCATCTTGGGTAATTAGAAATGCTAGGTTATGATGGGTCATGTTGGGTTGAGTTAATATGAGCTAAAACCAGCATGATTGGACCCATGCTGCTATAGTCCAGCCCCTTACACCTAGGCATGGGTCATGGTAGCATGCCTATTGCCATTGCTATGCTACTTACTTTTAGTTTTTTATTTTTATTTTTGAAAATTAGTATATTATACTAGTGATATATATAAATATAAAAAGAATTATTAAGAAATTACATATAAACTACACAAACATTTAAAAAACATTGCGAGAATTTATGAAAATATAAATAAAATAAAAAATGACTTTGAATAACAATACAACTATAAAAGCAAAAGCAAAAACATATCAATTCAATATTAGTCTATGTGATTTAGATCATCATACCTCATAGTCTCAACATCCTTATTTTCATGTGTATCTGCGTCATCATCCAGATTTAGCTATCTAGTTTTATATTGAAAACACATCAGAAAATTTTATATATTTTTTAAGTAGAAATTGCTTTAATGATATTTTTTGTAGCATACTCTTCTTATTTAAAATCACATTCAAAACCATATATAAAACTAGACTCTGATATTATACTAGACATGAAGGAATTAGTAGAATATGTGTCATTTTAATTTATATAACACATGAAATATTGATTGAAATGATTTTCACCAATTTAATATGTCACAGTTTATAATCTAATTATGGAACAATATAGAGGAGTAATCAGTATTTAAGTATCTCGACAATTTTCTCTAATCAGACGAATCTTCCTAACATCTCATTCCTACTTGTCGATTAGGGACCCTATGATATGTAAGCTGAATGTATTTATGCATAAGATGAAATAGTTTATGATCTTATGAAATTTTAATTAATAAATTCATGCTAGGAATGAATTTTATATATGATCTTTTGAAAATTTAATTAAAAAATTCATTTTAACAATAAATTTTATCATATCTTTTTATGCATATTCATAGTAGAAAGTGAAGGGTTTCATTGGCACAGCTTCAAAGACTGTCACTATGTTAGGTTTAATTAAGAACTAATGTATCATATCTTTTGGTGCATTATTCAGCATCTCTCCTATATTTTTCATTGTCACAAACATTCATACACACACACACACACACGCACGCACGCACACACACACACACACACACACACACACACACATATATATATATATATATCGAGTCGAATCTTTCTCTATGCCGTTATAATTTTTATTTTTAATTATCTAAAAATGTTTCATACTATTAATGTTTTTCTATTTTTAGATTTTTAGGCACGTAGGCCAATACTGGCCTATGACTAGGAGATAACCTAGTCTCGGACATTCAGTTGGGTTATTATTATAATACTTATCTATGTCTATTTCATTTTCATAATAGTCATTATTTTCTATGTGTATTTTTCTAATTTAGCATTTTAAAATGGTTGTGGGGGGAGGTATTTTTTATTTAATTTGGTTTTTATTTTAATAACTATAAAAAATAACTAAAAAATTTAAAAATAAAATACATAATGTTCATCTTGAACCAATGTGCCAATAGGAAACAAGTCTGCAAACCACAATATGCAATCACCTTGTGTCAACAAGAAAAAATAATTGCTCGCTAATATAATATTTTATAATTTATAAATTTTAAATTACAAAAAAAAAATAAAAAAAAACTAACAAAAAAAATAAGGGTTGACTTTTGATATTTTGAGAGATAAGAAAGAGAGGGAAGGGTTATAGTCACAATTTAAATCGAGAGATTAAAAATCCAACATCCATTGGATTTGTACCTTGGAAGAATTCCAATGAATGGGATTTACTTTGCAATTATATTTTGTTTTGTCTATATATTAAATGTTGATGCTTGATGGCATGACCATGAGCTTGTCACCGTCCTATCAAAAATGATGGAAAACAACCATTTAATAATGCATGCATTTTTTTAAAATGAGACATGGGGCATGTGCCCGTTCCACCATTTGTGCATGTCATGCCAAGCATGAGTCATGCCATAGGCTGGCACGAGGCAAGTTCGATCACAACTATGGGATTCATGTTTGTGTTGGGTTTGATGTGGCATTTTCATGCCATGCATTGGGCTGGGCTTAGGCCTCTCAGCCTAATTAACACCTCTAATTATTTATGTGTTTATGTGTGTGTGTGTGTGTGTGTTTTTATATATATCCTACCATATATCCGTCCATATATATATCAAATATATATTTAATATTTATGCGTGTGTGTGTGTGTGTGCATATACTAAAAAGAAAGAATAAATTAGAAATGAAAATTAGAAACATACAATTCCTTTTATATAATTAGGAACTGAATTGAAATGGATTAAAAATAAAAATGACATATTATGAAAAAATTAGAAATAGAAAAAAAAATTATTTCTAATTAGCGACAGATTATTATATATTTTTTTATGACAATTCACTAATTGTGATGCGCTATGGTGAGCGGATATGCTTACATGACATTTAGTGATAGAAATTTATATATTTTTATTTTTTTTTAGAAATATAATACTTATATGTTTATACACTTAGCGATGGTAATAATTTTTGTCGCTAAATGAGAAATATATTATCCATCCGTCACTATTTCATTTTAAAAAATTTAGTGCTGGAATAATATTATGTCATTAATTTAGAAATTAAAATAAATTATGTCACTAAATTATAATAATTAATTTTATTGAAGAATAATTCAAAACTTTGAAAAAAAAAGTTAGGGTTTGAGGGTTTTTAATTTTGATTCCAAGTTCATCCAAATTGTCTTTGGAATTCATTTACTCCAATTATTGATCGATGCATAAATCATCCATTTTTAAGGTATCAACTTTTGTTTTTCATTTTAACCTATATGTATTGTATTCAGAAATAGCTTTTTGTGCTTTTTGATGTAACTTTAAATTTTTTTTTTCATTTTTAATATTATTAATGAGTTCTCTCTTCTTGTTTTGTTGAATTAATATTATTCTAATTCATAAATTATATATTTATATTTTTTTTCACATACTAGGATATGTTAAATTTATGTGTTACCTAATTAAGGTATGAAATTTTTGTGTGTTTTATTATTTAGCCATAGTTTTGATAATGCTAATTAATTTGGAATTTGTTTGCTTTCTAGGATTAGTTGAAATATAATAATTTTTAAAAGAACAACTTATACAAATGGTGCAACTTTAATAATGAATAATTTAAAATTACCTAAACAAATATAAAAAGTTTAAATGTAATAAAAATGAATAACATAAAAAATTTTCAGGGTATGCAATTAGAAGGTTGAAACATAATGAACAATTAAATAACTAAAAAAAATTAGAAGCTTATTTCAAAATTAATAAAGTTGTTTGATCTACACTTCACTAATGGTGCAATAAAATAAAAAACATCTCTCATTATTTAATATAAAAAAACACATTACATATAATAGTTGGTAGATGACTATTTATACAATATGCTCATATAGATTAGTAAATATCTTTATTAATTTATTAATATTCTTCAATGATAGTTGAACTTTTTATTTGTCATTTTTTCATAGACAATTTTAAATGCATTGGCATTATGATTTTTTTTTAGGATTTCTATTATGTAAGATGCACTTTTCTAATTAGTTAGTACAAATTAATAATTTAGAAATCAAGAATTATGACATTACAAATTTTTATTTTTTTTTATTAATGCAATTTCATCCAATATAGAAAATATTAAATATTTAGTTTTTGTATATGACAAAATTACTACTTATGATTTTTGATAAATATCTAAGAGATTTAAGCAATTCGTTTAATCTTATTATAATCCAAAATTATCTAATAATGGTGTTTCTACCACTTTTTTATTAGATTTATATAATATCATAAAAATATTACAAAAAATTTATTACAAATAAATATCTATCTATGTTATTATAAATCAAAAATATTTATGTTATGTGTTATAGGAATAAAAAACATTATATGATTTGGTCGTCAATTGATGAATGTAAGACTGAAAGATGAGTTTTTAATTAATGAGTTTGTTGAGGGGATTAAGAAATATATTGATTTTTCTGAAAAACAATCTGAATTTATGAATGAAACAAAAATAAGATGGTCATGTAATAATAGTAAATATCAAAATCGGAGTTTTCAAGATGTAGACACGATGTGATATCATCTTACAAAAAAAAGATTTGTTAGAGATTATTATGTTTGGTATTAATATAGAAAAATAATTGTGTCAGAAATAACTAAGCATCATGTACATGAAGTATTGATTCAAATGTTGCAATGGAATATGCTAATCTCACTGATTGATGTGAAATACTGTTGAAGAATTTTATTGGAATTCATTAAATCCGAATGTCACTGATGATATGCTAATATCATTAGCAAAACAATTTAATGAAATGCTGAAAGTATAAAGCTTCAAAAGAAGAGGTTTAGCTAGGTAATCCATATGACCACTCAAAATTATATGTGGTGGCCATACTTTGAATTAAAAGACAAAATATCATTTTTTTAGCAAGGTATTCTGATATAATATATTAGTTGTTATCTGAATTATTACCAAGTAATAATGGTATGATAGATAGCTTTTACAGCACAAAAAAGTTAATACGAGATTTTAGTTTGTCTGTTGAATAAATACATTAATGCATTAATGATTGCATAATTTAGTGGGACATAGTAAAGGTGTCAAGTAGGTCATGTAGCTTGGGCTTGGCATGAGGAATGACCCGATTGAGCAATGCCTAGGCTCATGTCAGGCTGTCTTTAGGCACAGTTCATGTTGTGTCATGCTAAGGTCTCCCAAGTCTCATGCCTGGCCTAACATGGCTCGACTACCTGGCCCGAAGGCACGGTTCTTCAGCATGACCTAAATTATGCCCCAGATCTCAGTGTCGGGTTCAGGCATGGTCGAACACAACTGCCTGTGACACCTGTTTGCCTGACTTTCATGACCCATTGGACTTCAGCTCGACCTCGAGCCCATAAGCCAAATCTTCTAGAATTGTCGAGTCTAACTAACCAAATGGTCAAAAAAAAGATGCACGCACCTTCGGCCGTTAGAACTAATGGCTAGGGGTAAAAATTCGACAGCTATAGAGTTTCTGCCCAAAAATATATTAGAAAAATTATTAAAAATTCAAAAAAATGTTTATTTAAAAAAATCTTTTTTCTTATCTATAAATAACCTCCTCGCATTTTGCTAATCTCTATCCTATTTCTATCCACATTTCTTTCTCTCTCTCTCTCTCTCTCTCATATTTCCGAACTAACTAATGGATTCGAATATCTAACATCGCATATCATCAAGAAAATGGGTCTACACTTTACAGGTATTATTTTTTAAATTTTGCATAGTTTTTTTTATTTTTATTAATAATTTAATATAAAATAATTTTTAAATAAAAAATAATAATTTAGAATATAATTATTAAACTCATAAAAATTATAGTGACAATAATGAAATTAATATTAATGTAAACATATATAATTTTAATATAGATAGTGATAACCCTATGAAAATGTTCGAGGATGTCAAAACTTTATTTTCTTCAGTGGCTTCGACCCAAACATCTAAAAAAATTAGAAGAAAATCAATAGTTTGGACTGAATTTAATATTATACAAAATAAATATATTAGGGATATCGATGAAGAATTGGCACAATATAAATATTATAAAAAAATATTAACCTAAATGAGTGCATGTGGGACTGGACACTTTAAGAGACATGCCGAATAATACACCAAAAAACATGCTGTATTAGATCATAGTTTAGTCTCTATGTTGACTCCCTTCATATACCACAACGAGTTAGGAAGAGAAGACATGGCCAAACTGATCACCACGATGAGTCTTCCAATTAAATTTTTGGAGGATCCAAGAGTAGTCAATATCATGTAGACCTATTTTCAGCCTGCATATCATAGAATTTCTAGGTCCACGTATAGGAACGACATACTAAAATACTATAAGTTTGAAAAATAAATAATAATTAATAAATTTAGGAAATATAATGGTATGGTGTTCGTGACATCTGATATTTGGACTAGTCGTAATGATGCATCTTATGCATGCCTCACCACCCACTATGTATATTCTAGATGGATACTAAATAAAAAATATTAGACTTTTCAAAGATTCTCCATCCTCATGATGACCCGATCATTTATGAGTACATGATAAAAATCTTTAGAGAATATAATATTCGAAATAAGATATATAATATCACATTTGATAACATATTTAAAAATAGAGTAGCCACTAACATGTTTGTTAGGACCATTAGAGACAAGCCATTAGAATAGATTTTCCATGTTAGATATTTGTGTCACATCATTAGCCTCATAGTACAAGTGGGGATGAAAGTTGTTTCCCCAACTTTAGAAAAAATATGCAACTCACTAAAATTTCTTCATACACTTCATAGGTAATAGGAGTTTGGTTGTCTTTATTTGTCTGTGGATTTAAATAAGAAGAAATTCTAATTAGATATGAGATACTATTAGAATTACACATACCTTATGTTGGATAAAAATACGTGATATCTGACTACGTCAATAGTAAAAGTGACGAACTTATTATTGATAATATTGACTGGAATACAAGAATTTTATTAATGAAATTCTTGAAGATTTTTTATGATATAACGAACATATTTTCATCCGTTTATACTCCCATGATTTGTATTGCACTCAGGTGTATATAAAACTGTAGTAGAATGTTTAAGAAGTTTAGAGATGACTCAACATTTATCAACATAGATCTTGAGATGGAAACAAAGTACTTAAAGTATTGGTCCACCATTCTGTCTAATCATGATTTACTCTAATATAATTTTCATGCATTAACTTGTTTATCAATTATAGTCTAATATGATTTACTCATAAGATAAATGCATTACAATGTATTAATGCTTTATTTTGGTTTTTGTAGAAAAGGTATAAATAGAATAACACTTTAGTAGTCTCGATGAAGAATACATAAAAATATGTGGCAAGTAAAAGATATAATGATAAGCATGATAAATTGAGAAAAAAGTATAATAAAGATGCAAAATCTAATAATGTCCCACTTAATATTTGCATTAAGTGGTGGGAATACTGGAATAGTGAAGAGTTTAGTGTCTTATCCTAGATGACCCCACACAAGTGACTTAATACTAGCCTGATGCACCTCCCACTTTCCTCACAAAATCTTTTGCTAAATCCTTCATGAAAATCTTTCTTCTCCCAAGATCTTCATGTATTGGGGTTAGATTTGAATGTCTCCAAGAGTGTAAGAGTGTCAGAACTATTTAAGGGATTGATTCTCTTCTCAATGACTCATTTATTAGAGGCTTTGGGTCACTCCAAGCCAATATATAAGAAGATATGAGAGGCACAAACCGTGACCCCTACCTCTTGAGACCCCCTTCCCAAATCTATCATTATAAACAAGATTTTCCATAGAAACAATAGAGATTTCCCATCATTAAAGCCGAGGAAACTGGTTGTTTCTTCTGATTACGATTCGGATGCATCTGAGTATATCATTGAATAAAATGGTGTCCAAAAATCCATTTAAGGTAAGCTTAACATCTATTCTTCTCACATCTCATATGTTAAATATTTTTCAAAGTTTCAGTTTCAAAAATATAAGTCGATGTAGGATGTGCAGATGATCTATGGTGCTCCTCATGCCTAAATGATGATTCCAAAAATCTCAAACTCTTTTGCTCCAATTCGGAGGAACAATTTCAGGTTAAGGGTGAGTTTGCTAAAAGCAAAAATCATGCAACAAGTAATAATCATGATAGAGGAAAAATTTTAGGAAACATGAAAACTACTATTTCACATATTAATGATGATGAAGGTAAAAATTTAACTTCTGAGCAATATAAATCTATTTCTGGACATGCTGGAAATAGTAATGATCTTTTAGAAATAGGCAATGAACTACTAGAATCAAGTAATGAATATGCTAAAACTCAAGGGAATTCTAAAAACTATAATATGAACACTAAGAAGGCTAGCTCAATTCCTCATCTCAAAACCTTTGCGAAGAACAAAGCTCATTTGTGTAGTTTGTTCTCAAAAAAATAGATCCTTATCAAACACTATGAAGCTTTTCTTCTTTCCTCGAATTGATTTTCATGCTTTCTATGAACCATAGGACCTAAACCAAAGTATAGAGCTTTGGAAATATTATCTAGTAGGATACTTTGTTACTAGACATCTAAGATAATTCTTGCTAAAAAAATTAATGGATAAGTTGTGGAAATTCAATGCTCAAGCCATCCAACATCCTAGCGGTTAGATTTTTTTTTAATTTAATTGTTTTTTGGATATAGAAGAGGTGTTAAATGTTGGACCTAACATTGTGTCTAATAGACCTCCTTTATATCAAACTTGTGCTTATAGGATTTTATTATGGGTTAAAAGAAATGGCAAATATTCTTTTATGGGTGAAATTGGAAAATTTTCCTATTCACCTTTGAAATCTGATTGGCCTAGGTAAGGCCACTAGTTACTTTGATAAGTATTTGCATATGGACAAACTGACCTCCAATATATCAAAGATATCATATGCCCATGTACTAGTTGTAGTTGATCTCATGAACTACCTCATGAGATCACCCTAAACTTTCCAGATGGTTCTAAAAACCATCTAGCCAATAATATATGAACACCTCCATGTTATAAAGCATGTTCTACATTTCTACATGTTTGAAGCAGCTATAAGAAGCAAAAGTATGAAACGAAGGCAGATGAAATTTTCCCCTCCACTCTAAGCCTAGGAAGCAATAAATCTTCTACTAAAGGCCTAATGCCAATAGCGGAAAATGAACACCAAGTTGTAGAGAAGGAAATCTCATAGAAGACTACTAGAAACACACTAGTGAAAGATGTATAGTTAACTTTATAAAATGTCGATGGGAAAACAAAAGAAGACTTTAAATGCCAAAAATAAAACAAAAGAAGACTCTTCAAATTCTTCTCCTACTAAGAACATGATAGAGACACAAAGACAATAGAAGGATACAAATGAGTTTATCACTGTCACTAATAAGAAAAATAAAAAGGACCTACCAAAAGAAGGTCATTCACTCAAGCTTCAAAACAAAGGAGTGACCAACGCCAAGCAAAGCAAGAGCATTCCCCCTCATGGACCATGATGACAAGGAATAAGGAGTACTCAACTCCTTAATAATTGAGTTTTACTTTTGGTCTGATTTATATTTCCTATAGTGTTTATTTACCTGTTGGAGAATTGGAGGCTAGTTAAGAGGATGTGACTCTAGTCACTCTCTAAACTCTATCCTGATGAGTTTTTTGGGTGAGGTGGTGATACCTCTAGGGTTGTGCATGTTCATGTGTGATGAAAACAAGTGGTTAGATGTGTTGGGTAATTGTGCTTTTACAGTTGTGATTTTAAGATACAGAAGAAGAAAGAACAACAAAACAATAAAATAACAAACGATATATATATCCAATTCACAATCCAACCATGGCAAAATAAAAAAAAAGAAAAACAAAAACTAGAAATAATGTGGATCACTAGTTGCTCAGTACGACTAGCTATATCCACTAGAAAATGCTTATGTATTACATATTAAACTAACAGAAGTCTTATAGTATGTGCAGCACAGAAACAGTCATGATAAACCATAGAGAGAGAAAGAGAGATGATGATGAATAGTTCCAGATCGAGAAAAACAATAACCCAAAAAATAAAATACAAAATATTTATATTAAAACTTTCTCGGTTCAATAACCGGTCCGCAGGACCTCCGTTATTATGCTACTGCTGCATTCCTAGCCTCTTAATATTTTCTTTCCTACACTTACATAAAAATATTAAAACAAAAATATTTAGTTATATAAACATATTTCAAAATAAATTATATATATAGCAAGATGTACTTAGGTTTAATTTTTGCACAAATAGTCATGGTTTGCCTACTTTGGATTGGCTGACATATTGTTCAACGTGGAGAAATCACCTGACCATTTCACACTAGATTCCCTAGAATTAGATGCATGCTTGGATGCACCTGAAAAAGAAGTTTGAATTAAACTCCTTTTTTAATGGAGATATACAGTCTGTGAACAAGTGTGCAACTAGTCACGCTCTATACAAAAAACATATGTATAGATGCATGGAAGACATATAAACTGGATACGTACATGAATTATACATATTCTAAGTTCATCACGGATGTGCTGAAACCTAAACATGAACTAATAATAATTGATAATGTGTGAAATAAAAATATATTTAGGTTGTGGAATGGTTTTATGGTATGCGTTAGAATTGTGCTAGTTGTTATGCTGATAAACTTGATTACTATACCTGTTAGCAATATATACACACTTCACGTGCATGTGCAATCTAGTTGCATATGCACTAAAGTGTTACTAATCAATGGTAGTAGTCAATGTATAATGAAAGAACTTAGTATTGATGCAACATGTATACACAATGTATGTATGTGTGCTAAATATTTGATGCAAGATAACATTCAGAATGTTGGCATATGCAATCAACACAAGCCAAAGTGCAAATATATTAGGCACACATTGATATACAATATACTTAAGTGCCTCGTATTCTTGAAGGTGTTTAAATGGGTTAAAATGGCCAAAGGGATTCACCATAGGGGTGACCACATGGTAGATTCAAAACATTATAATTGTATGGATAACTTTGAACTATGTTGGATGATAGACCTATAAAATGTTATATTTCGTAAGAATGAGAAAAAGATTAGCTTTAAACTCACTAATATATGGACACTTGGTTGTGGCAAGAAGACCTTTATGAAGTTTTCTCATATTTGAAGGTTGTATAAGTAGTGACCATTGGATCATATTAGGTGATTTTAACTCTCCCCTCTCTGGTTTAGATAAGAAGGGAGGCAAAGTAGTCACCAATTATGAATGCATGGATTTCATAAACTATTGTTCAAGGCTAAGCATGGAGGATCTCTCTTCATATGGTTCACTTTTCACACGGACAAATGGAAGAATATTCAAAAAATTAGATAGAGTATTGACGAATAAGTGGGCTAATCAAAATTTAGATTGTCATATGATCTTCCTCCCCCCGAGAATCTTATCAGATCACTTCTTGGGTCTAATGTCCATGGTGGAGGAAAAAAGGACTGTGATGTCCCTTTTAAGTTTTGCAACATGTGGATCTCACATCTTGATTTTATTCTCACAGTCAAAAACAACAAGAACACCCCAATTGAAGGGGTGCGAATATTTTATTTAGATAGCAAACTCAAACTATTTAAGTCTCCTTTAAAGAAGTTAAATGACTTGCACTTTGGACATATCATCATAAGAGTGTTAATGATGAAAAAGTCCTTGCAAGAGCTCTAGAATAAAAAGACTTGAATCCTGGGCTCCCCAACTCTACATATCGAAGAAATTTTATTAAGGATAAAGTTGAGAAAGCTACAAGAGGCAAAATTACTTTTCTTGGGCAAAAAGAAAAAATTAAATATCTAAAACATAATGATAGGTGCATTAAATTCTTTCATGCCTTAATGAACACAAGATATCAAAAGGATAGTATAATCTCACTTGTCAAGAAAGATGAAAACTTCTCCACTTCTCAATTGGAAGTTAATGAAAATTTCTTAAAATCCTTATCATCACTCCTCAACTCCACTAGAGAGAGATCATCAATCATTAATGATATAATTAACAAGGGGAAGGTGCAATAGAAATCAAATGCACCCTCTTTACCATGGGAAGCAACAAATCTCCTAAACTAGATGGCTTCACTTCTGATTTTTTTAAACACTCATGGAAAATCAATGGGAAAGATGTGATAAATGTAATTAATGGGTTCTTTCACATAGAAAATTTGCTTAGGCAAATTAACCATGCTTTAATATCACTTATACCAAAGTCCCCCCACTCATCAACAATAAAAGACTATGGGCCTATCCCATGCTATAGTCTATATTTATCACATATTTGGCAGCATCTCATATATAAGTGGTATTAATGACATTAATAATCTAGCTCAGACAGCTTACATAAAATGTATATTGATATCAAATAACTTTTTATTTGCCCAAAGCACGATTAGAAGATATGCTAGGAAAAGGATTTCGCCTAGATGATTTTTAAAATTGATCTAAAAAAACCTTTGATACAATAGATTAGGGCGTTCTAATCAATATACTCATGGCTCTAAACTTCCCACCTAATTTCATAAACATAATTTTTGAATGTGTGTTAGCCACATCTTTTTCAATTTCCATAAATGGGAAAATTCATGGATTTTTCAAAGGAAAAAGAGGGCTTAGACATGGGAATCCTCTTTCTCCATACTTATTTTCTATATGTATGGAGTACATGCCTAGACTATTACATAAGGCAACTCAAGCAGAAATATTCACTTATCAAATCAGCTACTTCATTTTAAAGATTACCCATCTAATTTATGTTGATGACTTTATTATTTTCTCACGATGAGACATAATATCATGTAATGCTATCATGAACAATATTAGGGAATTCAAAATAATATTAGGTCTTTTCGTTAATCCCTCAAAATCTAGCATCTTCTTTGGAGGTGTCCATGAAAAAACCAAAAGATAAATTATTCTGAATTATGGGTTTTCTATAGGGACATTAACTTTTACATTTTTGGGAGTTCCCCTTTCTTCC
This sequence comes from Sapria himalayana, assembly GCA_029783825.1. Lineage (NCBI taxonomy): Eukaryota > Viridiplantae > Streptophyta > Magnoliopsida > Malpighiales > Rafflesiaceae > Sapria > Sapria himalayana. The sequence continues at coordinate 6,462,446 of JAREIK010003431.1, forward strand.
AGCAAATTGACAACCTCTCACTTTTCTTATCTATTGCTAAAGATCACCTTAGTAATACGCTTTCATACAAAAAAACTACTATCAATTAGTGGCATATTAGAGATGCTACCGACATTTATTCAAGAGATTGAGAAATATTAGTTTTCTATCTTCTTATTACCCGTAACTATAATCAATTCCATAAAGAATATGTGTTGGAGATTTCTTTGGGGAGCACCCCAGATAGGTAGATTTCACCCAAAAGAAGCATGGAACAAAGTTTTCTCTCCAACTTCACATGGAGGTCTTGGAATGTTAAATATAGACCTCTAGAATAATTTTTTTTCATTACAAATTTATGACATATAAGCAAGAAAGAGGGCATTCTGTGGATTAGGTGGATTCATCATTCCTAGCTAATATCACAAAGAATATGGAAAGCTAAGACAATAAAGATAGATACTCCTTTTTGAAAATCTATCATCTTGGTCAGAGATAACCTAATTACCAAAGCTATTGGCATGTCTCAAGCTAAAGAATTGGTTAAGAGATGGGGGACAATGGGAAAATTATGGTTGAATCATATAAATTTATGATATCATCTCACTCTAATAAGAATCCAAATTGGACAAAATATGGATAAAAAATTGCATCCCCAAACATGCTATATTTCTATGGTCAGCTAAAATTAGGAGGAAACTAAGAACCAAAGACTATATTTTTTCTACTCCCCAAAATTCGAATTGTGAATTTTGTGGAGAACTCAAGTTTACTAATCATATTTTCTTTGAATGTTTATTTTATAAAGAAATATGATGGGAAATAAAAAATGGACACAAATTAAAGTGAGGAGATTACACTTTCCCGCATTTTAAATTGATAAGGACATAGTGCTCAACTAATTCTCCAGAAAACACAATAAGCAGCACTTGCATCTACTGTTTACTACATAGAGAGAGAGAGAGAGAGAGAAATGCAAGGTGACATGAAGGGGAAGCTTAAGACTACAATATGAACTCGAAAATAATCAAAATTATAATTTTCATCGTATTTGGTAAAACATGTAACAGTTGGATACTAGACTAGAGGTTGATGTTGCACATATTTGCCTTCAGGTTATCGAAGTGGAGCCAAAAAAAATGGCAAGTGTATGATCTTGGTAGCCTCGCATCTATATTTTATCTTATTATTTAGAGTTCTTCATTATCGTCTTCCAATTACAATAACATGTTTGATGAGAGGTTGGACGAGAAGATGCATGAAATTTAGGATATATGACAAAGAAAAAATAAGGAGATGCAACAATATAATAAAGGGATACAATATAAGAATAAAGAGATACAACAAAAGAATGAAGAGATGAAAAAACAAATTGAAGAAATAAAAAAAAAGAGGTTGAAAGAATGAAAAGAGAGGAAAGAATAAAAAGAGAGAAGGAAAAGCAATAAAAGATTTTATAAATGGAAAAAATAATGTGCAAGTTGGTAGATACATCATCAATTTTTCATCATTCTAAATGGGATCCTCTAGATCTTTAAAGTACAATACTCATCATAACAAGGACTCATAGTTGTTAGTGATGTTATGTTATTAATTTTTGGTAACGAAATTTTTTGTTGTGAAATTATAATTTTTGTGTTATTGTTTTTTTAATTAAGTTATGAATGATTATTTTAATTGGTGGACATTTATGTTTGTTATCTAATGTGTTATTCTGCTGTGAATGTAATGTGATTGTCATTTGATGTATAATATGTGGACTACATATATTTGATTGTATGTTATATGGTTTCTGTAGTAGATGTTATGTGATTATCATTTGATGAATAATATGTGGACTATATGTATTTTATTGTAGGTTATATGGTTTATATATATATTTGCATATTATATAGAGCAAATAGAAACTACACATATGAGACATGTTCCTATTATAGATATTTGAAATAAAAAAATGATGTTTCTAAATTCATTTCTAATATAGAAACATATCTTGTATTTGTATTTTATTCTGTCACTCATTTAGACATGGATATTGCATTTCTATATTTTTTTTCGTCTCTAAATTAGAGATGGAATCTAAGATCTCGTTTCCGTCACTAAATTTAGCGATGAAAATATTCATCTCTCTTTTTAGAAATACATTGGTATTATCCATCTCTAAAATTTAGAAAGGAACACTTTAAAATGGATTATTTCTATTTCAAATTACGTTGCTATTTAAACATTGCGACAGAATTATAAATGGAATAGAGTGTTTCTGATTTTGTCTTTTCTTGTAGTGATATATGATATCATGCATGTATATATATATTATAGAAAAAATTGTATATATATTTCACTTTGCAGAATAAGAGGTGCATATATTACAAGAATATATATATATATATATATATTATACGACATAACATCACAAACCCATAGTTGCTTATTTTAATTTCTTGAATCCACAACTATCATATTTTTCAAAGATATATTTCAATTATTTTGGAAAGGAAGATAATGAAAATTTACATGAAAACATATACACACTGTATATTTTTCGAAAAGTATACTATAGATTTTCCAAACATATACCATGTAAATGTTTTTGAAATGTATATAATGTATATATTTTTTTGAAACATGTACTATATATATGTTTTTTGAAATATATAGTGTATAGGTTTTCAAAACCTATATTATGTATATGTTTTTTGAAAACATATATTGTGTTTACATTTTCGAAACATATACTACCTAGCTATATGTTTTTCAAAAATATATATTATGTATACATTTTTCAAAATGTATAGTGTGTATATATTTTTTAAAATATATTTCATGCATAAGTTTTTTGAAAATGTATAATTTGCATATGTTATTCAAAAAACATTGCCATAATATATGTTTTTTTTGAAAACACATACACATAATACATATATACAACATTGTTTCCAAAAATAGTGATTTTTTTTATTTTTCTATTTTTTTATTTGTTATTTTTTAGATATTAACATAACACATTGAGGTGGAGTTTCTTTTAATGAGGAGATGTCAATATCTGGTTTCCCATTCAAGAGCCCCAAAATAATTTTTTTTTTCACCCCGGGGGATATTTTATTTTAATTTATTAAAGGAGAAATTTTTTCTTAATTATTTTTGTTTTGGGTCCTCTCAACATAATTTTCTCATAAACATAATATCTTCATAAAAAAATATGATTATATTCATTTAAATGTATATTTTTATATTCATATATTTTTATAAACATATAAATTTATATGTACATAGAAGTATACCGATATAAACATATATATATATATATATATTGCGTGTTTATATTTATGTGTGTGTGTGCGTGTGCATGTGTGTGTGTGTGACTAGATATATAATTGTGCATCTCTATTTGTATATCTAATTATACTTATACAAACATATATACACAGTCATACATTTATACATTCATAATTGATATGCAATTACATATTTATATATTAACATAAATATGCTGATGCATATATAAACATATATACGTTTATATACAATTATACTTATGATTGGAATATTTGTTTATAAATGAATCTATATTTATTGGTGTAATTATATATACATGTATAAACATATAATCATACGAACATTCGTATATGTATAATTATACATAGGTATATAAATGTATAGTCATATATATGTTAATATACATATATACATTTAAATGTGTACAATTGTATATATGTTTATATGTTTATATAAATCATTTCATTATTATTTATGTATGTGCATATATAATCATATTTTAAAAAAAAGATATTTTTTTTTCTAAAAAGTACTACTCAGTATATCATGTGTTAAAAAAATAGTTTTATTTTTTTTATATGATGCAACATGATGACAAGACACAAATATAAATATTTTTGGGTTTTCATATGAGTCTCAAAAAATTAATTATCTTAAGCTTTGTGTATTTTTTTGTAAATTTAAAAATTTGCTTGACTTTTTAAATTATTTTTCAAAATGGTGGATCCAAACATAACTTCTCTTTTTTTTAACTTCTAGCATGCCAAAATAAGAAGTATTTAAATTTTTATGCATTTAGATACATAAATCATACATCGTCTTTAAACTTGTCATGTTAGCATACCGCATGAAAAAAAAATAAAAATAATTCTTAATACCAACTTATAGCCACAGGTGGCATATCATGTTAGCATGCTAGGTATAAAAAAACAAAACAAAATGAGTACATAATGTATGTATAATATAAATATACTATATACATGTAATTGTAATTAATATATATGTCATATATATGTTAAATAATACACACACACACACACACAAATATAAGAACTATATATATTATATATATGTAGATTATAATCTACACAATATACTATATATATTGTACATATTATAATATATACACACACACGCGCGCGCACTCACGCACGCATATGTTATTATATATAGTATAAATAAAATGTACATGCAATAAATATATATAATATTTGCATATATACAATATAAATAAACTATATAGATATTGTATTAACATATTGTATATACATTTGGTATATATATTATTTAGTATAGGTATATTGCATATATAGTGTATAAATATTACATTATATATATATATATATATATATATATATATATATATAAATGTATATTTATTTTATATAAACTATATATACATTATATATCCACTTTGTTTTTTAATACATGGTGTGATGATGCAACATGCTACATATGGTAAATAATATATATTTTTTTAAAAAAGAAAACAATGATTTTTTTTCCTACATGACATACTAACATGACAAGTTTAAGGGTAGGTAGGAGATAATAAATTCATGTGTCGAATTAAATTTGTTTGATTTTGGTCAACAATAATTTAAATAAAAAAATGTCCCAGAACAAAATTATCTTTGGTTTGGGATGCTAATATACAATTTCCCAAAAAAAAAAACATTGTTTACTTTTTTTTTGAGCTATAGGTATCACCCAACTGAACTAATCTCAATACGTATTCCTAATGTTAATATCATTTTTTTTGAAATTTGATGCAATTTTTGATGTTAATATAGTTAATTTTAATTACTTTTTTTTATAATCATCATTGTTTTTGCATGCTCCTTAACTATCTAATGGGATAACATTTATATCCTTCTTGTACCTCCAAGTAAGTTTAGGTGATAAAAAATTCTTCAATATAAATATGAAAGTCAAATCAAGAAAACTTAATAAACTGTTTATCCAAAAGGGTATTATCATGTCAATTGGACTAATCTAGGAGAGCTCATGATATTTAGTATGTTCATGATTATGTATAATTCTAAATCAAATACACTTCATTGATTATGGATTATGCTGTAGAAAACATGTGATTTTTAACAACTCTCAGAAGAAATTTAATGAATTTTAAATTTATCCAGAGACATTAACATTACTAGTATTGTTAAAATAAAAGAAATTTTTCAATCACCCGATCAATATACAACTGTAACAAGTTAGAAATATGGGAATTTTTGTTGAATTTGGGAATAATGATCTAAAACAATCCTTCCACTTTATGTATAAATGTTGATGTACTTTATAGTGCTAATAGATTATATATATGCATAAAAATATATTATAATTGGATCAATTTCATGACTTGAAAGTTTTGATAGATTTTGATGAATAGTAATGAAATCGGTATGTTTTCAAAGGTTGTTGATGACTTAATTATGTGTGGCTCATCGAACATTTTTAGTATCCATTCTTGCTTGAAACTCAATTTATTTTATTGTGAAAATCTTTATATATCACAATCATTCAATTATGTAATATATTACCTTTGTCTATGATTTTATCATTGAGTCGTAATCATATTTATTTCACAACCAAGAATGAATATATTTTAATATATACATGGTTACCGACATAATACATGATACAAAAATATCTATTGATCGATAAATCTATACTTATCATCAATATTTGTTATACTTTAATTTTAATTTTATTTTTATATTACTCATCAATATTTTAGGTCAAATATACTTATGTCATAGATATATCCTGATATATTTAGATATATCTATGGTGTTTTATGTATTTTTTTTATGCTAATAGATGATATATACTTATGAAAATGAGTTATAATTGGATCAATTTAATGATTTTATAGTTTTGATAAATTTCAATGAATAATCATGAAATCAATATGTTTTTTTTGGAAGTATTTGTAGACTTGGTGACGTGCAACTCATATATTAGTTTTAATATCCATTCTTAATAGAAACCCTACTTATTTAGTGATGACAACTTTTATACGATGTGATTCAACCACATTGTTAGCACAATCCTTCAATTATATAATACATTCTTTTTTATTTTGATATTATCATAGAGTCACGACCATATTTATCTTGTAACCATTAAATAACTATAACATTAATTTCATATCTTAGCAACCAAGTACCCAATCGGTGCTAAGATTTGTGACAACTTCTTAGCATTATGACTTTATCTTTATCAAAGTTTTGTATTCTTAAAGTAGATTTATTACCTTTTATCATAGTCATGTCATTTGAGCTACATAAAGTTATGCAGCCAAGACTATTCAAGCCAAAGTCACAAAAATTATCTAGTACCATGAATTTTGGAAATTAAATATTACAAAGTGCATTACTCAAATGAGGTCATTTCTCAATGTCATGACTATTGTGTTGGGAAATAGGTAGAATATTCAATCTTATTGGAACATAAATATAGTGGAATTTAACAATTTTTATCCCTTTACCTACCAAAGATCTCATGCATTTTATAAAAAACTGAAGAAAGGGTAAACGAAACTTACCTCTTGTAGATCGATTCTTCAAGTCTTCAAAGTCTACGTCTTGGTTTTTTTTTATCTTCAAATGTGCTGCCCTTGTGAAAAGTGATCACCTTTTACAAGTATCCACACACGAATAAATAATAAATGATCTTGTTGAATTCTAGTTCAATTTCATCTTCCAAAAAACAAAACTATTGGTTTCTTTTCTTTCTCTCTATTTTGGTTGTTCTTAGAGTAAAAGATGACCCCCTAAAATATTAATGTATCTCATATATATATCTATATTAGTCTGCTAGGGTTTAAGTCAAAAATAAATTTTATATTATTTTATAGTTAGAACTATTTTAAATAATAATAATTTAAAACTCAAATCCTTATTAGATAAGGAAACTGATAAAAAATTACAGATTATTTTCTTATCCAATAAAAAATATAACAAATTAATAAAATCATGAATTTAAACTTTCTCAAAATTAAATTCAAATATAAATAACAATTAATTATTATTTGTAATTTAAAATAATCTCATCATTTTAAATTACTATAGAGAGTGAAAAACTATAATTATTATTATTCTTTCTTAATGTGCGACCCTATAGGTTCAATTAATATTGGCAGTAAGCCTAAATCACATTTTGATCCTACAAGTGATAAGTGGCCTCTAGCAATACATAATGACTATCCAAGTTAAATGAAAAGCTCATGATCTAAGACAACCTAAATATAGCTAATGACATAATCCTTTTATCTCATGATATCTTGTTAGAATACTAGGAATGGAAAAATTCAATCTTATATCATTCTATTGTAGATTACTCGAAACCTAATTAGACTAACTAAACAAATGACATTGTTCTCCATCAATTTATTTGAGCATAGTCATGCATTTCTCAGTCTCAATTGTCAAGAGAACCCACAAATATTTCTTTTATAATAAGAGGGATAATTATATCTTAATCACTCATATCTCACTACATAATTCTTAATATGTTCCAGTATAATCTTTATAGTCATCTGATTAAAGACAATGTTTGATTATATCAAAATATAATATTCATTATGTTGAGAATTATAGCGATCTCAAGTCAAAAAATTTAATGACATGACTATTAGAGATTAACTTATGGCTTTGATCTATGTATTAATTTCAAGACGGGTCTGTCCAATATTTGTTCTCAATAAATAGATATAAATTTGATTTGTATCTCATACACATATTCATCCCATGAATATTAATCAATCGTTATATTAATCATACTTTATTATTATTCCCATAATAATAACCGATAAAGAATATTTAGAATAATTACTAATATTATTCAAAAACATTATATATAATAAGCATGCAAAATATCATAATAATTAATTCTCACAAATAGTCAAAATATTATGTCTATATGATAGGCCTAGAGCACTATTACTAACATATTGCCGTTAAGAGAAGACAAGGTTGTGACTTGGATGTATGGTCTAATTTTCAATGCTATGACCATTCCCAATGCACCAACCATTTGATGTAGAAGAAAGACTAATGCCAAAATCATGACTATTCCTAGCATGGCAACCATTTGATGTAGAAGAAATACAAATGCCAAAGTAACAACCATTCTTGATGCTCATGATTTCATGTTACATAAATAAAAGGTACAAGGCATGAATAATCCCAAAATATCTTCTCAACTAGAATTATGTTGTCTCACTATTGGTTGACCAAACTACTAAGACACTCTATATATGATTGATATATCAACAAAAGTCTTTACTATTTGTATGGCCAATATACTTGTGGATCTTTGATGATGAGATATTTTGCCAATGAAATTTTGGTATAATATCTAACCAATAAAATTAGGTAGCATAATAAAGTCATAATATACACCCACTATATCAATTCATTTTCTCTCTCATTCATTTTATACTTGAGTTGTTTGTTTGCCTTCTATAATCAAGTGATGTTAGGTTCTTTCTCATTTGTTGTTTCTACTATTTCCATAAAATCTTGATGCAAATAGTTTCTAGTAATATCTTATTAGTCATAATAAGCATTTTTATTAGAAATAATAATGCACACTATTTCTATTTCTACTCATCTTTCACCAAATTTATCATGGTAGAAAAGAAGTTTTTTAAGTACTTCAAATATAGGTTGCTTTCCATAGGAAACCATTCCAGTTCCAAGATTATTTTTTTCCTCCCTTCTACATCTGACCATTTGCTCACTTTGCTTCTTCATCTCTCTCCATAAAAATACTTCACCACGAATGAAATAAAAACAACAAAGTCATTAATTAATGTTTGTCTAATATATAAAATATCAAATATTTTTGTGTATTTAGGGTGATATTTGATAATATATAAGCATGTAATCTTTATGTATTTAATCATGATAATCTTTATATGCCATAATTGTACCATAACATTAGCATAATCTTTCAATTATATATATTTTTTAGCTGTGATACTATCTTAGAGTCATAGCCACATTTATCTTATAACAATTAAATAGCTATGATATGGACTAATTTCCAAAGTCATGCCATTCCTAATACCATGGTCATTTAACACATGAAAAAGACCAAAACCAAATAAGCCATGGACATTCCCTAATAGCATAGATATTTGATGCAAAAGAAAGAACAAAACCATGGTCCATTCACAAAGTCATGACCTTGTATTACAAAAATAAAATGTACAAGTTGTGAACACTTTCTAGTATCATGACTTAATATCACAGAAAGATTAGCATATATTTTAAAACTATGGCCAATTTTTAGAGTTATTACCTCATACCCCAGAGACTAAAGACAATAAAGTCATGACATCTTTCCAAAGCCATGAATTTCTACTAGAAGAAGAGCCAAATTTATTGGTGTATAAAAGTAAAAAAATATGAAGACTTAAAGGATCAGAGGAGAGACCTATAATATAAATTTATTATTCTCCACACTTCTTGACCAAAAGCAAAGCACAACAAAAACCCTATGAGAGAATTTTCATAATTCCTAGGGGATCCATGAGAAAGTAAGAAATGATAAAAAAAGCTAAATCATAGAGTTGATGGACATTACTTTCAAGCCCCACTCTCAAGAGTAGATTCTAGAAATAAACCAAAGTAACATAAGATTAAAATTTGTAACCTACATTATCATGAGTGCTATCTTTGGGAACTTGATATTAATGAGACTCCTTTTGTACCGCATATGAATCTATCCCCATTGTCGTGCTAAATTAAGGCTCAAGGGTTGTGTAATTATGTTTAATATGATGTATTACTATTTTTATAATTAATAATTATATCTGATTTATGTTGTAAAATATAAATTTATAAAAATAGTAATTAAATAGAGCTTAGATTAGAGTTTTGACTGTTGATGAGTTTGTGCTTATTATTGTGGTAGATGGTGATAGACAAACTTTGATGCTGACTCATGCATATGATATGATAAAAATAACAACTCTTCTAACTATGATATATGAGACAAACCTATACATTAAAACATAAAAATAAGGTATGTTAATCATTATGAGTATGATAATTATGAAGTAAAAAGCATGAACAATTTTATGCGCAACTCTATTATGTATGACTTAGAAGAAATGATTGTCGATTAATGTAGATATTTTATTGAAAGGTCCCCTAAAGATTTTACCTTTTAGTATGAGAGTCTCATCATAATTGTGCAGAATGATGATAAGTAATTTATAAGACATGCATGAGTGTATGAGACTTATTAGGTAATGATAATCCTTGAATCACTTTCACTCGTATGGTTCTTTCTAGTGAAATTTAAGAGAATTATATATTAATTGTGCTAATATGACACTCATGAAATAAAAGTGCAAATACTTTCAAACCAGATCAGTTCTTTATCTTTAAGAGAATAAGAATATATATATATGAAGAAACCACCAATGGTAGTTAATGAGTTTACCTAAAATGTATAGACTTATGAAAGAACTTCAAGTATAAATAATTTGTTATTTTAGTGGTAAAGTACAAAGAGGGTAACTTTGAGGAAATTATAATTGAGATGCACTCAATGCTGATAATCATCTTGTATGTTATTAGAACAAATTGACACTCTAACAACAATCCAACTTTTATTTTGTATCCAAACCTAACATAGATCAAGTTATTTGAATATGGATCAAATGAATCAATGGGAAAATATTAGGATCAAAGAGTCATACTCTCATAAATAAGATTTTATGATATAATCTAACAAATAAAATTTGAAATAATATCAAAGTCATAATGAGTTTTTGGTGTTATTGTTGAGAATAATTTAGTTTGGTTAATCAACACGAGTCGACATGAATTGACCTAAAATCATAAGGAATACGAAGAACATAATCAAAACCATAACAAATATTAGTTTTAACATGGTTCATTATCCGTTCAATATGACTAGTTATGTCCACTAGAAAAGTATGTGGCACTTGAAGATTTATTAACTCAAAATATTTCAGTACATAATTAAGAGAGAGAAGAAGAATAAAGCACATATTTGTAATTACGGATACTATATATATATATATATATTAGGGTTCTATATAAAACATAAATGAGTCAGATATTCAGCATAGATTAGGCCATGCTCCAAAAGTTTTTCCAATCTACTGACTAGGCAACGAGACCCCCATTATTGTCCCAATGTCATATATTCAATCTTTCAACATATTAGTATCTGCACCTATAAATAAAATAAAAAAACAAAACAAAGAGTTAAGGAAACATGTAATAAAATAAATTATATACTATAAGAGATCATTGGTAGCCAATAATGATAGATAGTTATTTGAGTATTCAATTATAATCAATTAAAGTAAATTATTTTGAGTTGAAGTCGAGTCTCATAGTGATAGTTTAGTAGCACTATTATAGTTGAAAGAAATCATAGGATCTAAATGGACATGTCATGCTATTTTTGGAACTATATGACATGGTAAAGATAAATGGAGTTAACCTTAATGTGAACAGGTTATGGATATTCCCATTCTCATTAAGGGATAAGGCAAGAATTTAGTTCTAGTACTATCTCATGGCTCCATAAAAAATTGAGATAAACTTGTGAGGATATTTCTCCTCTAAGCTTTTTCCATATCAATTCACTTCTTAATTATCATGCAAGATAAGCTAGTTATAAAAGGATGATCAGAAGATTATATAAGATGATTGGAAAAATTTTAAAGAGTTTTTGAGGTGGCGCCTTCAACACGGGTTTGAGTTATAGTTCTAAGCCTAAACTTTTTATAATATGATGAATTTTATGATGAGGTGTATGATTGATTTGTCCATGAATGATTCAATTATGAATAAATCACCAGGGATGTATACTATTTGTTTTAAAAGTTAATATTATAATTTATATTATATCACCTAATTTTTTTGGTTTTGTATTATCCCAAAAGCTCGTTAATGAGAGTGTCTTATCAACTGAGATCTACAAGTGCATGAGTTATATAAGTAGTATAATAAATTTTTATTTAGATATCAATCATATGAAAATTTTATTGAGATTTTGGTTATCCAATAATGAGATAACTCATATTTAGTAAAATGTATACTCATATTGTAAGATATTTTTGGTTCTTAGTTTTTTTTATTTGAATCTATATAATACTATTAAGTTTCTTGACATATATTATATTGGATACAGAATAAATGTTAGAGTATTGTCCAATGATTTCTTTCCCTAATAGTATATAATATGGTTATTATCATTCAGTCATTCCCAATAAAGGTCTCCTAGTAGTTGTCCACTCGATACATCATCACTAATATAATAATTTATATATGCATGAAAGTCATTCATAATCTCATATATTTTATGTAACTTCTTAACTATCCTAATATTTGCTTCATATGATACTTTTATTTTTTAGTCTCTAGTATCATAAAGACTAATGATTGACATAGTTTATATGTATTTATATTTTTGGCTTCATAAGCATCATACTCACATAGTTATCATATACTTCCCTCAAATTTCACTAGTGAGAATCATACCAATAAATATAGCTCACAAGGGCTATAACTACCTTTTGAGTCACAACATACACATGCATGTCCAAAGAATTACTTGTCACTATCCTCCTTAGTGAAGATGTCACTCATATACTAAAGGTGAATTTCTTGGGATAATATTCTATATGATATCTATCCTAATTGTGAATCAATATCTATAAGATGTATACATTGTTCTATACGATATTCTATATAATCTCATGAACCTAAAATTCATGAGATTTTTTCTCTTGTATCTCATATGAATCTTTTCACAATATTAGGATAAATTAAAGTCTAGGATTTGTGTAACTAAGATTTATGTGATGTATGAATCATTTTATTATTAATTTATATAAATCAATTATATCTTAAAATATAAATTAATAGAAATAATTATTAAATAGAACTTAAATTAGTTTTGACTATTGGTGGGTTTATGCATATTACCATGATGGATGATGATAGATAAACCATGAGATGCATTAAAAAACTTAAATTAGTTTTGACTATTAGTTTTGACTATTGAGGCATATCAATAATTGCAAGTATGGTGCTCATGAAGCTAAAAGTATAAATAATTTTATATGTCACTTCATTGTGTATGTCTTAGAATAATTAATTCTCAATTGATGTAAATATTTTATAGAATATTTTTATAAGGATTTCATATATAGTATGATAGTCACATTTTTACTATGAAGGATAGTGACAAGTAGTTCATAGGGCATGTACAAGTAGTGGCTCACAAGGTGCTGAAAGCTATTTGAGTTTCTTTCACTTGTATGGTTCCTACTAGTGAGATTTTAGGAAAGTATGTGTTAATTATGTGAGTATAGTTCTATGAAGCTCAAAGTGAAAATATTTAAAATCAAGTTAGTTCTTGGTCTTTATGACACCATAGGCTGGAGAATAAGAACATATATAAGAATTAACTATCAAGGATAGTTGATGAGTTTCCTAAAATCTATGGATTTGTAAAAGACTCTCAAATAGTGATAATTTATTGTCTCAGTGGTAAAATACCAAGAGAACAACTATGAGAATCACTGGAAAGAACTCATTGATAATAGCTACCTTGTATGCCATTAGGACAAATGAGCATTCTAACAATAGTTCAACCTTCATTTAGTATTTAAAGATAATATAAATCAAATTATTTGAACATGCTTCATACAAATCAAATAGGCAAACCCTAAGATCAAAGAGTAATACCAAAATCCTGAATTTTCCTCTCTATTAGAACTGTGTTGTCTCACTATTAGTTAACTGCACTGTAATTATAATTACAATATGATCAATATCTAGACAAAAGTCATCTTAACTACTTATATGATCCATATACTTGTAAATCATTATTGATGAGATATCCTTACAAATGAACTTTTGAGATACAGTCCAGCCAATAAAATTGGGCAGCATAACAAAATTACAATAATATTTTAGAAACCCTTGTCTTGCACAATTGAGATCATATGGAGATGATTTTGGTCTTTAATTCATTTGAAAAGTACACTTATGGGAAATGGAGCCATGTCATACCCATTAGTCTTAGAGTAAAGAACAAAATTGGATTTGTAAATGGATCCTCTAAGGCTCCAACATCCACAAATCCAAAATTCCATATGTGGCAACAATGCAATGAGATGGTCTAATCATAAATATTAATTGCAATTCACCTTGATATAGTAGGATGTATTTTTTATGTAGAAATAGCAACTAAAGTTTGGGATGATCTCAAAGAAAGGTCTTCACAAGGAGATGACTCCAAAATTTTTATAATTCAACAAAAAATCATTGAACATCGACATGGACAATAATCTTTTTGCACTTACTTTACTAAGATGAAGGCTCCTTGGGATGAATTCAATTCATTTCAAGAGCCTTTATCTCACAACTATGGAGAATTAAAGGCCCTTACTCAATGAGAAGAAAATTAAATGGTTATCCAATGTATTATGGGGTTGAATAAATCTTATGCAACCAACCATGGATCAATCTTAATGATGAAGCTTTTGCAAAATTTTCACAAGACTCATGTTTTTGTGCTACAAGAATAATGACATTTTGATGTGGCAAAAAGCATAAATTAAATGTTAACCATCATGCAATGCAATCCTTCCATATGATTCAAACTAATAAATATTTCATAGCACAAGAAAATGGGACTTTGAGGAAGCTACTTGAGTGTAGTCATTTGTGATTCAGATGACTATCTTGTTGACCCTTGCTTCTTATTACATGGATTTCAAGTTGGCCAAGAGTCACACCACCTTGCAAATGTCATAGGTTTAATCACACCTCCTTGCAACACTACTAAACATGGTTCATTTTCAACATAATATTGGATTATAGATAATGATGCTACAAATTATATTTCAAAAATTTCACCAACTCATGACAAATTAGATATCAATAATTATTTTTTTGAAATACAACATGGTGGAAAAATCGAGATAAGATTTATAGGATCTATAAAATTATCTTTTAATTTGGTTCTTTATGGGATGCTATGTGTTCCATGATCAAGTTTATTTGTTATCAATTAACAAGCTTACTCAAACATTGAGATGTAATTTAATATTTTATCCCAATTTTTATGTGGTGTAGGACATGGTCATGAAAAAGATGATTGGCCTGGGCAAGCAATGTAATAGGTTATACTACCTTAAATCGAGTCAGAATCCACATCTCACACACAATGTTCATCGTACCTCTAACCTTTAGCATCAATGACTAAGGAATCCTTCATCTGCCTCTTTAGAAATTATCACTATACATTTTAGATATATTTTTTGATTTTCATCAAGTTCATGATATTTTTCCTTAGCAAATAAACATGTTTACCTTTTTCCCATAGTTTTATCTCATTAGTTACATAATTTAATTTAATCAATTGTGATATCTAGGGACCTTATAGAGTTGATTCATATACTAGAGCTAGATATTTTTTGATCATTGTAGTTGATTATTCCCATTTTACATGGGTTCATATTGTGTTTTAAACATAAGAGACAATCCTTACTAAAATCTTTTTTTTCTTATGTTAAAACTCAATTCAAATTTAAAATATAAGCTTTCCAATTTGACAATGGAATGAATTAATGTTCATGCTTTCTTTCTTTTAAGATCATGGTACTCCCTTTCAATATTCTTCACTAGCACACCCCAACAAATAGGGTGGTAAAGTGAAAACATTGTCATCTATTGAATGTGGGTCATGCACTTCAATTTCAAACACATTTGTTTTTAACTTCATGGGGGAAAAGCATATAGATAGTCTATTACATCTTAAATATACTATCTACACCTTTGCTATCTCATAAATTTGATGAGATTTTACACTAAAATGTACCATTTATTCTTATATTCAGGTTTTTGATTGTTCATGTTATGTAACCAACACTACCCTTCTTACATAAATTTGATGTGTGTGCTCATCAGTATATTTGTGTTGGCTATCGTCTTGGAAAAAAGGATGTCAAGTATATGCCTCATATATAAAGACATTTTTCACCTTCTAGGATGTCATTTTCTATGAACATATTTTTTTTCTTTTTTGATATCCTCGCTAGAAAGTCAGTCGAATCCTTTAACTCTGCCCATGTCATTTGATGATAAGATTATATTTACTTTTGATAATCCATGAATAATATCATCCACACCATCAACAACCCATCCCCAATCCCAATACGCATGCCAAAATTGATCCCTCCACATCTTTGCAGCATGATGCCCCACCACCCACAACCATTTTTATTGACATTGAATGCACCTCAATTTCATCAGATAACCATGTTCTCCTTAATTACTCTAGTCATTCAAAAAGGCTCCCATCTCATCTTCAAGATTACCAAATCAACCATGTTATCTTACTTACTTGCTATATGTCATGAAATTATCATGTTTCTCTATTACCGTAGTTGAAGATTTTATTGAATATCAAGAATGCAAATAGTTTTGAGTAGAAATGTATGAGAGCGCTCCAATAGGGGAGTGCAAATGTATTGAAGGTGATACTTCTTTGGAGTTTAGGAGTGTCATCTCTATTAAGTTTGGGAAGCTTTTCAATAGGTGGAGACTTGACTTTGAAGGATGGTGTTGACCTATCCTGCACAAACTATTTGGGAGTTAGAGTCACTCTCTTGATGAGCTTGGGGTAGAGTGAAACCAATCATAATAGAGGTATGAAGTGTAGTATAGCAGGCTGAGTCACATGATAGTGTTGATTGTGAAGCCACCATACAGACTGCATCGTTATGTTAAAGAGTAGGCTATGACTTATGATATCAAAATAGGTACAGACAATTATCAACAAAGGGTGTTGCCTTTTGTCAATCTTGGTGGCCAAAAGTTTATCTCTCCTATTGATGTAAAACATCTAATGAAGTCATATGTGAAGCTACAACAAGAGGACTCATGTTCCTCTAGAATGAAAAATGTGCCAATTGATGTCTAGTAGTGCATAACGAGTTCTTGCCTAATTGGGGTGGAAGTTTTGCTATATGTGTTATTTTTGGGGTGGAAGTGAATGGGGACTTCTTTTATGGTTTTGGAAAGCTACATCCTTAGAAAGACATCATCTTTGTTCCAAGGAATCAATGAAGACCTTAATGGATTAAAGCTCATGCAAAGAATCAATCTTCATTGGTGGAGATCAGTGAAATGTGCAATGCATGAGGGCATACAAGATATTAGGTGGGGAAATAATATCACGGACTTTTCATATACATCTATGATCATTGCTGAAGACTTTATTGAATATCGAGTAGCCGATAGATTTAAATAGAATTGTGTGAGTGCTCCATTAGGGGAGTGTAGGTGTATTAAAGGTGATGCTTCTTTGAAGTTCAAGCATACTGACCCTATTAAGTTTGGAAAACTTATAACTAGTTAAGGACTTCACTATGAAAAAGGGTGTTGGCCTACCATGCACAAATTGGTCAGGAGTTGGAACAACTTTTTTGATGAGCCTAGGTGTAGGCCAAAACTAATAATCATAGAGGCATTAATAAATCTAGCATGGCAGGTTGGAGAAAATGCATTATTTTTTTTTTCACAAAACCACCCCACATGCATTTTTTTTTCAAAACAACATTTATATGAAAAAAAATTAACATTAAATATTTTAAGGTTACTTAATGAAAGCACTCATGGTATCATAAAATTAAATTATCATTAAAAATTAAATTCAAACAAAAAAAATAATATGCCCAAACCTGAGCAGACTTAACAATAATGAATGTATGATATTCAAAGATACCATTCTAAATTGTTTAGTATCATAAGTTATTAATCATTTGGTGAAAATAAAGCATAGTGTTCAAAGATGTTATTTCATATACATTGGAATCTTAAACTTTTATTCAGAATGGAGAAAAATAAATATCTTTTGTCCAATGTTGTCTATTCCAAATTATCTAGTATCAGAGCTGATATTTTAGAAGGAGAAGAAAAAATGCTTAAGGTCTAAAGCTATTATTTGACATTATGGTATTGTAGATTCTTATTCCAAATTAAGAAGAATAAATATATAATATCTAAAGTTATTATTTTAGACTATCTAGTATTCTAGATCATTAATCAAATAGAGATGAAATTATGTTTTGTGTTAAGATATATTATTCCACATTGTATGGTGTCCTAGTCTATTAATACAAAATGATAAAAAATGTATATATGATGTCCAATGATGTTATTTTAGATGATCTAATGCCCTTGGTTGTTATTCAAGATAGAGAAGAAATAATTTATTGTGCTGAAATCTATTATTTCATACTATCTCATGTCTTATGCTATTATTTGTGATGGAGGAAATAGATGGATAGTTTCCAAAACCATAATTGCTAATTGCTTTGTGTTAATAACTATTATACCAATCAACATTAATTTGTAACTTCCTAGTTGATGTATCAACTACACTTTCAAAGATCCACATGAAAACTCAAGTCTCTAAAATAAATGACTTTTCCATGTATACTTATTGAAATAATAGGTAGCCTTCTACTTGTAAGAAGTTAACAAGATGCCAAATTTATGTGTGTCTCATTTAATAGATATAGTTCATCAATTATTAGTGAGCAATTAACTAGAGTTGATCAACATGACTGAATTTTAGCCTCATTGTTGAAGGGGCAAATGATCAATTCTATGTCAACTAGAGTAACTTGATATTCAGCCTCATTGTTGTAAGTGAAAAAACCTAGGTGGATTGCTTGTTCGATTCTCTTCCTATTTGAAGATTGCAAATATACATTAATTCCAGCTCTACCTAGATAGGACACAGTAATCACATGCATCCCCCACTAATTATTTTTCATTCTCATTTTGACATGTGAGGGATTTCCATCATGAAATCAACAAGGATTTGTTAATTGGAAGCTTGAAAGAGTTTGTATTGGATTTCAAGCTCATTTAGTTCGATAAATCATTTTATCATTCTTATTGATAGTTTTTGTTTATGCAATGTTACTCTCAGAGAAAAATAATATAACACTATAATAGGATATGTGTAGGAATACTAACATAAATTTTTGGAGGTGAGCAAAAGGGCCAATACAGGTTATACCAGTTGGGAAAACATGGTTTCAATATTAATTAAAGCTTAGCTTATATATTAATATTAAACAATCTTTTTTTTTGGGTCTTCTTCAAATATGATTGCTTTAGTAATAGCTTTTGATACACAAAGATAGGTGAATACTATCAGCCATTTAGATCGGTTAAAATAATGAGGTTTGAGCTAGGTAAGCTTTAATTTCTAAGGAGTGCACACTACCACACGCATTACTCAATCAAGTGTTTTTGATCATTTTGATGATATTAAAGATGATATATAGTAGATTAGTTAACCATCAAATGAGTCTTTCAAAAGTAGTAGATTGGCTAGTGAGCTATTAAATCTTTTTTCAAGAGGATGAAGTCATGGAGATAAAAAATTAGGAATACCATTGAGGTAAGATTGATTGATCTTTATGCCTCATTAGGTGATCAAATACATTATATTTTTTTTCCAATTTAATTCAAAGAGTACAATTTAGCAAAAGTAGCTTTAGATAATAGTATTTACAATGTTTCACTAATATTCTAGAAGTGTTTTATTTGCTCCTTGATATCTATATGCATGTCGTTAATATATATTTCATGGTTCTTTCAATGAGTTAAATCAAATATTTAGTCACCAAGATGACATGACATTTTTCAAACTTAATAATATTGCTTTGTGACAAAATAAAATATTTTTTTTCTGCTTTATAAATATACATTATAATTTAATGATAGTTAGAGAAATCCTCAAGAAAAGAAAAATATATCATAGCTAGCAGTAGCATCCACAATCTCATCTAATTATGGAAATATAAAATTATTCTTGGAACAAGCTTTATTGAGGTTTGCATAGTCTATGTTGACTCCCCATTTTTCTCTTGTCATTTTTAGCACTACAATATTCACCAACCATTATAGGTATAATATCATCTTATTTTATATGAATGAGTCTTTTGTTGTTGTTGAAGGCACATCACCATGATCCTTGACTAAAATTTTATCACTTATAATGAAGATTTTTGACTTACTATTGGTAGGGTGATCATCTACTTATTATCATATTGTAGATATGTAGTTAGGTTAACTAGTTCATGCACTTCAAGTGGTTCTTGTTACATTTTTCAACACAATAAGTTTGTTATGGGAGCCTCTTTTCATTAAATCATTTGATATCTTAGCTTGTTTTGAGATTAGGATGCCACTAATAATATATGTATTTTTTTCATAATGTCATGAAAACCAAGAATAGTTTTTCATTCTTATTTTCAAAAATAATAAAAATTGTTGGAACTTAATTATTTGGACCAAAAATAATATATCTTCAACTCATCATGAAATGATTCTTCTTGCTTCTAAAAAGGTATGAATTGGCTAGGTGAGTCTAGCACACTCTATAATGCCTATGTTAATTTTTAAGACAAAAGAAAGAGCTACTACCAAGTAAAAAGGAAAAATAATTTTGTTCATGACTCTACATCATCAGACCTTTTATAATTGAAGAGTGATAATTGTATTATCATCATCTAGTATGATACATTGATCACTAATATCCAATAAATATTAATCTAACTAATATTATGCATTAATTTTATGAGGAATTTTATGTTAGTGAAGCTCCAAATTATGCAGATACATTATAGTCAATATTTTGTCCTACCTAGGTCAGCTAGTGTAGAATTGCTTAGCCAAAAGTTATGTTCTAGCTTGCTTTGCATATAGGCTACCAAAGGAGGTTCTCTTGTTGAAAAATTTTCTTTTAATGAACAAATGAATCTTATTCATGTGATGATTAAAATATTTTATTGATCTAGGTAGAATAAAGAATGGAAATTTGCCTCAACCCGCCTGCCTGTACTAGACCTGATTGGGGTGGGTATTCTCCTTCTAACTAGGTTGGGAGGGCATGAATGAGGCAAAATCTTTTTCTCCATGCCGGGGTTGGGGCAGGGATAGGAAGAGCCATCCTCACCCTGATTTTCACCCTGATCCTCGACATGCCCTGCCCATCTTAATAATTAAATTATTATTTATTTAATTTAATTATTTTCATTTAATCATTTTTATTGCTCTAACCATCTAACAAATGGACTAACCCCGGATGGCTAAGCTAATGCTCTTGCCTTTATGCTCTTGGTTATCACACTCGCCGACTAGTCTCACTAGTTACTCACATGGACACCGAGCATGACACATCATCATCATAGGACATGGAAGTGGAATCAAAAATCACCTTTTTGTCTTCGAATCTCATCTTGATATAGTGGTAGTTGAGCAGTGGCAAATGACACTCGGCACTCAATAATGGTAATGTTATTGTGATATAGTTGTTAAATTGTTTATTATTGTTAAATTGTTTATTATTGTTAAATTGTTAAATTCTTAAATGTAATAATTTAACAATTATTAATGTTATTGTTAAATTGTTATATTTAACAATTTAACATTTGTAATCTTATTGTGAAATTGTTAAATTTAACAATTTAATATTTGTTAATTTTATTATTAAATTGTTAATTTTAACAATACTATGCTACATCACTATTAACTATTCATATATTAAATTTAACAATTTAATATATTGTTAATTTTATTATTAAATTTAATATTATTATAAAATTATTAATGTTATTATTATTTTTATTATCTTGTATTGTTATTATTATTATTAACTATTCATATTGACTTCTATTAATTGTTATTAATTATTTTTATTCATTTAACATAATAGTTAATTGTTAATATTCATAATTTTGCATTGGGTAAAAGTAATGTTATTGATTATTCATATCCAAACATCCATACCTAATACCTTATCACCTCGAGGCTCAAAATCAAAATGATGGATTAGTATCAATTGATATGTTGCTATTCATAATTTTATTTGATGTTGTGATTTAATGGAAAATTAGTTTGTTAATTTTAATTATTTATGTTTTGTTGTTTTTCTCTAATTGTAGGTTATTTTGATTTTACATTTTCATCTTAAAAGCTCTAAAGCCTTATTTTTATAATTGTTATCATAATCTTTTTGCACTTAATTATTTTTCAAATTTAAGTAAGTTTGGAGATTCCTCAATTATTCCACATTCAATTGCAAGTGCCAAAGTTAGTATAAAATCTAAAGAATTACCAACTCCAATAAATTCAAATAAAACTCATCATTCTATAGATTTGTGTGTTAACCAAGTTAGAGTTAGAAAAAAAATCAACTTCTAAAGTGTAGAACTACAAAAAGAAACAAAGAATTGATTGGGTAGACAAGACTATTTGTAATTATTATAGAAAAAATTAGGTGGTGAACATAAGAATGGGAGAAAACATCTACATGATCATTTTAATAGATGTCCATTTTGAAAAAAAAAGGATATTAAAAAGTACATTTAAATCCTATAAAGGAAAGTTATGGAAAGTTCTCACTTGGTATGTATTCTTTTGATCAAGAAAATGCTAGGAATGATCTCACAAGTATTATTATTTTACATGAATATCCTCTTTCGATAGTTGACCATATTAGGTTCAAAAAATATTATAATAGCATTCACCATTTGTTAAAAATGATTTCTTGAAATACTATCAAGAATGATATTTTGAAGAATTAAGATAATAAGAAATCTAAAACAATGCATTTGTTGGATGATAATAGAAGCAAAATAACAACCACCAATAACATGTAGATTTCTAATCAAAAGAAAGGCTTCATAGTGGTTACAACATATTTTATTGATAATTATTGGGTACCTCAAAGCTGAGTAATGAAGTATATTTTAAATAAGTTGAATTTCATTTACTTCTATATTTTGCTATGATTTAATGTGCTTATAATAATTTCATTTTATTTAAATGTCATGTTTATATAGTTGTTACAATCACACATATATAATACACTTAGTAAGGGTTTGATAGATTATTTATTTGATTGGAATGTTGATCACAATTTGTCTTCCTTAATTGTCGATAATTGCAGAACTAATGATTCTTTGGTCAACATTCTTTTAAGTAAGTTTTCTAGTAGCTCACTTATATTGATGAGAATTTTTTCACATGGGTTATTCTGCATATATATTTAATTTGGTAGTAAAAAAAAAATTATAAGTAATTAAAAAGAGTGTTGACATAATTCGAGAGTGTTGCTTTTTGGACTTCTGCACCTAAGAGATCAGAGAAGTTTTTCAAAATGCTTGTCAATTGAATATTTGTTGTGATGAAAAGTTAGTACTTGATTACAAGACTAGGTGGAATTCAACATTCTTCATGCTTAGTATTGCCATTAATTATAGAGATATTTTTCCTCATCTAATTCATAGAGAACATCAATATAAATATATTCTTAATAATTTAGATTGGAATTTGGCCAAAGAGATTTGTGAAAGGTTAGAATTATTTTATGAAGTTACTAAAATTTTTTCTAAAATCGAGTATACAATATCCAATTTGTATTTTTCAAATATTTATAAAATAAAGTTGTCAATATATAATTGGATTGGATCTCCTTATGTTGAGATTAGATTGATGGCTGCAGATATGATTGAAAAGTTTAATAAAAATTGAGATGAAATTCATAATCTATTGGCCATTGTAATTGTGTTTGATCCAATATTAAAGATAAAATTAGTTGAGTTTTATTTTCCTAAATCTTTTGGAAATGAAGATTTAGTGAATTAAATTGAAAAAGTTCAATAAATTTTATTATTTGATAATGGTGCTAAAACCTTATTGATACTTTATTATGTTGCCTAATTTTATCAGTTAGGTAATATCATAAAGGTTGTGAATGAGAATATTTCGTCAATAAAGAAATACAAGTGTGCATGTCATACAAGTTATAAAGTAGACTTTAGTCCATATGTAAATCCCATAAAAATTATATTGGTAGTTTGGTTATTCAACAATGAGAAGACTCATTTTAGTAAAATTGATATTCATATTATTAGATAATTTTATATCTATAATTTATTCATTTAATTTATATAATGATGTATAAGTTACTCGACAAATATTATGTTGGACATATAACAAATGTTAAGGTGTTATGCAAATACTTTTTGGCCTAATAGCATATAAGATAGTTATTAATATTGAGCTCATCTAAATATTGGTCCCCTAATAGTTATCTTCTTAGTATATCACCACTAAAAATAATAATTAAATTTTTTTCAAGAGTCATTCATAATCTCATACCTTTTATGCAACTTCATCAACTATCCTTGATGGTTACTTTTGTATGTACACTTTTATTCTCTAGCCTTCTATATCATAAAGACCAAAGAAGATTGTAAGAAATTTTATTTTTATTTTTAATAGCATCATACTCACATAATTAACAAATGCTTTGCTCAAGATTTATTAGTGGGAACCATATAAGTAAAAACTACTCAAGGGCTATCAATACCTTGTGATTCAATATATATTCTTACATGTCCAAAAGATTTTTTTATCTCCATCTAGAGGTGTCTAATGGGCTAGGTAGCCTGGGCATGGCCTGAGGCCCATCCTGGTTCAGTAGTGCTGGCCCTACATGGCACAATTTAGAATTATGCCTCGGGTCAGGCCGGGCTACCCTTTGGCATGGTTCATGCTGTGCTGGGTCGGCATGAGCTTTGCCTTGTGCCAAGCTAGGCATGACCCATGTAAGTGACCTGATGGCATGGTAAACTAGCCTAGGTGACTGCCCGATGAGATCCCCATCGAGCGGTCATCCAGGTTGTTTTATTTTTTTAAAAAAATTCAACTACCCCATTATAGGGCATTTCATTTTAAAAAAAAATGTGGCCACATGGCCGATTTTAATTGGTCGACCATGTGGCCATTTTGTTTTATGCATGACGTAGTCGATATGACCATGACCATTGTGCCATGATTGGCATGACATGGCATGGTGGCCTAACTAGGCCAAGAAAAATTGGATTGTGCTAGCACGACACTGCCATTTGACACCTTTATCACCATCCTCCTCAGTGATGATATGAATTCAACACTAAAGCTAAACCCATTAGAAGAATAGTCTATATATATTATCCATTCCAATTGAGAGTTAGTTCTTTTAAGACATGTACAATGGATTAGCATATAAAAATATTCATATCTTTTGTTTCATAAGTACCATACTCACAATAGTTAACATACCTAAATTTTGGATTTCAACATATAAGTTTATCTTATGCATTGTAGTCAAAAGGGCTATCACTTTCTTCTTATAGTATACATTAGTAAGACTCGTAGTTTATCTATCACTATCCAACACAATAATCTCGGTCAAACATACTAACAGTCGAAACTTTAGTTCAAGTTATATTTAATCATCATCCATCAATATTCATAATATAAAATAAATCAAACATATTCATTTAAAAATTACTAATATCACATCACATATATTCAAACTACACAAATCATAAACTAATGTTATTTTGGTAAAAATTCATACTTTAGCCTTCATATCTTAAGCTTGAGGTCATGACTTTATAAAGTCACAAAGACTCTATACTTCATCTTGATCTTTTTATAACACAAATTCATAGTATTGGTAATGACCACAACATGGGCCTAGTGTCTCTATAACATGAAGCTGCAACACTATGAAGTAGTCATGACTTTGGGCATTGTCTTTTTCTCTTTAATAAATGATCATGGCACTAGGGAAAAACCATGGTATGGTGAAGGGATTTTCATATTAATATATGAATATAGTGCTATGATAAAGCCATAACATTGGCATTGGTTATTCTTGATGATTATATGGCTATGACATTAGGAAATAGCCATGACCCTGAAAATATCTTTTGTATCTTGTGGCTATGACATTGATAGATAGCTATAGTACAACATTTGTTCTTCATATGTTTTCAGGTGTTTGAAGTACTTAGTGTGTCCATGGCACTAACATTCTTTTCTCTCATATATTATTTTTCCATAGCTCTATAAGAATTCCATGGTACTAGCAATTTTCTTGAGCATAAAAGTCATGGTTTTTCTTTCCTTTGAGGATAAGAGTCATGGTCTTGAAAAATGACCATACTCAAGTAATGTCCTAGATAATTTTTAGTATCTCAAAAGTCTTGGCTCTAGATAATTTTTATGAATTTAGCCTAAGTAGTTTTGCCGTCTAATTTCTCCAGGTCAAAATTCACAATTTTATAAAAAAATCATAACTATAACTTGAGACTACCAAGTCATATTAAACATAAAGTCATGATAGATTGAATTGGTCATGACCTTGAGTACTAGCGGGATACTAGGCTATTGCAAAATAGAATTAATATTATAACCATTTTAAAGTCACGAGATATGTATTTCTATGACTCCATAATAAAATCATAGCCACTAAAAATGTGTCATATAGGGAAAAGATTGTGATAATGAGTTGATAGAGTCCTGGTATACAATAATTTTCATGACCAATTAGAAGGAGTTTTAACCAAGAATGGTTGCCCAACTTTGCAAGACTCAATATTCTACTTCTTGTTAAATACCTCCAAAAACCTATTAATTTCATAATTACTCATCAAAACTCACTAAAACTCTAAAGTTATAAAAGCAATTCATAATTTCCATCATTCCATGCTAACATATTATCATAAAAAGCCAAAATACCTAAAAATATATGGTAGATTAAACACCAAACATTAGCTTACAATATTAATCATTAATTTTAAACACCAAAAGCAATTCATATTAATAATTCCTTTACAATTATTGAAAATACATAGTATTTCACCAATTGGAGATAAATATAGTCAAGTAATTTTTAATAGTTACTTCTTTAAAAATTTAGTAGTCATAATGACTAATTACTTTAGTAAATAAAAATAAATATAAGTATATGCTTTCATATAGGATAAAGATGTCAACTATTTCTCATGAAAAAAAATGCAATCTACCAATTTGGAATATCTTTTGATATAGTCACATACAATGACTCTAATTCAATAGTCTGTCAATCTTCCAATTAGTTGGTCAAAGTACTCATAAAATCTCTATTATGTCTTTGTTGTAGTACCAAAACTTATTATTTGTGCACAACTCCAAAAACTCATTGGGTGATTAATTTTTTCTAATGGAAATTCTCAAGTATATAGGTCAAATAAAGTGAACATAAGTCTATATATTAATGTCATAGAAATTGTATGAGCAATTTGACCAACTAATAATAAATTAACTATTACTCAAGTTGAAAAGATAAACCTGGGTCTCGGATTGATACTCAAGCTTTAGGATTAGTCTACTTTCTTATGTATGATAAGTTTTATTTACTATTTGGGTAATGTTATGCTTGATTCTTTGATAAAAGGTAAAATGATATAGATTTTCCTTTTTTCCTATTTGGCATATAAGATGATTGTCAACCTTGAACAATCACTACGAAGGATGATCCCAATTGGCATACAAGTCTTCATTTTATGTCATTAGGGTTCCATTGAGTAACTATGCAAATTATCATGTTAAAAATCATGACAGGTTGAATTCATAACAATGAATATTTTTTGAGTCTCCTTTGAAGGACTAAGTCACGAGGCAAAGAAATATCATGATCAAGATAATTCTTCTTTAAAATACAATGTCTTGACAAGAAGAATGAGTAAGATTGAGAAAATTTATCTTTAGAATAGATAGTCATGATGACAAGTATGACATGACCAAGGTAATTACTCTCTATAGCATGTTGTAATTTATTATAGCACCTAATTTTATCAGTTAGGCAATGTCCCAAATGAATTTTAATAAGAATATCTCATCAATAGAGATTCATGAGTTCAAAAATCATACAAGTAAAGTAAAATGGGCTTTAATTCAAATATCAATCCATAGGGATTATATTAGTA
The DNA here is from genome assembly GCA_029783825.1 of Sapria himalayana. NCBI lineage: Eukaryota > Viridiplantae > Streptophyta > Magnoliopsida > Malpighiales > Rafflesiaceae > Sapria > Sapria himalayana. Next base: position 6,490,602 of record JAREIK010003431.1, read on the forward strand.
GTTTGGTTATTTAATAGTTAGACAACTCATTTTAAGTAAATGGATATTTAGATCATTAAATAATCTTAGATCCATAATTTATTCATTTAATCTAAGTGATGATATTTAAATTGCTTAACTCATATTATATTGAATATAGAATAAATGTTAAAGTATTGTGCAATAAGTCTTTGCCCTAATAGTATATAAGGTGGCTTTCACTATAAAGATCATTACAATGATAATTCCCTCATAGATGTCCTCTCAGTATGTCACCACCAAGATGATAATTCATATATGCTGAAGAGTTATTCATAATCCCATATCTTTTATTCAACTTCATCAACTACCATTGATGTTTGCTTCATGCATGCTTTTATTCTCCAATCCCCTTATTATAAAGGCCAAATATTGACATGATTTGTAAGTATTTCTACTTTTGGATTTATAAGTATCATACAAGTAAAATTAATACATGCATTAATTAAGTTTCACTAATAATAACTGTGATAATAAAAGTAACTCTCGGGGGTTTTCACTATCTTGTGAGTCACCACACACTCACACGTGTCTCGAGGATTACCTGTTATCAATGATGATGTGACTCTCATACTAAAATTGAACCTATTATGAAAATGTTCTATATAAAATTCATCTCAATTGAAAACTAATTTTTTAAGACTTGTATAATGGATTAATATGTAAAAGAATTTCACACTTTTAGTTTCATAAGTACCATATAAGAAATGATTAATATATCTAAATTTTGGGTTTTAATATATAAGTTTATCTCTTACATCGTAGTTACAAAGGCTATCACTACCTTTCTACCATATGTGTGAGTGAGCATAATGGTTTATCTATCACCATCCACCACAATAATCTTGCACAAATCTACTAATAGTCAAAACCCTAGTTCAAATTCTATTTAATCACCATCCATTAATATCCTTAACACAAAATAAATCAAACACATTTTATTCATAATTAACAAAAATCATATTACATATATTCAAATTACACAAATCATTGACCTATGCTATTTTGATATATATTTTTGAATCCTCTATAGAAATGTGGGGTTTGAGAGTAATGCCTCAAACTCTAGGAATTACTTTAAGTCTTGCATCCCTTGCTTGCTTATGGAACCTCGAAGAAGTTCAAAATTCAATTTTAGGGGTTGATATTTTTTGTTGCTTTGCTTATATCACAGAGAGAGAGAGAGGAAGAAGAATGAGAGATCTCTTTTATATATTAAGACAATTCAACATTATTTTAAGTATAAAGTCTTACCTTTCATAAAAAATCATAATTTCAGTATTCATCTCTCAAGCTTGAAGTTGTGACTCTAGAAGGAGGCCATGACTTTGAATTTCATATTGATCTTTTAATAATACAAAATTGTGGTACTAGCAATGATTATGACTTAGGCCTAATGTATTTATAAGATGAAGTCATTACATTAAGAACTTGCTATGGCTTTGGCATTTGTTTTTTTTTGTTTTTAATAAAGAACCACAGCACTGGTGAATGGTCTTCATGTGATGAAAGGCTTTTGACATTGATATATGGTCTTGATTATATGCTAAAGCAATAACATTGGCATTGGTCATTCTTGATGATTATATGGCTGCATCATAGAAAAATAGCTTTGACATTGAGAAGGTCTTATATATTATGTGGCCATAGTACAATGAAATGGTTGCAAAACAAAATTTATTATTATATTCTTCAAGTATTTATTGAGGACAAGAGTCATGGTACCGATCTTCTCAAAAATTCCATGGCATGGAATTTTTGAGATAGCTCTTCAAAAATGGTCGCAATGTGGGTGACCACAGCACCGACTTTCTCTTCTTTCATATATCATTTTATCACAATTATTCAAAAATGTCATGCATTGACAACTAGCCTAAAAATAAAAGTCAAGGATTTGCCTTCATTTGAGGACAAGAGTTATGGTCTTGAAAAATGGTCATACTTGAGTAATATCCTTTATAGCTTTTAGTATCCCAAAAGTCACAACTCTAAATAATGTTCATAATATTTGTCTAACTATTAGTTTTATAACTTTCTATAGCTCAAAAATCATGGCTTTGTAAAAATCATAGCTTTAAATTGAGACTATCAAGCCTATTTAAAGATAAAATCATGTTACTTGGACTTAGCCATAACTTTGAGTACTTGTGGGAAACTTGGTTGTTGTGACATTAAATTAATATCACCATTATTTAAATTTTAAGAGAGATATGGTTTTGAATTAATGATAACATCATAGCCACTAATAATATGTTGTATAGTGGAAGGATTATGCCAACGAGTTAGTATGATCATGGTGTACAAGGATTTCCACTACCACTTACATATTATTTTGGCCAAAATTGAATGACAAAACTTTGCAAGATTTAATATTCTATCCTCCTCTAATAAATACCTCGAAAGACCTATTGATTTCATGAATATTCATCAAAACTCACAAAAACTCTAAAATCATGAAATCAATTCATAATTTCTCATATTTCATGACACAAGATCATGGAGCCCTAAAAATATATAATAAAGTTTAGTAGTTTGAACACCAAACAAAGCACAAAATCACTATGGCAAGAATGACCACAACTAAAAAAATATTTTTTTGGAATACAAAATTATTGTGGCAAGAATGTTGTGACCGAGATAATTACCCTCTTAAACACATAGCCATGGTGAAAATTTTTTTCACAATAAAAATTAATTAATATTTTGTGATATTTTGCTATGAAATGAATATGTCATTGTAATTAAAAATAATGTGACTTCTTGTAACAGTTTGATATTTGGATGTCACGACATAGAAATAATATCGCAGCCAAGTTTGTTCTAGTCACAAAAAATGTGTTGCATATTATAAAAATTTGTGAAAACTAAGTAGAAGAGTTATGACTTATAAAGATTATCATGACTTATTTGTAGAGTTATATCCAAGAAAGACTGACATAACTTCTCAACAAGTATGTACTAGTGTAAAAAAGTCATGACATTAAAAATATTATGACTTTCCCTTTGTTGTTCTATACTCTATTTTTACTTTTTGTCAAGTCCAGTATTTTTACCCAATTTATATCTGATTTCACTATTATTCATTTACTTTTCTACAAAAAGTATCATTCAATTAAACTTTTTGCATTTAAAGTCTAAATTTAGTACAACCACACCATTGAAACAAAATTAAACATTCATAAAAAGTTGGTGCATCGAGTGCTGAATATTTTTAATGATAGAGAGGTCATCACATTAAATATTTATTATAATAAGAGATGATCTACTTCTAGGAAGATGATAGTAGCATAGTTGTACCCTAGTGGGCCTTGTTTGATAGATCAACTCTTGAACTATGAATGAATGGCTAGTCGGTGTTGACAAACTTGACCAAGTAGTAAATATTCTCTTTTATATATATATCACCTCATTGATTTTCCATGTATGGCCAAATGGGAAAATTCTATTTGAATGATCATGATATTCATACTACTTTTATAATGAGTAAGTGAGAGCTACCAACAAAGATGTTTATAAAACTATTTACGTGATTAGTTAAATAAACATACATTTAGCTCATCTAATTTGGTATAGAGAACATATCATTTATTTATTCATTAAGTAAAAATATGAGATACATTAGTTGCCACATGCATAACTAAACAACAAATAGTTCATTTTTATACAACTATTATGATTTTATTAGGAAACTCAATTTTTAAGATTAGATAATATCATAAATATTCATTGGGAAAGAGTTTCTCAACCAATATAGTTTAACAAGTATATAGGTCATAAAAGTTGTAAAGTGGACTTTCATTTAGATTATATAGCAAATAGACTAGGTAATACAACTATCCTCTAGTAGAAATGATAACACTATTTTTGGCAATTAGATTATATAGCTGGTCCATTACATTATGCATAATGATCTATCTAAATTACATTGTTGTTATTGTTATTGATTAAAGAACATAAGTTATTTTATTGTAAAAATATCTTAGTGTATGTTTGGTATATGAAATATAGAATAATCTAGTATATTTTTGTGATTTTTGATGATGTTCAAGTATAGAAATATGAGATAATTAGAATGATTTCATGAAATTGATATTTTGATGTATTATGATAAATAGTAGTAAAATCATGATATTTTTAGATGTAATTAGTAACTTGGTGATGGTTGGTCATATTGAGTAGTTTTGACATCTATTCTTTGTCAAAAATTTGCATACTTACTCAGAATTTTTACATAATCCTTTCACTATGTAACATATTCTTTTTAGGTATGATATTATTTTGGAGTTGCAACCATACATCTCATAAAATTTTAATGACTATGATATTAATTTCACATTATAATAACAAGTACTCCATATAAACTAGAAGTAGTGGACATTTCTCAATGTCGTGGCTTTAACTTTATTAAAACTTAATATTCATAAGTGCATAACTATGGTCATTTCTTAGTGTCATAACTCTTAGCTATAAAGAGTTATCGATAGCTACACTATAGTCATAATCAACTATAAGGTTGCAACTTTTTTTCCTCAACAGAAGGCAAAAGCCATGATTATGTCCTAGCATCATGACTTCTTAGTGCCACAACCTTGAGCTCAAGAGACTAAATGCCAAATTCACAATATCATTCAAAAGCTATGAGTTTCTACTTGAAAAATGCTTAGAATTTGTGAAGTATAAAAGAGAAGAGAAAGGGGGCTTATAGAGAATCTAAAAGCAAGCCAACCTTTTTTCTTATTCACCTTGAATCAAGCACAACAACTGTCCTAGGAAAGATTTTAGCATTCTCTGGGTGATCCATGAGCAAGTAAGGTACATAAGACAAAAGTAGCGTCTTAGAGTTATAGGCATGAATTTTCAATCCCCCTCTCATGGGTGGACTTTTGGGATTTCAAATGAAATATCATAGGAATTAAATTTTGAATCCTAGATTCTTGCGAGAGTTGTTATTGAAACCCAAGATTGATGAATTTTTTTTCTTATATCTCATATGAACCTTTTCCTAATATTAGGTTAAATTAAGATCTAGGGGTTATTTATTTTAATTTATGTGATATATGGAAAATTTGAATTTTAATTATAATATCTGATTTTTGTTGTGGAATGGATATTGTTAGAATTTGTGATTAAATAGAACTAAAATTAGAGTTTTATTATAAGTAGTGTGTTATCATGATTGATGGTGATAGTTAAAAAAATAAGGCTCACTTATGCATATGGTAGGAAAAAGGTAATTACTTTTCTAACCATGATGTGCAAGACAAATCTATACATTAAAACCAAAAATTAGTGTATATCAACCATTATGAGTATAGTGCTCATGAAGTCGAAAGTAGAAATGCCCCTACATGCTAATTTGTTGTATATGTATTAGAAGAACTAATTCTCAATTGATGTGATTATTTTCTAGAATATTTTAAAGAATTTTATATTTATTGTGGGAGTCACATCATCATTGTGAAGAATGGTGACAAGTAATCCACAAAACATATATGAGCAATGGTGACTCACGAGATGGAGACAACCCTTTGAGTTACTTTTACTCGTATGCTTTTCACCAATGAGATTTGAAGGAAGGCATATCTTAATTGTGTGAGTATGGTACTTAACAAAGCTAAATATGCAAATATTTTTAAGACCATATTAGTTCAAAGTCTCCAAGGCACCTAAGGTCAAAGAATAAGAATGTATATACAAAACAACAAATAAGGAAAATTGATGAGTTGCCAAAAAGGTATGAACTTGTGAATGGCATTCGATCAGAGATGACTTATTATTTTAATTATAAAATACTAAGGGGAGAAATATGATGGGAACATCATTGAAAAGAGCTCAATGGTGATAACTACCTTATATTCCATTAGGGAAAAAAGAAATTCTATTAATAATTCAATCTTTATTCTATATCCAAACTCAACATGAACCAAACTATTTACATATGCATTATATAAATATAAATAGACATACTCAAGGATTTAAGAGTCTTACCAGAATCTCAAATTATTTTCTCTACTAAAATAGTGTTTTCTTACTACTTGTTGACCAAACTATTGATATAATCCTATTATATTAATATCAAGATGAAATTTTTTTTACTACTTATATGACTTATATATTTCTTGATTTTTATTGATGATAGACTCTTACCAATGAGATTTTGGGATACTTTCTAACTAGTAAAATTAGGCAACAAATTAAGAATGTACATACGAAACAACAAATAAGGAAAATTAATGAGTTGCCAAAAGGTATGAACTTGTGAATGACATTCGATCAGAGATGACTTGTTATTTTAATGATAAAATACTTAAGGGAGAACTATGATTGGAACATCATTGAAAAGAGCTCAATTGTGATAACTACCTTGTATTACATTAGGAAAAAGGGAAATTCTGTTAATAATTCAATCTTTATTCTATATCCAAACTCAACATTAACCAAACTATATAAACATGCATCATATAAATATAAATTGACAAACTCAAGGATTTAAGAGTCTTACTAAAATCTCAAATTATTTTCTCTACTAAAATGTATTGTCTTACTGTTGGTTGACCACATTATTGAAATAATCATATTATATTGATATCAAGATGAAAAATTTGTTTACTACTTTAATGACTTATATATTTCTTGATTTTTGTTGATGAGAGACTCTTACCAATGAGCTTTTAAGATACTATCTAATAATAAAATTAGGCAACATAACAAAGTAGTATTATGTTTTTATTATTATAGATTAGTTAGATTAGTTAGTTTATATAAATTGATATAATTATCCTTAAAGAATGATAGCTCTATTGTTAGTAGATTTAATAATGATATTTTGATTATTTTTTCAAATCTACATTAGCTTGTCTCTCTGGGTCCAAAACTTGAGATAACTAAGAGAATGATTTTAAAACAATGAGTTGTCCCATAGTAATGATGGGCAAGCTGTTCAATAGCCTATCCATCACTGCATATGGAAGATTATTGGCAGCCAATGATAATAAATAGTTATTATGGCATTCAGATTAAACTATTAAAGGCATAATAAATTGAGTTGAAGTCATGTCTGATTGTGATGGTTCAATAGTATTAATATAGTGAGAGAATATTAGAGGATCTAAATAGGTATGTCATAATATTTTGGAGTTGTGTGACATAGTAAAGATGAATGAAGTTAGCTTTTATGTCAGCAAGTTATGTCTATTCTCAGTTTTATTAAGGGACAAGGTAGAAAGTTAGTTTTAAAACTTATTGTCACAACTTTATTATGTCACCTAATTTTATCAGTTATATAATATCTAATAATCTCATTAATGAGAGTGTTACATCACATGAGATCTACAAGTACATGGGTCATATAAATAGTATAGTTGACTTCCATCTAGATATTGATCTCATAGGGATGATATTGGCAATTCGATTACTTTATAATGAGACAATTCATTCATAGTAAGATAGATACTATGATTATTAAATAATCTTAAGGTCCATGGTTTATTCATTTAATCTATATGATGCAGTTAAGTTACTTGACATATATTATAATGGACACGGAATGAAGGTTAAGATACCTTGATTGTGAAATGACTCCTTGCCTTAATGGCATACAAGTTGGTTATCACTATTTAGCCTTTCCCAATTGTGGTCTCTTCATAGTTATCTTTCTAGTACTTCACAACCAAAAAAATAATTAATCTCTATACAAAAGTCATTCACAGTCTCATAGCTTTTAGGTAAATACACCAACTACCTTTGATGGTTGCTTCATATGCATACTCTTATTCTCTACCCTTCATTATCATAAAGACTAATAATTGACATAATTTGTAAGTATTTATACTTTTAGTTTCATGAGAATTATAATCATACAATTAATGTATGCTTCCCTCATGTTTCATTAATGGGAAGCATAAGGGTAAAATTGGCTCATAAGGGTTATCACCACCTTGCAAGTCACAACACACTTATACATGTCCCAAGGATTGCATGTCACCATCTTCCTAAGTGATGATGCAACTCCCTGACTAAAGGTGAACTCCTTAGAAGAATATTCTATATATAATATTCATTCTAATTGAGAACTAGTTTCTTTAATATGTATATAATGGAATGTAGTGTAAAGGTATTCATACTTTTAGCTTCATAAGTATCATACTTATGATGATAAACATACCTAACTTTCAAGATTCAATATATAGGTTTAGCTTATGCATCCTAGTTAGAAGGGATATTACTTCCTTCTTATCATATGCACAATTAAGCCTCATGGTTTACCTGTCACTATCCATGATAATAATCTTGAACAAACCAACCAATAGTCAAAATCCTTATTTGAGTTCTATTTAGTCATTATAAATCAATATCTATACTTGAAATAAACTAAAGCATTCATGCATTCATAATTAAAATTAATTATATCACATAATTTAAATTATACAAACCCTAAATCATGCTAATTAAGTATAAATTCTTGAATTTATTTCAAGCGAATAGGGGTTTGAATGTCGTGCCCCCAACTCTAGGGATTAGCATTAATTGTGCATCTCTTGATTGCTTGTGTAATTCCTAAAGAGTGTGAAATTCACCTATAGGGCTGGTAGTTTTTGTGACTTTGCTTATTACATGAGAGAGAAGGAGAAGAAAAAAAAGGTTAACTAAAATTTTTTTTATCTTACATTTTTATACTTAGGTGACCTTGTATTACTCTAAGTATGTAGTCACGACTTTCTAAAAAAAGTTGTTACTTTAGCTATTATCTATTCAGTTCAAGGTCACAACTCTAGAATAGGATTATGACTATTCTATAACTTGATCTTTCTATAACACAAAATCATGGCATTGACAATGATCACAACTTGGGTCTTATATCTATGTAATACAAAGTTATGATAATGTGAAATAGTCATGACTAAGTGTTCTTATCCATTTGTAGTCCATAGAGGGTCGTTGTACTAGGAAGTAGCCATGGGGTAAAGATGACTTCTCATATTTATATTGCCATGAAACTATGTGGAGGCCATAACAAAAAAAATGATCTTTCATGTTTTAGCTATGGACATGGTACTATTAGGATGCCACAAAATTGATACTTAGTTTGTGTGTTCAAGTCACAGTTATATCTTCTTTTGAGGATAAAAGTCATGATTTTAGAAATGACCATACTCAATTAATCTCTTCTATAATATCTAGTATCCCAGAAGTCATGGTTTTGAATAATTATCATGGCTTTGGCATGTGTAGTTATGATCTTGCAATGTTTTGTAGCTCGAAATTTTTTGCTTTGTAAAAAGGTTGACTCTAACTTGAGACTATTGAGCCATAAAAAATAAAGTAGCAGTACTATAAAATTAGTTGTGACATTGAGCCCTGGTGGGGTACTTTATTTCTGCGACTAGAGATGTCAAGCTGACCATGGTATTTCAGCAAGACCCATTTTTTTAGGCTCGTTATAACAAAAGTGTAGTGTCGAGCATGCCATGATTTTTAGGATGGGTCATGTCATGCTAGCATGGCTCTGAAAATGGCTAGCTCAGCATGACCCATTGGCATACATTTTGAACGAGTTATGCTAGGCTGGGACAAGCTGGGTCAGGCTTAGCTAGGATACCCTAGATCATTTTAGGCTAGCCTATTTTTTCTAGGCTAGACTAGGTGAGGTTCGGGCTAGGTTGGGTCAGGTCCAAGCTATCCTAGAATGTACCACATGCCAGTTAGTCCAAAACCAACTCGAATGTGTTGTGTTGGAGCTATCATGGTTCTGAACCTTGCCATGCTTGAGCTGCCATGCACTACTCGACTCATGTCATGTCTGAGCCACCCAACCTAGTTGACACCTCTAGCTATGATGGAAAATGAATATCATAGCCATTTAATTTTTTTAAACTAAGTATTACTATAACTCAATGATAATATTATAACCATTGAGAATATGTTACATAGTAAAAAAATTATGCTAACAAATTGGTAGAGTCATAACATACAAAAATTGTCCCAATCAATTACGTAATGTTTTGGTCAAGAATAAATTTCAAAAGACTTACTAATCTACCATTTCTACTTAATACCTCCAAAAACTCATTAATTTCATGACAACTCATCAAACTTTCCCATATACCAAAGATAATGAAATCAATACATATCAGCACTATTTTAATGTCTACACATTAGTATCAATAACCAAAATACACAAGAATATTTAGTAATTTGAATATCAAATACTTATCTTGATGTAATATTGAGAGTTGGGATAAATTTGTGAGAGTATTTCATATAAAATTTTTCTCATCTCAAATCACTTTGTAATTATGAATTGAGATAAGTCAATTCTAGCAAGATGAGTAAGTGATCTTACATGATAATTAGGACCATTTTAAGAAATTATTAAGGAGGTACCAACAACACGGGTTTGAGTTGTAGTTCCAAACTCAAATATTTTATAATGATATGAATTAAATGATAAGGTATACTATTGATGCAGTCTCAAGAAATTGATTATGAATAAGTCATAAGAAGAGGTGCACTATTTATTTGAGGATCTAGTAAAAAAAATAACTAGTAAACTTCAATCAATCACTATGTTGGGGGGAGAAGCTATAGTATTAGAGTTCGACCAATTTACCACACTTGAAGCAAATATGGAGGCCTTTCTAAAGAAGTTGAAACTCAAGAGGATAAAAGAAGATCGTTAAAAGAAGTTATTTTGCAACAATATGAAAAAAATGGTGATTTTTGATTTCATTTATCAAATGGAAGAGTCAAATGGATTGTAAATAAAAGGGTACATATTTTGTCCTAATAATAATATCACAATACATTACTATCTAACCATGAGAAATGACAAAAACTTTTTATATGGAGGCTATATGAATGGGCAACAAAATATTGGATAATTTATGATGAACTTTGGGAATAATTCGATGAGCTATAATATTCAAAAAGGATGAAGCTCGAATTATCAACTTTCAAGGAGAAAAAAAGCCAAATACGAAGGACAAGATGAGTGCAATATTGATAGAAATAAAGAAAAGAAATGACCACCAAGATAGTTGAGTAGCGAGGCTTTAAGAGAGATTGGATCACATAAGTTCAATGATATAGAATATTGAGAATCAAATTGAATAATAATATAATAAAATAAAGAGAGGAGTTAATAAATCAAGTGATGCAGAGACAGAACCATAGAAGTGCCTATCGATATTATTTAGAAAGAGAAAAGTGCTAGAGGGGCAATGAATGAAGCAAGCTAAATCTAAAAGTTTTGGAATTGATAGCATTATGACTATTCCAAAAATCATTACTCTCACTATAATTTTTCTATAAGTCTCAGCTCCCACTATAACTTTCTCCAAAGATGAAGACTCTAGAATCATGGCATCTTCTAATTAAAGTTGTTGCTCTTGCATAAGTACATGCCTAACTCTCATCCCCAACTATAAATAAAGAAAATAAAGGAACAAAGGAGTGAATGAAGGTTACCCAAAGTTATGGAAAGAATAATGTGAACCATAATGAAGCTAAAGATAAGTTTCTTATGAATCTTCCACTTTCACAATATTTTATGAATGAGAAATTAGATGAATAGTTTAAGAAATTTCTCAATATTTTTCGAAAACTAGAAGTGCATATACTATTTGTCAAAGCATTATCTCAAATGTCAAATTATGTAAAATTTATGGAGGATATAATGATTAGTAAAATAAAGTTGGAGACATACGTGATTGTTAATATGACTTAGAAATATAAGAAATTATTCAATTAATAATCTTGAGAAAATTAAAAGATCCACTAAGTTTTATTATATCTTATATAATAAAGAATCACATATTTTGGAAGGTATTATGTGATTTCGAATCAAGTATCAACTTGATGTTCTTGTGAATTACATAATGATTGAATCTTAGAAAAATTACTCCAATATCTTTTTTAGCCCAAATGGTTGATCAGACAATCAAGTGTCAAGATGATATTATTAAAAGATATTTTAGTTAAAATCTATATCTTTATTTTTCTTGCTAATTTTATTATGTTTTTATATGTAAGAAGATCATTACACATTATTGATCTTTAGATAGTTATTTATTGCTACTAGACAAACACTTATTGATGTCAAGAATAGATTGTTCACTCTCTATATTGGTGAAGAGTAAGTAAAATTCAATATTTACAAAGACTTATGGGGTCAAGATGATGATATGATAGGTTATTGGAAAATAATAATCACTTCCCAATGACAATGCAATAAAAAGTTAATTTTGGATGGAAATTTTTTGTAGAAGATTATTGGCCCGTTGAAAATAAGGAAGATTACATATAAGAGGAACTTTGGAGAAGTGAAAGTGATGAACTAAAAGATAAGGAATATGACATAAAATAGCAATTTTGGAGTTGTTAAAGTGATAAACTAGAAGATAAAAAATTGATTGCTATGAAATCACAACATTATTTAAAGATGTCACTTTAGAAGATTCTAATGAAGATAATTTCAAAAAGACTGATACAAGAAGAGAATTGTCTTAACTCTTTATACTATTATATGGAAAACAAGATGTAAAGAGTTTGGAGACTAAATGTGTTGTGTAAATAGTTGTAGAATCCCAATTGATGACTAAGAAAATAAATAATGAAGACATAGTTGAGAGATGAATTCTAAAGGATCCCAAAAAAAGGCAAGGTTGAAATGGTGGCAGTGTATAAAGTCACGGTGCTTGACAATGTCATGATTTTGATGTTATGCAAAGACATCTTCCCTCATAAGATCAATGAAAAAGCTTCAATGTTTAATAACATTATGACTTATGTATTATAAAAAAAGGCCTAAAGAAGCTTAATGACATGGGTTATGATTATTCTCAGTATCATGATTTTGGAGTTACTTAAAGAAAATGACCAAGCTAGAATTGAAGAAAAAGTTGCAATATTTTTCAAAGATGTGGCATCCCAAAAAAAAAGGACCAAATAAAAAAGTCCAAATAGTATGATATTAAAAGAAGATATCAAAAGAAAAGAAGTAAATATGTATACTAAAAAGATAGCATGAACTATAAAGATCACAAATGGAGGTGAAATATTATTCATGGTCTAACTATAAGCATTAAATGTATCATTACTTTGGAGGAACCACAAGGACTTTTTTTCTCTTGGTGTGATGTAATGAATACAATGTAGCCATCACATAAATCATTATACACACTTAACTCACTCATAGATATAACCATGGAACTCAATCCCTTCCGCAACTCTTAATATGTCCACAATGAGAAGTTATTCCATAATCTTAAGATACTATGACACTCAAACCTATTCATAGAAAAAAATATATTGTTTGTGATGATATGAATATATATTTTTTTATTAAGGGGTAAGTCATTACTTAGGGATGAGTAATAGTTTTGGTATGTGAATTTGTTTGGTATATGAAATATTAAATAATCTAGTAATGTTTGGTAGTTTTTGATGATATCAAGTTTGAAAATATGTGATGATTGGAATAATTTATTAAAATTGGAATTTTGATATATTATGACAAATAGTCATGAAATCATTCTATTTTTAAAGGTGTGACTTGGTGATGGTTGGTCTATTTCATCTTCTATTATTGACCAAAACTTTACATGATTAGTCATAAATTTTTTTTTATATTTAAACTCTACTACCTCATTAATATAATCCTTTCATTATGCAAAATATTTTTTTTGACTGTGATATTATCTTGTAGATATAGCTATACTTATCTCATAATATTTAAACGGTTGTAATTTAATTTTATGTCATATTAACTAAGTATCCCACGAGTTCTAAAAGTCATGATCATTTCTTAGTGTTGCAACTTTATCTTTGTTAAAGATTAATATTAATAAATCTAGAATCATGACTATTTTCTAGCACAACGACTCTTGGCTATAGAGAGTTACCGAGGGTGATACTCAAGACATGAGCATTTCCAAGGTCAAGACTTTTTTCTCTCAAGAGAAGGCAAAGCCGTAACCATGTCCAAGATTCAATTGAAATATTATAGAAATTAGGTTTTGAATCCAAAGTTTTGCAAGGACTATTATTGAGAATCCAAGATTCATGAGATTTTTTTCTCTTATAGCTCATATAAATCTTTCCTCAATGTCACGCTAAATTGAGATCAAAAAATTATTTATTTTGATTTATGTGATGTAAAGATGCTTTGAATTTTAATTGTGATATTTGATTTATGTGGTTGAATGAATATTGAAATCATGATGAAATAGAACTAAAATTAGGATTTTACAATTGGTAGGTTTCGCATGTTGTTAAAGTGGATGGTGATAGGTAAACTAGAAAGCAATCTCATACATATGGTAGGAAATAAGTGATAGAAATAATTATGATGTGTGAGGCAAACCTATATATTAAAAGCTAAAATTGTGATATTTTAATTGTTGTGAGTATGACACTCACGAAGTTGAATGTATGATTGCTTTTAGATGCTAATCCATTGTATAAATATAATAGAAGAATTGATCCTCAATTGATATGAGTATTTTATATAATATTCTCCTAATGGTTTTACCTTTGGTATACAAGTCACATCATCACTATGGAAGGTGGTAATAGATAATCAGTAAGAAACGAATGATCAATTATGACTCATGAGGTAGTGAAACCCCGTTGAGATGCTTTTTACTTATATGATTCCCATCAGTGATATTTGAGGATAGACATGTGTTAATTTGTGTAAGTATATGGTACTTATAAAGTTAAAAATGTAAATGCTTTTAAGAACACATTGGTTCAAAGTTATTAAGATACCCAAGCTCGGAGAATAAGAATGTATATACAAAGCAACCATCAAGGATAGTTGATGAGTTGCTTGAAACTTAAAAGGTATGAAATTGTAAATGATTATTGAGTAGAGATGATTTATTCTTTCGATGGTAAAATATTGAGGGGAACATCATTGGGACATGCTTAATGGTGATACTAATATTTTATGCCGTTAAGCTAAATGTACATTTTGACAATAATCCAATCATCATTTTATATCCAAACTCATTATAATTGAACTATTTAAATATACACTATACAAATAAACATAGATAACCATGATATCCAACAGTCTTACCAATATCTTGAATTATTTTTTTACTAGAATAGTGCTATCTCATTGTTGGTTGACTGAACTACTGATATAATTTTTATGAGATCAATATCTAGATGAAAGTCTTTTATACTATTTGTATAACTCATATTATGATGGATCTTTTTTTATAAGAAACCCTTACGAATAAGCTTTTGGTATACTATCTAATAGATAAAATTGGGAAGAATAACAAGGTCACAATAATTTCATAGTGGGATGCAAGATAGTTATCATCTTTTTGGCCATGCCTAATGATGGTCCCCTTCATAATTTACCACCAAAATAATAAATTGTATATGCTCAATGGTCATTGACAAGTCTGTACTTTAAAGGCAACTTGTCAACTATCATTGATGATTACTTTGTGTCTAATGTCTTATTCTTTGACCTCTTGTGTTATAAAGACATGAATTGATGTGGTATTAAAAGTATTTTCACATTTGGCTTTATAAGTGTCATACTCATGATAATTAATAAAAACATTCTCTCAAATCTCATTGGTAGGAGTCAGAGGTCTCAATTAGGCATGGCGGCATAAGCATGGCACAAGGCATGACATAATTCAGCCATGCCTAGAATAATATGGCTTGGTTCAGAGTTGCGCTTGGACATGTCATGAGCTATTTTGGGCCAAAGGTTCTGACACGGGAGGCACGACACAGCATGACGATGCATGAAGCCCATGCAAATTAGTTTCGACCCAACTAGCCAAATAATCAAGTAGGTCTAGACATAGGCTAGCTTAGAATAGACTAGGATAGCATATAATGAACCCATGCTAGCAAGGAACAAACTAGGTTAGCTTGATTTGGACCCATGCTAGCTTGGAATGAACTAGGCTAGCCTAATCAAGCCTAACTCAGCTTGGTATGACCCAAAATGACTCGACATGACCTAGCCAAATGGCATGCTAAGGAGACATGTAAAGCTACTAATTTTTAAATCCATGCTAGGATGACATAGTAACCCACACAAACCTAAAAAAATTGGTAGTGCCTACATGATATGACTCATTTAACACCTCTAGTAGGAGTTATGTGACACATACTAACTAATGGGACTATCGCTACCTTATGAGTCACCTCCACTCACATGATTCTCATTAGTTGCCTATCAATTTTTACCATGGTAATGCATAACTTTCATACTAAAGGTGAAAATCTTATAAAAATATTCTATAAAATTTTCACATCAATTTAGGGTCAGTTCATCTAAGACATATACAATGGATTAGCTTATAAAAGTGTTCATATTTTAGTTACTTAAGTGCCATAATTATATGATTAGACTTATCTCAATGAAAGGTTTTAACATTTAAGTTTCTCGCATGTTAGTAATAGAATGACTGCCAATTCCTTCCTACATGTATGTGCAAGTATGCTTTGTGGCATACATATCACCATCTATCATGATAACATGCACAATGTCCTATTAGTAAAATTTTAATTTCAATTTAAAATAATCACCACATTTATCAGTAACCAAACTATAACATAAATTAAATATAAAATTTATCAATTATATATCCATCACAAAAAAAATATATTAATCCAAGACCTCAATATAGCATGACATTGAACAAGAATTCACTTGAGATAATTTTGAAATACATCTCATGGAATTTTGAGTTCCCAATAGCAGCCCTCAAGAATATCTAGGAATCTAAATTCTAAACCTATAATACCCATTGGAGTGAGGGGCGAGGGTTAGGACTTATGAATTTGAGTGCCCTGATTTTTTAATTTATTTATAGTTTGGTGCCTTTTTTTCAAATATTAAAAGTTCAATTTCATAATTTTAAATATTTCTAGGGGAGTACCCCAAAACATAATTCCCCCATTTAAAATAATCTCAATCATCATACAAAATCTCTATCTTCTCTTGATGGAACTAGCTATTCTCACTCAATAACTATTAGGTAATTTGTAGACTACCTCTATTCATGTTTTGTCTCTCAAATAAAAGAGGAGTTTATGTAACAAAATAGTATTCAGACTAACTCTATTCATTTTAATCAGGTTACACAACTTCATGAACATTATGATATGCCCATTTGGATCCTTTAATATCCTCCCACTATATTGATATTGCTGAAATATCACTATTAGACACAACTTTAACTCAAAATAATCAACTTCAAATAGTTGCATTCGAAAAATAAAGTAGTTATTGATCATAGTAGGCCACCAATAGTCTTTCTTGGTGAGGTAATTGCTAGGCTATTGGATAGCTTGCTCATCATCTTCTTGAGCTTCAATCTTGCTACTAGTTCTTTCCATTTACTCTTTCTATGCTCTATATCTCAAAACTACTAGTTCTCTCAATCTTTAGATCCAAAGGTATTAGCTCAATTCTAGAGTTTCTACTCCTTAAGATAGTAGTTAGAAAAAAAAAAGAAAAAACAAACACTAAACTATAAGATACAAAAAGTAACACAAGAAAAACAATGCAATTCAAATCATAAAAACAAGATATTGTTATATACTAAAAATAAAATTATATTTTTTCAAATATTGTTACATCAACTAAAATTGACTTACCAAACTAAATAATCCTCGCTAATGATATAAAAAATATGTTGCTCATTTTTTATAAATATTAATTTTTATGATTGGGCAATATTCTATAAGTTCATTAGGTGGCAATATCTCATCAAACATAGTTCTGCAAGTATACAAATTATATATGTAGTAAGTGGACTTTCATATAGATTTCAATCTTACATGGATTATGTATGTAGTTTGATCAATCAACAATGAGTTAACTATAACTCAACTCAGAAAGATATAATTAGTTCCCTAGTTGTTATTATGTTTAGTTACAGAATAAAGGCCCGATTATTGTGAAAATATATTAATTCCCTATTGACATACAAGGTAGTTGTCACTTATTAGGGTCTTCTCTAATGATAGTTCTTTCATAGTTATCCTCTCGGTACTTTACCATTAAACTAATAAATCATTCATACTCGAGAGTCATTCATAGTGCACACCATTTAAAAAACTTATCAATTGCCCTTAAAAATTACTTTGTATATGTATTCTTTTTCTTCAAACTCTTGTATCATAAAGATATGTTAACTGTCAAGGGTAGTTGAGAAGTTGCCTAAAAGGTATAGACTTGTGAATGAACCTTGAAAAAAGATGATTTGTTATCTTAGTGGTAAAGAATTGAGGGGATAACTATGAGTAAATCATCATTAGGACATACTCAATGGTGATTCCACCTTATATGACATTAAGGTAAAAGGGCATTCTAACAACAATTCAACCTTCATTCTTTATCTAAATTAGATATAAATCGAATTATCTGAATATGCATCATATGAATCGAGTGGACAAACCAAAGATTCATACCAAAACCCATAAATATCTCATCTACTTAAATTGTGTTATCTCACTATTAGTTGAGTGAATTGTTAAAATAATTCTGATGAGATCAATATCTAGATGAGAATCTTCTTTAATATTTATATGAGTTATATACTTGATGATATTTGTTGTTAAGATACCCTCTCCAATGAGCTTTTGAGATACTAACTAAATATAAATTGAGTAGCATAACAAAGTTGCAACAAATAACATCCAATGAGACTGCTTCATCCCATACAAAAACTTCTTCACTACACACTAAGCATTCCTTGTCTTTCAATTTGAAACCAATTGATTACTCCATGTAAATTTCTTCTTCTATGTCACTATGAAGAAATTCTATCTTCACATCCAACTCTTCAATATCTAGGTCACATCTTGCTACTATATCTAACTTCACTCGAATCAAGGACATCTTGGCTATTGGTATGATAATATCATCATAGTCAATGCCTTTTACTTAAGAGTACTCCATAGAAATTAGTAATTCCTCATATTTCTTTATTTTTCTATCATCCTTTAAATTTCATTTAAACACCCACTTACATCCAATTACCTTCTAATCTGAAAGTAATTTCACAAGATTACATGTATTATCTTTCTTAAAAAACTATGGTTCCTCCTTCATGGCTTGCTCCCACCAAATTGACTTCCTAGAGGCTCAAACCTTCAACATATATAGTAATGAGTTCATCTTTCATAGTTTGTTGTGCATGATATATATACACTATCAAATATACCTCAAAAAATGAATTTATAACTCATGTAGACCTCCTCAATGTTGGTGTTGCCTCAACTAATTCTTTATCAGGAATGTTAGTGCTCAGCTATGATAGTTCCCTCAACTTATTTACACAAGTTAACATCTTCCTCTACATTGAGTCAATATCCCATGTTTCCATGTCTCGATGTTGAACCTAATCATGATATTATTTATCCATGTCATAACTGAAGTCTACTATTCTTCATAGACTTATTGTTCTTAAATATCACATTTACTTCTACAACTTCATTAAGTACATCTGTGCTCAACTTTGGTAACTCTTCCTCAAATTGGTTGCCCAAGTTCTTAGCTTCATCTAAGTTGAGTTGTGACATAATGTTTCTATGTGGAGACTCTAGATCAAATCATGACACCATATTACCATGTAGTAATATTGTACATAATTATGATATTATGTCACATGTTATGACTCTGAACTCAATTATAACACCATATCTTCATATCATGACTAGAGTCTGTTATCCCTCATGGACTCCTTGTTCTTCATGGACAACTTTTTCCCCATAGTCACAACAATATCTACATTATTGGTTCTTCAAGTAGTTCCTTCACGAAACTCAATCATGATAACTTGGTTCCAAGTAACTAATGGATTATGTTCTCCATGGACTCCTTTTGAATGGTCACATCTATCTTCACGTAGAGTCACAACACCTTGGTTCCATGTCATGTCTGATGTTTTTTGTTCTCCATTTAATTCTTCTTTTCTATAGTAGCATCAATTTTTATAATGATCAGTGGGTTTACCCTTACACTCATTGATTACATCTATATTATAAATGATTATTTTTGCTTTTAAGTTTCAAAGCCTGTAGCCCTTGACTTTCATTGTAGCTAAGGAACATGTACTTTTTTTTAATTTGAAGTTCAACCTATTCCTCTTTTATTTTGGCACATGGATGTATGCACCACATCCAAACACTCAAATATTGGCAACATAATGCATCTTCTCATACAATATTTCAAATAGTATATGATTTTTCACTACAAATGTAGAAGTGTGGTTCTTTAGGTAGTACATTATGATAACTACTTCAGCCTAGAACTTTAGTTCCAAATCATTCTAGAGGTGTCAAGTGGGCTAGGCATCCTATGCATTGCATGAGTCACTACCCAAAATAGTTGTGCTTTACCCAAAATATTGTGCCTAGACCAAGGTCATGCTGGTCCATGGCATGGCTCATGTCATGTTAGGCTGAGGTCATCCATCCCTCGTGCTAGGCCATGCGTGATCCATGTGTCTCACCAATTAGCATTGTCCATAGATATGATGACCCATGATTGAGCACTCATGATTGGGTTTTGTTAAATGGCCCCACCCCATCAGTTGTGATGCTAGCTACCCATTACATTTAGATTAATGGTTGTCGACATGGAAAGCGATAGGTTGCACATGTTGCTTTTTTTGCAGCATAAAAAAAATAAAAGAAATTGCTTTTATTTGTAGTTATTGGATTTCATTCTAATGGCTATATACATAATTCCGATGATTATCAGATTTCTACCCCCTTTTTTATAAAAAATTAAAAAATAAAAAAAATATTATTTTAATATAAAAATTTTATAAATTATATAATAGAAATATTTAGATTTCCATCAAAATTATTTTATCTCTTCTAAACTCCTCTCTGTGTGATCAAGCTACATATTTGTTTTTATTTATTAATTTGTGCGTTATGAATTTGTGTTTCATGCAATAAGTAAAAATTTTTAAAATTAAAATTATTAAATTTTTAGAAGTTTAAAATATGATTAAAATAAAATAATGGCAACTAGTTATTTTAATGATAATGAGTTTGATGTAGATATATATAATAATGACAACCCAATTGAAAGGTCTGAGACCAAAATTAGGTTTTCTCCAATGACTTCAACCTATTTACCAAACAAACCTAAAACTATATGAATGTCAATAGTATAAACTCATTTTAACATAATAAAAATAAAAATTATAGGGGCGTCAAAGAAGAAACAACATAGTATATATTGTAAAAAATATATATACATATAGAAATCAGGTGGCACTTGCCACCTTAAAAAATATACTAATCAATGTACCAAAATAATATGATATATTAGATCCTAGGTAAACCATACTAAGTGCTAGGGAATTTGAAGTTTAATCACTTTATTATTTTCATTGACTCTATTCAATTACCATACTAATTCTGGGAAAGAAAATATGACCAAATTGATTATGATCATAGATCTTTTGATTATATTTTTAGAGAATCCTAGGGTTGTTAATATTATGCAGACATACTTCTAACCAACTTATCATAAAATTCCAAGGTCTACTAGTAGGGTTTACTTAATAAAACATTAAGAGTTAGAAAAATAATTATTAATTAATTAATTTAGAAAATATAGTGGAGTAGTGTCTCTCATGCCTAACATATGGACTAGTCATAATTATGTATCATTTATATGTCTCATTGCCTAATATGTTAATTCAAAAATTAACTTAATAAAAAAATTTAGGATTTAATGAGATTCTCTATTCTCGTGATTGCCTTGTCATATAAGAGTATATAATAAGGATCTTTAGGAAATATGACATTTAGAATAAAATTTTTAATATTATATTCAATAATACTTTGAATAATAAAGTTACTATTATTATGTTTGTAAGAACCAATAGAGATGAGCCATTAGATGAAATTATTCACATTAGATGTATATGTCATGTGCTTAACCTAATAGTACAAGCAAAAATATAATTTTTTTCCCTAACATTAAAAAAAGAGAAATTTATTAAAATATCTTAGGATGCATAACAGACAATAAAAGTTTAATAGTCAATATTTGTTAGAGGATATAAAAAAATTCTAAATTAATGTGAAGTACTAATAAAATTATACCTACATGATGTTAGAATTAAGTGTTGGATATTAACACATAATATCTGACTATATCAATAGTTTTAGTAATATACTTATTATTGAGAATTCAAATTGGGATACATTCATTTTTTTATGAAAAATTTGATGATTTTTTATGATATGATGTACATATGTTCATCTATATACACTCCAACTACTTGCATTGTACTTATGCACATATTGTTATGGACTTAATAAAGCTTAAGTCTATGAAAATATGCAATATTAATAGCATGTTTATTAAGTATAAAAGATACTTTGTATTTAGTGTCTTGATTGTTGAGATGGAAATCAAGTTGTTTATCCATTCTAACTCTATATTGCTATGCTACCTATATAGATCATAAGGTTAAGGTGGAAGGATTTCAAAATATATTAAGATACATATCTACTTGCATAAACCAAGCAGATTAATATAAAGGTTTTATTCATGAAAAATTAATTAAGATGCATACATATTATGACACTAGGTATCATAATTGTAGCAAGGCTCCAAATATGGACAAAGATACTATATTTGGAGACAGACTTTTCCATTTAGTTAGATATGAGCAAATGACAGGATGATCCATCAAATAAGAGTGAGCTATATTGATACATAGATCATCTCACATGATGATAATTATAATTTCTATATTTTGAGTTGGTGAAAATCATATAAATCAACATATCTCATGTTATCTAAAATAACACATGATCTATTGACCCCTCCGATGATTAGCATAATATTGAATTTTATTTTTTCTATGGTAGCCAATATTATTTCATTTATGAGATCCAAACTATGAATAGATATCATAGAGGTATTTGCATGCTTGAAGAACTATAAAGATTTAAGGCTAGACATTTGTATTTTGGATTATATTTTTTTTCAAGCAATATTTTGATTTGAGTTAAGTTGAATGTCAAAAAAAATTAAATTATTTATTTGATTTTAATTCATTTAAATTTCAATACAATACTCTTTCTAATTATATTATTTTAATATATAAAGATAAATGTAATTTTTATAATAATTAAAAAATTAAAATTTCAAAAAATTTTAATAAGGCATTTAGGCTGCTCATAATTGGAGTGATCCAACATAACCTAGAATGAACCCAGCATGTCTCAGTAGGGAAGTGTCCCACTATGGACCAAATGGGCCATGCCATGCCATATGTTTGGGATTCCATGACATGCTGGCACAACCCATTTGACACCTCTACACCAGCCCAACTCTTTATGCGCACCTTATCTTTTCTATCAATATTCTATTTTACCTTTCAACTACTCAATTCTATTGTATTATCATCCTGATTATGTTTTGCTTAATAATACCTTACTTAGGATAAAATTGATTAACTTGAAAGTATTCAGTATTATTATTCACGTGCTTTGAATTCCATAAATGTTTGCAACACCTTAGATTTATTATGAATAAAATAGACTCATATATACTTGAAGAAATTTATCAAATGTTAGAAAATAAAACTAAACCCGCAATAATTTGAAATATAGAAAATTCAAAAGTAAAGCAATAAATAACATCAGGAAATAAAATACATTTAAAAGAAAATAAAAATTAGAATACATAGGAATGATTTTCAAAGAAATAGAAAAGTCCTTTATATAGGAAAAAGTTTGGAAATCTCCAAACAATTTTCCAATGTGTGCAAGGTGATTTTTACCTACCCCCCCATTAAAATAACATTCTCCCACTTGAAAATCACTTTCTTTGCTTGTCAATAATTGCTACCAATCTTGTTAAGCCACATGGAGTTCTACACCATTCAAACTTGTCAGTGCTGATCGATTTGGTAAAAACATTCACTATGTTTTCTTCGATATCAATCTTTTGCAAATCCACACTTCCTTCTTCTACTTTCTCTCGTACAAAATGATATTGTACCCTGATGTGTTTTGTCTTTGAGTAAAATACTAGATTTCTTGCTAAGTGTAGAGCACTTTGACTATCACAAAATAAAGTAACCTTATCTTGTTTATATCTAAGCTCTTCCAATAGTATTTGCAACCAGATTGTCTCTTTATTGGCTTGTGTAGCTGCAACATATTCTACTTCTGTCATAGAAGTAGATACAATAGGCTACAATTTTAAAACCCAACTTACAGCTCCTCCAGCAAGAGAAAAAACATAACATGTTGTAGACTTGCTATTATCAACATTTCCAGCATAGTCTGCATCAACATAACCTCTGACAATAAGATCTGAACTTCCATAGCATATTGTAGTATTTGAGATTCATTTCAGATATCTGAAAATCCTCTTCACAGTACTCCAATGTTCTAAGCCCGGATTTGCCATGAATCGACTAACCACTCCTACTACTTGTGCAATATCTAGTCTTGTACAAATCATTGCAAATGTTAAACTTCCCACTGCTAATGCATATGGTACTCGAGACATATTCATCCTCTCTTCTTCAGAGCTAGGACATATACTTGAAAATAATTTGAAATTAACAGGAAGAGGGGTAGAAATTGGCTTACTATCTTGCATGTTGAAACGACGCAAGATTTTGTTAAAATAATTTTGTTGAGAAAGCCAAATCATCTTATTATTTCTATCTCAGTAAATCTGCATCCCTAGAATCTTGTTTTCTAGTCCCAAGTCCTTCATATCAAATTCCCTAGCCAACCGTGCCTTCAATTCTTGGATTCGACATTTGTTTGGGCCTGCTACCAACATGTCATCAACATATAATAGTAAAATGATGAAATTATTTTATTCAAACCTTTTGTAGTATGTATAATGGTCTAAACTGAGTCTATTATACCCAATACTCATGATGAAGGAATCAAATCTCTTATACCAACACCTTGGTGCTTGTTTCAGACCGTATAGAGATTTGTTCAACATACAAACCAAATTCTCTTTACCAATTTCAACAAATCCTTCTGGCTGGAACATATAAATTTTTTCTTCAATTTCTCCATGAAGAAAAGTAGTTTTAACATCTAACTACTCCAAATGCAAATCAAGTGTAGCACATAGAGTCATTACTACTCTAATTGTTATAAGACGAACCACCAGAGAAAAAATTTCATTGAAGTCAATACCTTCTTTCTAAGCATATTCTTTTATCACCAATCTTGCACGATACTGTTCTACTTGATCATTGCTATCCCGCTTTATCTTGTAAACCCATTTGTTGCTAATAGCTTTTCTTCCAATTGGTAACGATACTAGCTTCCAAGTCTTGTTCTTGTGTAGAGCTTCAATTTCTTCCACCATTGCTGTCATCCACAGAGATGCATCTGAATTATTTGAAGCTTCTTGAAATGTTGAAGGTTCTCCATCTTCTATTAGGAGACAATATGCAATGTTGCTCTCCGTAACATACTCCGAGTGCCAAGCTGGCGGTCTTTTATTACGAATTGGCCGACTAACTCCTTGAGCCTCAGACACGACTTGTTCTTGTCCTTCATGCTCTAATTCTTTCTCCATTGACTTTGGAACATCTTGTATCTGATCATTTTCTACATGAACAGTGGTAGTTTCTGAAACTTCTTTTAATGTGCTAAAATCTTCAATTCTTTCTTTAAGAATTACATCTCTGCTGATAATTACCATGTGGTCAGTGGGTTCCCATAGGGGATACCCCTTTACTCCTTCAGCATACCCTAAGAATATGCATTTTCTGGATTTTGGATCTAGCTTTGCTCTTTCTTGGGTGTTGTACATCACATATGCAGGGCATCCAAAATAATGTAAAGTAGAGTAGTCTACTGGCTTACCCGTCCAAATCTCCATCGATGTCTTCAAATCAATTGATGTTGATGGCGATCGATTTATCACATAGCATGCAGTTTTTGCTGCTTCCGCCCAAAAGGACTTGTGTAGTCTTGCAGTCGTTAACATAGCTCTCATTCTTTCTACAAGAGTTCTGTTCAACCGTTCTGCTACTCCATTTTGCTGTGGCGTGTATGTGACCGTGAACTATCGTTTCATACATTCTTGCTTACAAAAAACAAGAAATTCACCAACTGTATACTCACTTCCATTATCTATCCGCAAACACTTAATTTTTTTCCCAGATTCAAGTTCTACCCATGCTTTGAATTCTTTAAAAGTTAAAAACATATCTGACTTTTTCTTGATTGGATATACCCAACATCTCCTTGAATAATCATCAATGAATGATACAAAATACTTTGCTCCTCCATAAGATATTTCAGGTGATTCCCATACATCAGAATATATCAAGTCTAGAGTATTTTTACTTCTTATATTTGATCTTTTAAATATCAATCTATTCTGCTTACTAGTAACACAATGCTCACAAAAAGGTAAATTTACTGTTTTGAGCCCCGGAAGTAACTTTTTATTAGATAGAATCTTCAAACCTTGTTCTGACATGTGACATAGTTTAAGATGCCATATTATTATTGATTCTTCTTCTTTAGTAATTGATGCAACACATGCATCTACTTCCTGTACTTTTTTTCCTTTAAGCATGAATAAATTTTCCGTGATCTTTTCTCCCTTCATTACCACGAGTAAACCTCTCACAATTTTTATCATCCCATTTTTAATATGAGTTTTGCATCCAAGACTATCTATTTGTCCCAAATACAATAGATTTTTCTTCAAGTCAATCACATGTCGTACCTTTTGAATGATACGAATCATACCATCAAACATTTTAATTTTGATAGTACCCATACCAACAATTTTCAAAGTATGATCATCACCCATGTGCACTGACCCACCTGAGATTAGTTCATATTTTTGAAACCAATCTCTCCGAGAAGTCATATGCCACGATGCTCCCGAGTCTAGCAACCATACATCACTAAACTATTTTTTACTTTCAACCATTGTTGTTACCTCACTATACAAAATACTATCTTCATCATTGATGCTTGCAACATTCTCTTGTGTCTTAGATAACTTATCATCTATATTTCTTTTCTTAAACCAACAATCTCTTTTTAAGTGTCCTTTCTTACCACAGTTATAACATTTAATATTTTTCTTACTTCGAGATTTTGATCTACCATAATTCTGACTCCGACTGGGGCCACGCTCCGTTGATCTCCCTCATATCATCATCAAAGCATCTATTTGTTGTGCATTTACATATCTATCCTCTTTGTTTTTACGTCTATTTTCTTCTTCCAAGATGGCAGAGGCAATATTATTAAAAATTAAACTATCAGTCAATGCACCATTCGCTAGATTGATGACGAGTTGATCATACGAATCATGTAAACTCTAAAGTAAAATCTCAGCACGTTCAACTTCTTCTATCTTATGACCCAACATAGTAAGTTGCGAAAATAAAGTATTCAGATTATTGATATGATCAGTTACCGTAACAGATTCCATCATTCGTAAAGTGTAAAGTCATCTTTTTAAGAAGATCTTGTTGTGAAGTGACTTTGCCTCATACAATCTTGTGAGAGTATCCCAAATTTCTTTTGCCGTATTCTTTTCTACCACACTCGATAATACTCCATCAGCAAGTGCCAAATGCAGGTCAGCTACTGTATTATTATCCATCTCATTCCACTTGTCGTCAGGAATTCCGGTGATCCTTTTTCCAATTGCATCTAGGCAATTATCCTTCCTCAAAATTGCCTTAATTTTCATTTTCCACAATGAAAAATTACTTTCATTGAATTTTTCTATTTCAAATTTTGCTGCCATGTTTCACTTTTACAATGAACAATAACCGAGAATAATAATAACAATTTGTGTTATTACACTAAAAAAGTTCCCAGGTAAGTGGAGGAGCGCAATTACCCTCTTAAAAACCACAAACCTTGAGGCTCTTATCGCCCTTTTGACAGAACTTTTCTGAAATGCACTAACTACAAAAGTTACTAACTAACCTTCTCTGATACCACTGTTAGAAAATAAAACTAAACCCGCAATAATTTGAAAGATAGAAAATTCAAAAGTAAAGCAATAAATTATATCAGGAAATAAAATACATTCAAAAGAAAATGAGAAATTAGAATACATGGGAATGATTTTCAAAGAAATAGAAAAGTCCTTTATATAGGAAAAAGTTTGGAAATCTCTAAACAGTTTTCCAATGTGGGCAAGGTGATTTTAACCTACCCCCCATTGAAATAACATCAACGAATGATACATAATATCTTAATCTCAAAAATGATACTTTTGGTATTTTTCTAAAAAAAATTTATGTGGATCATATCCACCATTACTATTGATCTAGTAACATTAGATTTGAATTTAAACCATTTTTACCTTCTATATAGAAAATCTTCACATAATTCGAGGACTTGTCTACAATCTAGTAGTCCTTCCACAATTCTATTTTAGGATACAATCACCAAACTCTTCCCACCGATATGCCAAAGATTACGATACCAAATGTTAGGAATCATAGTGATAATTAGAGTTTAGGGTTTTTTAGGAGGGATATTTCAACACAAAGAGAACTATCATACATGAAGCAAACATCGCACAATGAGAGATCTCATAGAAGAATCATATGTTCACACAAAAGAAGAAGAGGAGAGAAAGAAGAGTGAAAAAAAATTTTTTTTTACTAATCATGCTTTGTGGTTGAGTATTGGTTACATCTATAAGCTTTTGAATAATAAAGTAAAAAACCAATAACTTAAGTTCTAATCTACCACATAACATATCCTATCATGACTTCATTCATGTCACAATACCAAAGAACATGTTATGCCTTGAATCCTTAAGTCACTAGTCATACAACATAAATCATGTTACAACTTTATTCCAAGTCAAAGCATGATGTGACATCAAAGAATAATATCACAACTTCATTCATGTCACAACACAAAAGAAAAAAAAATCGTAACTCAAATCCTTCTAACTTTTTGTCGCAATAATAAAAAACCATGCTGCGACTCCGTTCATGTTGCGACATCACATAACATGATTACTGCTTGAATTCTTAATATTTTTCATCACAACAAAATAAATTACATTGCGACTTCATTCATGTCGCGACTCCACATAATATGGTTGTGACTCAAATATATGATAGTTATATTTGTAACAACACAAAATATATAATGACTTGTTCATATTGCAACTTCGTGATCTAGAGTCATTGTAGTAAATCATTGTTCTAGCCTTAGAAGTATGAGCCACATCCTAATAAGATGATAATGGATTACTGATTTTTTAAGAAAATATTGAACATTCAAGAAAGTTTGATTGCGTGTTAGCAACCTCTTCTCTTACCTGTAAAGTTAAATTTATAAATTGATAAAAATTTGTAAATGAAACTTTTTACAAAAATATAGTTGGAAATATTATATATTCCACTTTTATTAGGCCTAATATTATGCACCAAAAAAGCTTTGGAATATCTCCATGGCATAATAAATTATATGGTTTTATGTTAGCAAACAATTAAGATGTGTTGATTATATGAAAGCACATCTAGATATGAACTTTCTGCTGGTTCAAGTGCACTTTTATTAGCTTCTATGAAATAATAAAAGTGTCTCAATCTGCAATACAAATTTAGAATGTATCAGCATCATTGTCAACTTCTATTTCTTAATTACCTTAGAAGAATTTTCAATTATTTTAATATTGAATACAATTATTGAAAATTCTACCATATTTTAAATGACATATCTATCATTGTTATGAAAAAAAATATTCTTGATATCAAATTCAAAATGAAAAATTTTGCTATCAAGTACCATCGATAAAAAATATATTGTGAAATATGAGATACAGCTTCAACATCACAGGTTAAATGAGCAAATTGTTGATATTTTGATGAATTTTTTTGCTTCAAAAAGTTCCCTAGCAAGGAGTTGCTTTTAGTCTCGTATAATTAAAAAGGAAAATATTGAAGACATTGAGATATGATTATTAATTTGTATAAAATATTACTATCATATAAAAGGATGAGAAATTTACTATTGATAGATTAAGAATTCTTCAAAGTCAAATGGTAACAACGTCAATATCATAATTTCTACAATTTGTTGCAATATAATTATATTTAGGTTGCATCCCTAAAAATACTTTTGATATGATCTCAATTTGTTATATTGGTAGAAATTCGAGTTTGGTTTAGATGTGTCAAGTGGGCTGGGCTGCTCAGGCACGGCACGAGGCACAGCTTGATTGAGTGCTGCAATTGGAGAGGCTGGTGAAGGCACTGGTGCTTGGTCTGGTATGACACAGTCAAGAACTATTAGCAAGACATGAGAATTTTATCAGACCATGCCAACATGATACGACCCATTTGACAAATCTAGTTTTTTGTAGTGGCACTATGATGTGGTGGTGATGAGTGGGGGATGGTGCTTATGGTGGTGCTACCCACAATACCGGCAAGATTGTACATGTTATGCACGAGTTTGCCCAGAATCTTGTTGATCATGTCGTGCTGGGAATGACACGGTGGTTTGATTGAGCCACTTAAAAATAGGGTGTGTTGATACAACATGATTCATTTAATGTCTCTAGTTTAGTTATGACTTATCTTTTTTTTTTTTGGTCTAGTTTGAACTATGCTTGACCCCATCTAAACTCAATTATACCCAAACATTAGTTGATCTAACTTGAATTGAGTTAAATCTAATGTGATCAACCCTAGGTTGACATCAACTCTATCTAAGAAGCAATGTAGTTGAACACGAGTTTGCATGCTAGGTATATGTATCATTTTGCCCTACTTTCAAGTTTCAATCCTACATCCCCAAGATTGATGTTCAACATTTATGATATTATTTATTTAATTTTTACTTATTTTATTTTTACTCATGTTTCAAATTTAATAAAAATTTGATCCACGTTCCCAGCGCGGTACTACCCAGGCCGGATAGATGGGCTGTCCATGTCCTAGGTCCCATTGCAGATCCATCAAAGTGCAACAGACCCGGAGCCGGAAGGAGGAGTCTTCCTCGCAACTTCGCAATTCGACTCAGAGCACTAGTGCCACAACGAACCCAAATGGAAATGGAACGCGAAGGAAGCCGAAATGGAAATGGTTCGGCAACACATCGCATGCCCTCGAAGTTCACAGTATATCAGAATCCAGTGCTCTCATCTGCCCTGACCGCCAGCAGCTTCCGGCCTTCCAGATTTACCTTCATCATCTTCTCACTCTCATCTTTCTCCGCGGCTGCTTTCCTCTCCACACTTTCAAGGTTTGTCTCTGACACGCAAAAGGGCATGAAACATTATGTTTCCCTTTAGATTGCAATGGACCTGATAAAATTGTGAAAATTAGGTTAAGAACCACCCGCGTTGTTTTTTGTATGGGAAATGTGGATTTCTATCACAAATCCAAGGGTACTTACTAGAACTTCCCTCTTCACTCTATCTTCTGAAATGGCATCACTGTCTTGATTATACTTTAGTGCTACCCTGGTTTTATTAGAGGTTTTCCGAGCGGAGAACCGTGCCTATATCATTACTTACATATAAATCAGTCGTGGGAGAACTGTGTTTTCAATACACGGATACACGTTTATGTACAGACATCACATTCAAAATCTACATTTATTTCGCTGTTTGGAATCTTTTAGTTATTCTTCTTATTCGCATCAAAATGTTGAAGGGAAAATGGATTGAACGGAACCTTCAGACTTGGAATTTTACCTCAACAAACAGATTGTAAGTAATCTCTTGTTGTGGGATTTGATAAAATTTTTTACGCTGGGGGATTGTTTAAATGTTATTGTAATTTTCTAGATGTATTTAGCAGGGCAATTCAGACTCTACTCGTCACAGTTCTAGTCGGATCCGCAGTAGTGCTTTTCAAGGCCATATATTTGCATAGAGCAGCCATACCTCAATGTAGAGAAACTAAGGGTAGACCATGCCTAAATAGATACCAGATGAAGCTTCTGGGCATAAAGCCCGAAGGTGAAGATAATGTACCTGAATCTGAAACGAAATTTCCAATGGCTGGATCTGTATTCTATGCTTCAAGTGTTTTTGCTCCAGTTCATCATTCCAAAACCAGTTTCAACGACAGGTCTCAGCTAATTTTTGAAAAGTCAAGTTCAGGAACTGTAAATCCAGTATTTTCTCATGCGACTCCACCCAAATCACTTGGATCACCACCAACTTTTCTTACATCCCCAGAAATGGATTCTGGGCTCTCACCGCCATGGTCAGGCAGACCAGCTTCTCTGAAGAAAGATATGACCGAGGAACAACTCGAATTCTTTTTGGCTCAAGTAGATGAGAAATTTATAGAATCTGCTGAGAAATATTCTACTCCGCCCCCCATGGCTAGTGGATTTGGTGTGTTGAGTTCAAACACCTCTGCAAGTCCGATCAGTACTTCTGGGACTGCCAGGACCAGGAGCACTCCCTTGTGGCCTGTGAGGATGTCTCCTGGTTCCCAAAAGTTCACTCCACCCAAGAAAGGAGAAGGTGAGCATCCTGTGCCAATGTCTGTAGAAGAGGCTATTGAAGGCTTCAGGTATTTGGGTATCTATCCTCAGATTGAGGAGTGGCGGGACCGGCTAAGACAGTGGTTTTCATTGATTCTTCTCAATCCTTTATGTCGCAAGATTGAGACCAGTCACATTCAGGTATAATTGGCAGCAGTTTTCATGCTTTTCAGTTGCATATGGACTATCATTCAGTGTGCTCTAACTCTGATTCCATGTCTCATGGTCAATATATATGTTACAAATTCATAAACGTAAAGGTTCATAATTGTTTAAGTCTCTCTAGGTAATGCAAGCAGCTGCTAAGCTTGGTATTCAAGTAACAATTAGTCAACTGGGGAGCAAGCAATCAACTTGCGAATCTTCAGTGGATGTTTCCTCCATTGATAGGAAACAATGGCAGCTTCCTTTCAATTTGGGTAAATCACTGTTATTTGTATTGCTCATAGTCTATACTGACAGGGATTTATTTTACATCTCTTTACTTCTGTAAAACCCATTCAGCTGAATTATACCAAGCAAATTATCAACTTTTCCAGCCGCAAAATCTCATGGACCATCTGATACAAGAGTTGAAGGTTGCTGCTACTGAACATCAAAAACTTGATGTGGTGCTGAAAGGTGAGTTTGCCAGTGGCCTGCTACCGCATATTAACATTCGAGAAGATCATATGGTACGAAGGATCCAAGGTATTTTTTTTTTTTAATTTTTAGTTAAATTTATTTGTATTTTTTTAAATAATTCTTATAAGGTGGTATGTTTGCGGATCCAACCTTATTGTGCTTGAATTATTTGAAATTATTTTTGGATATCTAAAACTGTAAATTATGCTCATCAAATTATTTGTATTGAAACTCATGATCCATACTATTAAGGTTGATACATGAACATTGTCTCATCAAATTATGCTTTTTTTTTCCTACATTGTTATTTTAATTAAGCTCTTGGTTGTTCATCTTCCTTATTGTCTTTATTTAAATTTTTAATTGTTTTTCATGTTATTTACTTTAAAATATTTTGTATGTGGAGATTTTTTAGAGATTTATAATGTATTTTTAAAAGGTAGAAGTGGGTTGTTTCTAATTTTCTCTCTGGATTAATATTCTGCCTCTGGCCTCTTGCTCTGTTATATTTTATTTGGTGGTAGTGTTTTTCACGTTAGGTGGTTTGCATATATGGATAAAGCAAAACTTGATTCTCCTATGTTTTCTTGGTCACTTTTTATTTTCTCATTCAAATTCATTGGATGTTATTTTGCATGTGTGTGTGTGTATTCATATATAGGAGAGAAAAATTATATATGGGCATTTATTTATTAATGCCCAGTATTTATGATGTTTTTTACATCAAGTTTGGATGGAAGATTGATAATATGAGGATTTCTTAAAATCTTCAAGATGGATGTGAATTGGTATTTTGGGGGGTGAATGAAAATATGTACTTTTGGGATATGTTGGTTGAACTTTTGGGTTGTGCTCTATCAAATATGTTAATTGATCTAGGCATTATTTTTTTATTTGATATGTTTATATAGTTGATTTTATTATTTAAAATAGAATTATAATGATAAACTATTTGATTATTATTGAATAAAATATAATTTATGTGATCAGTATAGTTAATCATTTGCTAGATTATGTTCATCAGGTTTATCTAGATATATGTCACACTATTCCTTATGAAGAGACCTTTCTGTCAAATGAAGGTAAATAATTCTTATGAGATTTCTATGATGAGATAAGAAGTTACTAGAAATATGAAGAGACGTCTCTTTATAATTAAAGTATAAGAGGTTTTAGAAGATTATAATATCTATAACTTTTCAAGACTCTAGAGTATTATAAAATATTTTGAATCTTCCCAAGGTTCTATTCATTTTTTTGATTTGTATAAAAGAGATAGCGACCTTAACTGTAAATCACCTAGTTATAAATTTATTTTTTGGATACTGATTTTTTTTTTATTTCTAGTATTTTTTTTGTGTTTTTTGCTCATTAATTATTGGTAGGAATTGAGTATCACTTACAAGGTAAATAAATGGCTAACTTAGCAATATGAAAGGGCTGAGTTGTCTAAGTATCATATGGAAGCTTAGTAGAAAGATTGAGTCCATGATATATAACTTTTAACATGCTAAGGCACATGAAATTTTTTTAATAATTATGGATACGTGTAGTTAGTTATATCTTTAAATTTGAGTTGGGCGTTAACTTATACCGAGAGAGTTTACAATATGGTTTTATATTTTTCCTGAAAATAATTGTCATTTGGGAAATTAAGTTATATCAAGTTTAGTATGTTGATGTTAGTCACTTGTGAGAAATTTTAAATTCGATACCAATTTGAGGAGATAATTTTTTTTTCTATTATTAATCTTTAATATGACATTTATACAATGTGAATTTCTAATCTCGTGTTTCTCGAGTGAATGAAGTAGATAAAAATGAATTACTTTTTTATCAAGGAGAATATTCAAGATAAAATTATTACTATAATATATATTCAAATAAAAGAGCAAGTAATATATATTTTTATGAATATTTTGAAGTAGTTTCAACTTATTTTTTTCTCAATTAATTTTGATATTCTTGATATTTCTACATCATCTTGAGGGGATGGTATAATTTATAGTTAATAGTTTGTTTGATTCTTTTTTGTACCCCAATTTGAATGACCCAATATATGGGTGTCTTTGTGTTTACTCATTTTCATTTATTTTATTTGATTTATGCTATTTTTTTGACTTATATCTCTACAAATGAAAATTTGTATCACTTTTTTTTTACTCTTCCTCCTAAATTAGAGTTTTGATAGTATTGATAAATTTTATCTCAACATAAGTGTTGCGTAGTAATTGTATGTTAGTAGACCATATTATATGTTATTATATTTTAGATATATTATATTTTTATTTGTTGGACTATATTTGTTTACCTTTCTTTTTATAATTATAAAATTATGTTAGTATTTATATATTTAGGTTGATATGGATTATTTTAATATAATAAAAAAGAAAAATATTTAATTAATTTTAGAAATTGTAGGATAATAAACAAAATATAGTTGTAAATATAGCAGGGAGATTAAACATGTTAGATATTATGTTAATAATATACTAAAAATATTGTGAATTAGATCTTATTAGACAAACTCATTTTAGTGACATTGAAATTATGTTTATTTTTGCTTTAATGATTTTCTTTATATGAAACTATGAATTAATAAGATAATGAATAGCTAGATTGATTATTAGCATGATTTTTTAGTTAAAATTTAGAAGATTCTAAAATTGTATATTTTATATTAAAATATATTCAACCCAATTGTTGTTGAATTCTCAGGTTGACTTTTTAAAATAATCTTATAAAATATTTTAAGTTTAATAAAAAATTAATAATTTAACATCTTAGAAATTTTAATGGTATGGTGTTAGTTATCTCACATATAGTTTACTAAGTGGATATTTGATCTCCTTAATAAGAAATCAGATTCAAAGTATTTCGTAGATAATGGTTACCATAATTCTTAATTATGTTTATGTAATAATTATAAAATAATT
The DNA here is from genome assembly GCA_029783825.1 of Sapria himalayana. Lineage (NCBI taxonomy): Eukaryota > Viridiplantae > Streptophyta > Magnoliopsida > Malpighiales > Rafflesiaceae > Sapria > Sapria himalayana. The sequence continues at coordinate 6,526,700 of JAREIK010003431.1, forward strand.
ATATATTTTTTATTTTTTATGGTAACGAGATGATCTCTTAAGAAATATATAAAAAATTTATAGTTGATTCATTTTTCAGTGTACATTAATATTTAAATCAAATTTAAATATATGATTAACTATAAATACATATGATTACTGAGGAAAATCTCAAAGTCTGGAAATTTCTTCATACACTTTAGTATGAGAAGATATGTGCTTTACTGAATATTTTATGGATAATTTAGTATATAATTAATTATATTGGTTACATGAGTTAAATCTAGTTTAATAATAATTAGATAATAATTTATTTATATAATTATTTTATTAGTAGTACAATCAATTGCAAGAGTCACATTACTGGAAGAATCTCAACTCTCTCCGTGACAACAAGATGCTTATCTAAGAGTTGAATTTTTTTTATGTTAAGAAAGTATCTAAGCTTTTCAATATTTTATTGGGTTATCATTCACACAATACACTAGATATTAACTTTATGCTGAATTATTTTTGTTTTGTCATAAGTTCCTTAAAGAAACGATACTAGATCTTAATCAATTTTGTATGATTGACTAAAATTCTTTTTTATTATTAAGTATTTAATTTGTGATAAACTTTCCAAAATTATTTATGTTGTCTATAAATTCTTAAAAAATCATTTCAATTGAATTTGTGACTAAAATTCTCTCTCTCTCACTTTTTCTGTCTCACACACACACATACATACCTCTAAAATTTATTATGTTTTTTATTATGTTTTTTAGAAATATATTTATAATGGATCATTGACATTGTAAAATGAAAACAATCACTCGTAAAATTTATGCATAATTTAGATGAATGAAAAAAATCACTTTTTGTTGACCGAGTCATTTTATCATCCATGTCCTTGCCGACTCATAGTGGGCTAGAGGGGTTGGCCACCCTCTTTATAACACATCATCACTCTGCTAATTTGATTGCATGTGGGAAATTTGCTCGCACACAAATTGATAAAATAGTAATATTACCAAAAAATAGTAATAATATGTGTACTGCTACAACACATGCTTTATTGTGAACTTATATTTTTAATGATTCACTTTGTTTTTTATATTGTCAATTAATTTATCATTTTATATGTTTTTAATTGATATTATGTGTGATTTTTTTTCTTTCAAAAATTCAAAATCAAAAATAATTAATTAATTAGAGATTCATGATAAATTGCTTAACCATGGATTATTGTAAGTTAAATTAAAAAAAAAAACATAAAAATTTAAGAAAAATGTTCAAATAATAGCCCATTTGAATAATGACTATGAAAAAAATCCAACTAGGCACCATAGCTTGCTTACAAATGAAAGTGTATGGTTTGAACAAGTATTCTAGAATCTTAAAACTAAAATAGTAAAAAATGAAAGTAATTTACTTATAGTTATAGTTATAAGTATATGTGGAAGAAATATTTTGAATTATTGCAAATCAAAAAAAAAAAAAAAAATTTTCATAGTAAGTCATAGAATAATCAAACAAATTATAATGACATGAACATCAATATTTTTATTATATACCAAAATATATTCTTGGTATTATTTGGTAGCTAGTATAATAGTTATTATTTTTTTATATTTTAAAAAATATTATAGATAAATGTATACATGTATTAGATGGGCACATGGTGGATGCCATCTTATTGCATTATATTTTATATTGTTATATGTTATTTCATATAATATATTACTTGAGGACTCATCTTAGCTTTTATACAAGAGTAATTGTATGCAATGATTAAAATATTAGTTTCTACGGATATATCGGTATTTGGATTTTACAGATATATCGGATATATTGAAGATATATCGGTGTATATTTGTATATAAGCACCAATCAAGGATAGATATATTGGTATTAATGAATATATCGATACTTAGAATTTATGGATATATCGGAAATTTGTATCATTGATTGTATGAGATATAATATAACTTAATAATTGACATGTAGAAGTTGTATCCAGAGTATAATATTCTCTCTTATCATGAGATCTAAGAGATATTAATATCTTGACAATCTTATTTTAAAATATTAGAGAGATTATATCTGATAAGTCGCAAATTTGAGATCTATCTTTATTGGATGAATATACTTACCATCTTATTAAGATATATTATATCTAATACTAGGACTTCTTAAGTGATCACATTTTATAGTTGATATACATGTTATAATTTTATTAGATGTGTCAACTGGGCTGGGTGGCTTGGGCATGGCCTGTGGCATGACATGATCTGGAACTGTGCCTAGTCCCGGACCGTGCCGCCCCATGGCACGGTTCGTGCCGTGCTGGGCCGGCTAGAGTCGTGCCTCATGCAAGGCTAGACACGACTTGTGTGCCTGGCCTGATGGAACGGTCCATTTCTCCTAGGGACACTGGATTGGCTATGGATTAGGAGTCAAGTCTTGTCGGGTGACCGGTCAATGGAGTGAGTTATTTTTTTTTAACAATCAGCCACATAATCTGGATCTTGCTTACATGGCCGATTGCAATTGGCTTTCCACCGTTTTGTGCTCTGCTGATTGCAATTTAGTTGTTCCTCGCTCAAATGGGCCGTGCCGACTACTAGCACGGCTAGGACCATTCGACATCTCTGAGTTTTAAAACTATTGAAGATGTAATTCTGTTGTAGAGCTAGCCATGAATGTGTGTTATCCTCTTTATTTTGTGGCAGAGCTTGCGGAAGGAACTTGTCTGAAGAATTATGAATATCTCGAAAGCAGGGAGAGTTCTAATAGATTTAATGGAGACCAGGCTCTTGAGCTCCCTCTTGATTCACACCTGCTCGTATATTTGTTCTGTGCATTTCTCGAGCACCCCTGCTGGATGCCGCTCGTGGATCCAGTATCTCATGCCGAACCTTGCCCGAGCCAGAGCCCGTTGTACTTGGGCTGCCTCCCTCCCAAAGACAAGTCTCACGAGAAGTACATTGCTATCGTATCCTCCGCCCCCTTCGTTATCCACCCAGAAGCTTGCATATTGGTGGTTGGCAGTCAGAGCCCACCAGTTTTTTCCCTGTACTGGAACAACAAGCTGCAGTTCTGTCTTCAAGTGAGTCATAGCAGCTATAATGGGAAACCAGAAAAAAAAAAAAACAAAAAACAAAAAGCATGTCTTGTTCATCATTATGTCTATGCGATGAGCTTCTCTTTCTTCTTTCCAGGGACGAACGGCACTGTGGGACTCCATCTTGCTTTTCTGCCACAGGATCAAGATGGCGCATGGTTGTGTAATTCGGGGCATCCACCTTGGTTCTCGTGCCTTGAGCATTCTTCCAGTTCTCGACTTTGACTCCGAAGATTAGCTTCTTCTTTCCCATGGTATCACCACCTTCTCAATATGTCATAAATACACTCACATTAGGTTTTACATATATATATATTCTTATATGATCTTTGCCATATATTATATACACTACATGTTTGTATTTTGTACTATATTCACACACACACACACACACACACACATATGCACACACACACACATGCTGAAGCACTTGACTAAATTAAGCATACTTAAATTAAATGATGAGTGATAGTCGCACATTGGACTCATACATTAGTTATATATATATATATAAAATAAATTATGTGACCTTAGCCATATATTATACACACCACTTGTTTGTGTTTTGCACTATATTCACACACATGCGCACACACACACACACACACACACTACCCACACACATGCACGCACACACCCACACACACGCACGCACACACGCACACTTGAATTCAATCTCATTTAATTTATAAACACTTAAATTATATATATAGACACTCACTTTTGTTATGGATATATTCTTGTATACCATTTTCTCATAAAAACTCACACCTCTACTCACACACGCACACACACACACACACACATACATATATATGTGTGTCTGTGTGTGTGTGTGCTGAAGAAGCTGTCTAAATTAAACTTGTTTTATTTGAAAATTTTTGTAAATTAGAATTTTTTTGAGGGTCCCCAACTCATTTAATTTGCAAAGATTTTATTGCACATGTATATATTCACATATATGTACAATATATATATATGAATGTATGTATGTATGTATGTATATAAGTATGTACACATTTGTGGATAGTGATGACTTGTGTATACGTGCATATGATGTATCTTTATTCATTATTTTGCTAACATGGGTACGTGTCACTCATTTTGGCTTTAAATGCAGTAATTACATGATCGAGAAGCTTGTTGCATTTGCACACGCATATATGCATGCATATTATTTAATGTAGAAAGATTTATTGCTTACACGCACGCACGCACATATGTAAGATATGGATGTGTGTGTGCGTGGCATGTATATATTCATTGTTGGCTTTCTATGCAGAAATGGCCGATCAAGCTGAAGGTGAAACCCATTGGTTGATTTGAGTGGCAGGCATGGGATTTGAGGAACCAGTACATCATCAATTCACGTGTTAGGCGCAGGAATTGTCAATTTAGTTTCAGGAAGGCATTTTAGCAGCTTTGGCCATTGTTTGGGCCTTAATTTTAGGGACCTCAAGAATAGATTCCCTGTAGTTGTAGGCAGCTGAGCTATTATAGTGATTTGGCCATCTCTTTTTTTTTTTTTTTTTTGTTTCATTTTCCTCCCACTCAAACATGATTCATACTATCCCTTAGCTCATGTGTGTGCCTTGGGGCCTGGGCAGGTAAGGTCCTCCCAATAACTACATGTTAAGCCCACTGATGCACATGATGGGAACCGTGCTTGGCATTTATGGGGATCAAAATTGTCCCCTCAGGGTAAGGGTGGTCATCAAACAGGGCTACTATTATGTTGGTTGGTGTGGCTGATAATCTCTCTTTTGTTAACCCTCCAAATGAAAATCAAAGATCGTGAGCTTGTGCCTTTTTTAGTGTTGTGAACTAAACAAAAAAGTAACTTTTTAATTAAATTGATTTTTGGCATTGCATAATGCAGAAATGCTCAGTTATTTGCTTTTCATGCATTACTCAGATCGTATAATAATACATAGATCTAGAAAATCTATAAATATATCAAGTTATTCGCAAGCGAAAAGTTTGTTGCCCGTCTAGCTCAGTCGGTAGAGCGCAAGGCTCTTAACCTTGTGGTCGTGGGTTCGAGCCCCACGGTGGGCGTCTTTTCGTGCTTGCTGATTTTGCGCAAGGACTTCTATTTAGAATCTGACACCTCTTCTTTCCTCCTTCCCAAGAGTAAATTTCTATTTTAGAATTTAGTCATGAACATATAAATTTCTTTTTTATTGATATCTGGGAAAGTGCTAATTGTAGAAATATATTTCCCACTATTTGTAAATAATTATATTTTTGGGGTGGCCACACATATGTAAATGTCCAGATATGTTTTATAAATTTGCGTGTGAATAATTCATATGCATGTTTTCTAAGATAATTGCTTAATTCGATAATATTATTTGTGGTAGAAATAATATTAATAATAATTTGCTAAATATTTGTAATTTTTATTGCAAGATAAGTATTCATGGAAACTATAATTATTCAAATATAAAATAAACACATTAAAATCTTTCATTTCTTTCCCATCATTAGTAAATTATCAAACAACAAAGCAGCGTGTTATTTTTAAACACCAATAACAACTCAATTGTGTTGTGGTACTGTTGATCATACGCCACACCCAGACAAGATCCTTGACCAGTTTATAAGCGTGGTGTCCCTTTAACTCGTCAGACGCGTTTTAAACCCATGAGGGAGTTTTGTACGGAAATAATATATTTTAAATAAAAAATTCAAAATTTAATCCTATTTTCAAAAATATGCTCAAAATAGTGTGTCTGGAAACAGTATGATAATAGTCATCATTGCGAAAGGCGGTCATTGTCATGCTGTTGATTTTTTTAAAATTAGAGGCCAGCGCTATGAACAATGGCTATTGAATTTTAAAAATTTTCAAATGTTAGCATTGAGAATGATGACTATTTAATTAAACAAATGACCGTCATTTTCAATGCCAGCTTCTATTTTTAAAAAAAATTTAAATACCAGCCTTGGGAACGACGACTATTTAATTAAACCAATGACCATTGTTCTCAACGCCATCTATTAAATGATATATTTCCGATCGATCTTCTTTTATCTTCTCTCATTTTTCTCTTCTCCATTTTTACTTAACGCCCAATTTTTTCAGCCATTTAGTCCAGTGGCCTCTTCCTCTTCACCAAACCCCACGGTCCTTCTCCACCAGACCCCACCTAGACGATGGTGAGGATGCATTGCACAAGTATTCGATAACTCTCCTTCCGAGGTTTGTTTTCTGTCTTATTTTCTTGTGATCAGATTTAGGGGCGCTAGGGTTTGATTTAGTATTTCACATATTTTAACATATAACAAGGATCTAACATTACTGACATAATCATGTGGTTTTATGAGTTTTGCTCTTGCTACGGTTTTAAAATTTATCAGCATAAAGTTATTCATATGTTTTTATTTTTCTGCTTAATTATGCTAACATATTCGTCATGTTATTTCATTACATTTTCAATGCTTATCTGATAGAGAACCTTTTCAAAAATGATAATGAAAACCTCATATAATAATTATATAAGATAACATTTTGAACTTTTGATGACTTGTACCTGCACAATAAAAATTTGACATTCATATAAAAGATAATTTATGACAAATGGAATGCCTACAAGACCTTATTTATACAAACTTTCTTTAAACAAAAAAATTATATTTTTTGGCAAAATTGAAATTTGAACTTAGAAAGAATTTTAATATATTACTTTTAAAAAGATTTTTCTTTCTCCTTACATTGTAACCTAAATAAATATTTCTTGTCAAATTTATTCAAATATAAATCCCTAATTATAAAATTACTTAATCAAATTACATTTCAATTATTCTTTATATCACTAATAATATTTCACATAAAAAAAATAGACCAATACTCATGAGCATGTTGAACCTAAATCTTGAATTGGTATGACATTATTAATTAAATTATATTTTAAGATTATTTATCTAGTATGCAACACCTTCGTGGATGGTTATTGTTCTCTTATAATAAAAATAAATTTTATTAAAATGTTTTCCATAATTTATACATAGATATATCAAGGCTATGTAATCTTTAAAAAAGAATATTTATATTTTAATTAAAAAAACTCACAATTCAAAATTATCTCTCAACTAAAATTTAAATGATAATCAATTTTTTAATTATAAAATTTTCAATATGGTACTCACTTTTTATATAGATCCCAAGAGTTATAAAACACATCCCAAGTAGGTTCATATGCATATTGACTAAAAATAAATCTTTCAAAAAACCTATGTGATCCTTAAAACATAGAGTTTTCTCTAATAAATTTGAATACATTTCTACCTTTTGAGGTACTTGATGAAAATTATAATTAATATCTAGAGAAATTTTCTCCATAAATATAGTGCTTTCATTTATATCTAAAGTTCTAGTTAACTATAAATGTTTATTATGATGTATACATACCAATATGTAGGTCATTCTTATACTTATATATGTCTACATTATTTTAGATAAAGAATGCTATGCCTTATGGTTATTTATAGTACTTTCTATTTGTTTCATTTGTTCCATTTGAGCTTGCAATTTAGTTAAAATGGAGAAATTTGGCTGAGCAATCTGTGGAGAATTATATATCATTCTAGAAATAATTCTATAAAAAAGAGTCAATTTGATAATCATCTCTCATATTATTTAATTATTTATTTATTTATTTTGAAACAGACCAATTATATTTATTTGTTTCCTCTATTCCCGTAATGTGTTATTACATGAATATATAATGAGGAGCCATAATGATGTGAAATATGATGAAAACAAGGCTTTAATTGTGCCTTTATAAATACTAGTTGACTGCACGTTTGAACAATTGGGTGATATTATATTTAAAGCACACCTATTATTAAACAAAAGTTCAATTTAGTTCTCAAGTGTAAGTATCCTCTAAAAAGTAGAAATAGGTTCAAACCTCTCACAGTATGGAATGACAGTTCTGTGCATCAAATGTTGAACATGGTTAACACAACAGCCATTGAAAAATTTGAATGACAATTCTGTCCATACAGTGAGAGCTGTCTTGGTACACTTGATCTATGCTTGCTTTTTACCCCTCACCCGAGATGTTTATACCCTCACATACCTGCACATCACCTTTTATACCTACTCACATTGACACATCATCTTCCCTACCCCCATATTGAAACAATTCATCTGAAAATGCTTGTTTCTTCCGATTATCCAAGAAATTCTTGGACATAATTGCTGCTAAAGTTGGGTGTGTGTTAAATTTATCTTCTTCAAGTCTTTTTAATAAATATGCTTATCTATTTTTTGTTACACGTGATATTTTATGTATTTTGATTGAAACAGAAAGATTGTTCATATATGAGATCAGATTGCCAAAGTACTTGTAGTAGACTATGCATAGAAAAAGACTAGAGGCACCAGAAACTCTTTTTTTGGAACATGGGAAAAGATTGTCAGTTCTGCATCATAGATATGATTTAAAGTTTAGTGAGCTTATGTATTTGTTGGATGATTAGAAATCAGGGTGTGTGTATTTGCTTAAGATGTAGTTTTTATTTATTTTGTAATTTTTTAATTGGACACTACAGAATCTATGTATCTTATAATTTAATTTTTTGCACTCGAGATGTGGTTATTTCGAACTATGATGAAGCTTTATATATATTATGCAAATGTTGAATTTTTTGCAATTGCAGGAACTAGTTGAACAAATTGCTGAAGAAATGCAGGGATTAAGAGAAAATGGAGAACAGAAAAACTGGGCAATGAATAGTTCAATAGCCAGCATTGAGAACGATGACCATTAGTTTAATAAAATAATCGTCGTTCCCAATACTGGCATATGAAAATTTTTAAAATTAAATAGACGTCGTTGAGAACGACGACCTTTAGTTTAATTAAATAATTTTTGTTCCCAATGCTGACATTTGAAGATTTTTAAAATTCAATAGCCAGCGTTCACAGTGCCGGCATTTAAAAATTTTCAAAAAATAGAAGCAGACACTGAGGATGATGGCCATTCGTTTAATTAAATAGCTGTTGTTCCCAATGCCGATATTTGAAAATTTTTAAAATTCAATAGTCGGCATTCATAATGTTGGTCTCTGATTTAAAAAAATTAACAGTGTGGCAATGTTCGTCGTTCACAATGACGGCCATTGCCACGTAGAGGTGTCAAACGGAACGTGCCAGGCTGACCGGCCGATTTTTTTCAGGCCCGATCGTGCTTTCGTGCCGGGCTAGGCACGGTTTTGTGGAGTTCAGCCCGGCAGGGCCCGAGGTACGATCGGCCGGGTTCGGCCCGGTCGGGCAAAATCATAAATTAAAAAAAAATTAGAGTTTCAGTGCCCTCGCAACCCTAATTTTTTTAAAAAATTTGGTTTCGGCACGGTACCGTGCTGGGCTAGGCACGGCACATGGCCCGGTTGATACTTCTATTGCCACGTTGTTTCTAAACTTAGTAGTTTGATCTTATTTTAAATTTTGGATTTTTGAAACTATGCCTAAAGTTAGACCATAAAAATTACAACGTTACTAGGTTGCCATTATCGGTTATCCTTGCCAATTAATTATATTGGAAAAAAAATAAAAAACATCAGGGAGATTACTATAAATACTAAAAATAATTGTGATACTCAAATAACCTTCAGAGCGATGAGCGGTGAGCGGTGGGCACACTGAGAAAGTTCTCCTTGAGGGCTTAAACTTTAATGGCGGCGATCCGGGAAGAAGGATCAACGGCAGTTTGAATTTAATAGCAGTGGTTCTTTACGAGGGGAAAGCAGGATCGAAGGTTGAGGTTAATCCGGGTGTTTGGAGAAGTATTGAATCAGTTAAATCGATGAGATACAAATTCTCAAAATTTAAGTTTTTGAAGTCATGATTTTTTGAAGTCTTGATCATCCGTCTTCCTCGCGAGGCGATTATAGGATCAGCTTATTTTGCTACAAATCCATTTAACTATCAATTTAATGGAAATATTCTTCCTTAATAATGTTACTGATTTTGAGTCTTGGAGAAACCTATCGTCAAATTAACATCAAAGAAGCTCAGGAGGTTTGCGGTTATATCTCATAAGTGAAGCATGGCGAGCGATGGAAAACTGCATTTGAATAGGGGAGTTGTAGAAGATGAGGATGATGATTATATGGAGGGAGATGGTCTTGAAGCATGGCAGAGAACTTATACAGATGAGAGATCATGGGAAGCTCTGCAGGAGGATGAGTCTGGCCTTCTTCGTCCTATCGATAATACCGTCATACACCATATGCAATTTCGTCGCCATCTTCGTTTCCTCTCCACTACTGCTTCCTCTATGCGGATACGAAAAGGCCTTATTCGCATTGTATACATCGTTTTGGATCTCTCGCGGGTATGATTTTGGCTTCCTAATGATTGATCACCTGTTGAATTTAAAAAACAAAAAAAAATCGAAGGGTCAGTTGCTTTCTTCATCAACATTCTTTAAACCTGTGTTCACCTTTGTGTGAGATAAGATCTAGCAAGGTGTTCTTGAGCTGAATTTAAGTTTCGAAATATAAGAATGCACACTGAATTATCATCTTGAAATTGATTTTTTGGAATAAATATAATTTTGGTAGTGGAGACCTACAAGGAAAACATCCTGTGCTTTTTTTTCTGCAGAGAACCATCTACTTTTTTTCATGCATCATTAGAGAATTCTAGGGAAAATGAGCAATTGTGCCAAGTACACCAACGAGTTGTTGTGCACATGGTCAGTAGTTGCAAACATGAACAACGATTTCATCTGATCCATTGCTGCTTAAGAAGTTATCAAACAGTTATGTTCCTTGGATTGGGCTCCTACATAGAATGGGAGAGGTTTCCATTGCTAGTGGTGCCTATTCAATTGTATATGGCTCTTTCATATATGATATATGGGGAAACCATTTGTTTCTCATTATGCTTGAGAAATCAATGTTTTTATCACTAAACCAATAGTAATAATTTTTCTTAATTTTCTTATTTTTCTTTTTTTTTTATTATTCTTATTGTGTCTTATTGTTCTTATTTTTTTTATCATTTTTATTTTTCTTATTTTTTTTTTTTTTTTTATTTTTTTTTATTTTTTTTATTTTTTTTATTTTTTTTATTTTTTCTTATTTTTCTTATGTTTCTAATGTTTCTAATGTTTTTGATGTTTTTGATGTTTTTGATGTTTTTGATGTTTCTTATGTTTCTTATGTTTCTTATGTTTCTTATGTTTCTTATGTTTCTTATGTTTCTTATGTTTCTTATTTTTCTTATGTTTCTTATGTTTCTTATGTTTCTTATGTTTCTTATGTTTCTTATGTTTCTTATGTTTCTTATGTTTCTTATGTTTCTTATGTTTCTTATGTTTCTTATGTTTCTTATGTTTCTTATGTTTCTTATGTTTCTTATGTTTCTTATGTTTCTTATGTTTCTTATGTTTCTTATGTTTCTTATGTTTCTTATGTTTCTTATGTTTCTTATGTTTCTTATGTTTCTTATGTTTCTTATGTTCTTATGTTTCTTATGTTTCTTATGTTTCTTATGTTTCTTATGTTTCTTATGTTTCTTATGTTTCTTATGTTTCTTATGTTTCTTATGTTTCTTATGTTTCTTATGTTTCTTATGTTTCTTATGTTTCTTATGTTTCTTATGTTTCTTATGTTTCTTATGTTTCTTATGTTTCTTATGTTTCTTATGTTTCTTATGTTTCTTATGTTTCTTATGTTTCTTATGTTTCTTATGTTTCTTATGTTTCTTATTTTTCTTATTTTTCTTATTTTTCTTATTTTTCTTATTTTTCTTATGTTTCTTATGTTTCTTATGTTTCTTATGTTTCTTATGTTTCTTATGTTTCTTATGTTTCTTATGTTTCTTATGTTTCTTATGTTTCTTATGTTTCTTATGTTTCTTATGTTTCTTATGTTTCTTATGTTTCTTATGTTTCTTATGTTTCTTATGTTTCTTATGTTTCTTATGTTTCTTATGTTTCTTATTTTTCTTATTTTTCTTATTTTTCTTATTTTTCTTATTTTTCTTATTTTTCTTATTTTTCTTATTTTTCTTATTTATTTTATTCTTTTTTTATATTATATTTATTTTTATTGTTTTTTTATTATTCTTATTCTTATAATTCTTCTTATTGTTGTAATTTTTAAAAATAATTTGTTTTTTGATTTTAATTATGAAATACCCTGGAGTTGCTTTGTGAAAAATTTGGTTTGAAACTAAAAGATATGTGCTAGGTTAGTCTAAATTTATAAAATGAATGACAAAAAATTGTAACTATACCATTCATGTGTAAAAATGTTTTATGAATCTATAAATTACACTCAATAAATTGGAAAGGGTGCATTTGAAAGGTTTTGAACCTAAGACTTGCTATTATTGGGCGAAGATATTTGTTATTGTAGTAATATATAATCTCTTTATAAATGTGTACATGATAAATAAAATTAAGTTGAATACCCTTATCTATTAGGCACTTTACTATACTTACTAATATAATAAAAATATAAAAAATATATCATATAAATATAGTAATCTTAGATTTATTCTCAAGTTAGCTTAGTAATGTAAAATTTTTTTATGTATTACACTAAGAACTATACATATAGGTATGTAAGGTTACATCATAAGTAAACATATTAGATATTTTTATGTATCACACTAATTTCATGCTCAGTAAGCTTATTTTATTCTCAAGTTAGCTCAGTAAGGTTAGATTTATGAATTTCACCATGTAAAAATCTAAGCAAACATATTAAATATCATGTGTTTTAGAAATAAAAATACATCATAAATATCTTAGTATGTATTACACTCAATAACTTGTTCTGAAAAAAAGAACAAGAAATGAGAAGAGAAAAATCGAAGGATTTCAATTTGTTTTGAATGTATTAATAACATAATTTTTTTGCATATTTTTTTATTTAAAAAGAAATTGCTTTGATTTTTTTTTATGTTATTTATAAAATTTAATATGTAGCAAAATATGAGAAAAAAATTAAATGGTGAAATAAATGTTTTTTTTGTTTGCTTGTAATTTTTTTATCTTAGTTATAATAGCTATTTTGTAATATATTCATAATATGTTATAAATATGAATAATTTGAGTATAAACTAAGCGAGAAATAAATCAAATAAAATTTTAAGATGTTAGAGAAAAATATGGTCTCTAATAAAAAGGATGTAACATCATTAAGTAGTTTTTTTTTCTAAAAAAGTATTAAAGATAATATATATAAACACTAATAATATGTTATTGGATAGTTTGGAAATGCTAAAAATTATAAGAAAAGCCTAATATATGTTAGAAAAATAATAAAATGATATGATTATAAAAAAGTCAGAGAGAATATATGTGAAAATTAAAAATGTTAATGAAAAAGTCTAATATATGTTAAAATCACAATTTTAATGATTAAGTTGATAATGAAATCTACATTGAAAAATATTTCTTATAGATTAAAATAATTTTTATAAATGATATGATAAATAAAAATGATCTGAGATGATTTAGTAATGTCTAATGTAGATCTCATAATGCATTAATTAGAAAGTGGTGTGACTATTCGAATGGAATGAAAAAAAAATGCGGAGGTTGATCTAAGAGAATTTGAGAAGAAATTTTAAAGAATAATTTAATAACTAAATGATTAAGAACGAATATGATTTGATGTCTGACTATTATAGTAGATAGTAATGAGAGTAGAAAGTGACACTCGATCTCCTCAAGGAAATGTTTGGTTCAAAATATCTCATATGTGATTGTCCCCATTATCTTAAATATTATTTCTGTACTCGATCTCAAATTAATTATTTTTCTTATTTTTTGAATACATAAGATTATTTTTAAGAAAAATATAAAAATCAATAATCGATATTCTCTTTGTATACGTTAGTGCTCAACTTGAATTTCAAGTTAGTGTTCAACTTGAAACAAAAAATGAGAATAGAGTTGTTTTTATTTTCCCTCCCAAATAGGGTTCTCCATGGTGGCTTATATTATATAGCCATCAAAAAAGTATTGAGAAGAGAGAAGTTTAGTTAACTGAAACGTAATGCTAGTCAGGCCACATTGCCGTGCAGACACGACATAAATAATGTATAATATTTTTGGTTTGGTTTCATGCCAAATATATTTATCTAAAGATTTGTCTAAAAATTTTTATAATATTCATTTTCGAAATATTCATAATTTGGATTATTAATTTTTATAATTTGTCATTTTTTTAATTTATGAGACTAAATAGGAGAAAAAGTATAATATTTTTTAAATTTGTTACTTGTTATTGTTAATTTATTTATTTATTTAAAAGTTATTAATAAAAATAAAATATATGTTGTTATGAAATATTGCGTTGCAAGAATATTATAAAGAAAATAGAAAGAGATTAAGAAAAAAAAATTGATAAATACAAAAGATGATAGAGAAAATCAGAGGAGAAATTTCATTATAAGTATCTCATTCATTTCTACAATGATAAAAACTAAGCTTCTATTTTTAAGATAACAAGAATGCACATTTTATTAATGTAACATAATATGTATTTTTACTTTATATGGTAGTAGATATTTTTTTACTTGCATCTCATATTTTCGTTACTCCAAGTCATAACTTATCATGAAAATTGCTCTGATACTCTTCTAAATTAAATTACAAAATAACAAAAAATTGCGTATAGATCAGTCACTATGATGCTTTTAATTTTTTTTTTAGAAAAAGTAGAGCCGGGAGTGGAAAAGAGATTGCAGATAAATTATGAAAAATAAAATATATTAATATGCTATTTATGATTATATTTTTGAAATGTGGCTCTTGCCATATTTTGTGCCTCTCATGACAGGCATGCGAGCTATGTGGCCTTGGCATGGCACGACATTAGTTTCTTTAAGCATGATTTTGGACCATGACATACTGTGGGTCGTGCCCAGACCTCCTTCTTACTTGACACCTCTTCTACCACATGGGCATTTCTCGATTCCTCCCCATAAACTCATGTGATGAAAATTGATGTCCTCATCATTTTCTTTGAGTGAGGAAGCTCATGTCTCTATCGTAGAAGTAGATTAACTATTCTCATAGTATTTGAGAAGGTTTAGTCATCAATATTGTTTGATTATACTCCTGAGTAAGCTCACTATTATCATCATACACCACTAAGAGGTTGTTTGGATCAAAAAGATATATAATGTTTGACTTGTAAAAAAAGAAAAAAAAACAAACAAAAAAATGGCATACACGACAATAACTAAAGTTATGGTGGCCTACTCTACATGAGCCTCTTTCTATAAATGACAAAAAATGGATTTGTTCATCACATGAGTTCTTATATATAGTTCTTCCACCAGCATACTTATTAGACTATTTTAAGTCGATAACAAATATTTCTCATCCTCTTGATATTATAATTCATGATTTTTATACTTTGATAATAAATTTAAGAGTCAATAATCATACTTCAAGTAATCATTCTTTTTTATTCTTTTTTATTTTTTTAATATTATAATAATTAACGCTGAACAATGAAATGTCATTGGTTTTCATATTATTTAATTTGATATTTTATTTTTTTACATCTTTTTTTAATTCTTGATTATTCTGTTGTCTTTTTTATGCGAGTTATCTTTTAAATTAAGTCAGCTTGAAAGGTTTTGAGAAAGACATTCTTCGAGATTGAATATGATGAATTATATGTAATTTCTTCCATGTTATGTTATTTTATTTGGTGCTAAACTATTGTTTATTTGATACTTGTTTATTCTTCACTTTGTCATCTATTTTTGGATAGAATGAGAAAATTGGATCATGTCGTTAGATGAGTCATTATATTAGAATGTGAGATATGTTATTTAGGAAGCACACTAGAGTTTTCAATCTAACCATATAGGCTTATGTGAGTAATTATTTATTCAATTTGATGCACCCAGATGCATGAGGATCTAGTAGGGATAGAACTCAAGATAAATTTAGATGCCCATTTTTATTGATAATTATTTATACTACATTTTATTTGCTCTCTTCAATTTTATACTATATAATATATTTATATATATTATTTTTTAATTATCTTATAAAAAAATAAATTTAATAAGAACATGAAAACTATTAGAATTGCTAATGCATTAAAGTATATGTCTAATGTCTGACACCTTTTATATTTATTATACATATAATGATCTTATATACTAGATTTTTTGTACTGGAATATTTTTTTTATTTTTTTTCATCCTCCCCCAATCCTCCATTACTAATCCAAAGGAAGATGCATATGATAAACTTTCACACTGATCAATCATCTCAGTAGTTATCGTGATCAATCATATTTAACTTTGGAGTTCTTATGAGATCAAGTGAATTGGTGATTGTTTAATTGCATTTTGCTAAGGCGATATTTTGTTGAGATAAATCCGACGTTCATCTTGATGAAAGTGTTCCAAAGTATCTTTAAAATTTTGGCGAGTAGTCGTCTTGATTATGATCTCTTTCTAAGATGCAATAAAATGATACAGAAACAATTAAAAATGTCTTTCTTCTTTGTTACTTAACTATCCAACAATTATACAAGTGTTAATTATCTGAGATTGATAGAGTATTTGTGAGTGTTAATCATCTTTCCCTACTATTCTATAATCATATCTGAGCCTCTAGTAAGTGAAGAATCACTACTCGATCATATCTAACCTGATTGATTGATGTTGGGCAATTGCGCTTTCATGATAGTGATATTAAGATACAAAAACAACATAAACAACAGAAACAATCAATATATATATCCAATCCAGTAACCAACCACGGCAAAATCAAAAAATGAGAAGAAATAAACACCGAAAATAACGTGGTTCGCTAGTCGCTCAGTACGATTAGCTACATCTACCAGAAAATACTTATGCATTGCAGATTAAACCAACCAAAATATAGTTTTACAGTATGCAGTACAGAACAGTCGCAATAAATCGCTGAGAGAGAAGGGAGAGAGACGATGAACAGTTCCTCGGGTCCAAAAATAGTCACCCGAAATTAAAATTACAAAATATTTTATAATAAAAAAATTTTCGGTTCATTTAACCAGAGTGGGTCTGTTCATGGGACGGGTCAGGCTCTGCTCCAAAAATTTCGGTATGCTTACCGTTCAGCGGGATCTCCATTATTGTGTTACTACTGTATCCCCAGCTTCTTAATTTTTTATTTTCTGCACTCACATGAAAATGTTAAAATAGAAACAGAAATATTTGTTTATACAAACAAATTATCAAAAAATAAATTACATATACAGCAATTGATATTATAACGGTGCAATTGTGAAATCATTATTATATGTGCGAATAAGTGCAGGACAAATTGATCATGCAGAGAGTGAAATTAGGGTCAGGAGGATCGAATTGCCATGTTTGTCGCTTAATTTTTTTTTTCATTTAATTAATGAATAATATGCATGAATTGTTTTTAAATAATTTGGATTTCTTGATTCTTATTATCGAGTCTTACTTTACATATTCGCAAAGTTTGTTTTTTTTTTGTTTTTTTTGTTTTTTTTTGTTTTGGTGTCCGACGATGCTTAAACTGCTTGAATGTTTTGTTAAAGGAAGCTGCAGAGTTGGACTATCGGCCGAATCGGATGGTAATGGCTGCCAGGAGCGTAGAGGTGTTTATAAGAGAGTTTTTCGATCAGAATCCACTGAGTAAGATTGGGCTGGTGAGCATGAAAGATGGGATCGCCCACTTGTTAACCGAGCTCGGGGGAAGCCCGGAAGCTCACATCAAGGCCTTGATGGGTAAGTTGGAATGCTCGGGTGCTGCTTCCCTGCAAAATGCCTTAGATCTGGTACGCGAGCATCTCGATCAAATTCCTTTGTTCGGTCATCGGGAAGCTCTTATCTTATACTCTTCTCTTAGTACTTGTGACCCAGGAGATATAATGGAGACCGTCCAGCAATGCAAGAAGTCTAAAATAAGATGCTCTGTTATTGGCCTCTCTGCCGAAGTGTTCATATTGAAACACCTCTCTCAGGAAACTGGTGGATCGTATTCCGTTGCTATGGATGAGGTGTGTCGTGCTGTTATTGTGCCTTGTCTTTTTTTGCACCCCCCCACCCAAACCCGACCCATACTATCCCTTGGCCTATATCACGAGCCTTGGTGCCCCGAGGTCAGAGCTCATGTGTTTATGGGCCTCGAGGTCAGAGCTCATGTGTTATGGGCCTCGAGGTCAGAGCTCATGTGTTATGGGCCTTGAGGTATGAGCTCATGTGTTATGGGCCTCGAGGTATGAGCTCATGTGTTATGGGCCTCGAGGTCTGAGCTCATGTGTTATGGGCCTCGAGGTCTGAGCTCATGTGTTATGGGCCTCGAGGTCTGAGCTCATGTGTTATGGGCCTCGAGGTCTGAGCTCATGTGTTATGGGCCTCGAGGTCTGAGCTCATGTGTTATGGGCCTCGAGGTCTGAGCTCATGTGTTATGGGCCTCGAGGTCAGAGCTCATGTGTTATGGGCCTCGAGGTCAGAGCTCATGGTAGGCTCCGAGGTCAGAGCTTATAGTAGGCCTCGAGGTCATAGCAGGCCCCGAGGTCATAGCAGGCCCCGAGGTCATAGCTCATGGTAGGCCTTGAGGTCAGAGCTTATAGTCAGACTTTGGGGTAGGTTCCAAGGTCAGAGCTAATGGTAGGCCGCTAGGTCAGAGCTCAAGGTAGGCTCTTAGGTTTAGAGCTCACGGTAGGTCCCAAGGTTAGAGCTCCCGACGTCAGAGCATGCTAGGGCTCGAGGTCAGAGCATGCTCAGCTCCGTTGTCAGAGCACGTTAGGCCCATTTGTCCTAACCGCATGAGTGATCTTGCAAGTACTTTGGGGAATCATATCCGACATTGCCGGGGATTGAATTCGTGTTATCATGGTTAGAGCACTAATTTTTTTTGTTAATCATATTACTATATAATTGATTTATTATTATTATTATTATTATTATTATTATTATTATTAGTATCTGCTAGTAAAATGAAACAAATACCAATCCTAGTGCTTCTTCTACTTGCATCCAAATATGAGCATTACATGATTGTTCGAAGAATTAAAAATTATGTAATGGAACCTTATAATATTTATAATATATTTTGATGATTTAATTAATTTTTTATTATTTTATGACTAAATAAATATAATCATACATAACAAAATGAGTCATTATGAAAGTTTTCACAATGATAAACCTTATTACAACTTAAAATTTACCTTATATATATATATATATATATAGTATAAATATTTTTGTATTAAATTATTATTCTCCAATACGTTAATATTTATAAGAGCATCTTCAAGATGCTAGCTAAGCCTTCCTTTTTAGCTATTTTACATAGTCGACCATTAAATTTTGTCCCCAAGAGACTAGTTATCATGCTAGCTATTTCTCATCAGCACCATTTGGCTAGCTATTTCTAGCTAGGGCAAAGACGCTAGTTATTTTCACTTTAGTTAATTTAAAAATATTTTTTAAAATTTATTCTAACCATGTACATTAAATATTAAATAACCTAAAATATATATATATTTTTTTGCATAAATGTGTATAGCACAAAAAACAAAACATATTGTTACTATTGGTTCAAATTTTGTATTTCATTATTATTGTAAATAAGATCGTTATTAAAAAAAATTAAAAAATTAAAATTTTGATGACGTGGCTTAATACATCAACATATGATGTCATCAATATTGTGATGACATAGCATACTATATATTATTCTAGATTTTATTATTGAAAGCTATTGAAATTAGTTGAAGTAGATAGCTAAAATAGATAGTGTTGTTGGAGTTACTTTGGAAAATTAGTGAGTTAAAATAGATAATATAATATTATAATATATTTTGAGTAGCTATTTTAGATAGCACTGCTGGAGATGCTTTAAGATATGATTGTTGAGATATTAATGTATTTTAAATCTCACTCCAGCTATGCTGGGATTAGTCTTGCGCGTTAGGTGCGTATTTTATAGTTGGGAAGGCAGGCCCGGCCCAGCCCGGCAGACCCGGCCCACAAACATGAGCATCAATAAAATGCAAATCATCACCTTCTCTGTGGCACGAAACGTCATGTGCGCGTGTTGTGGGGCAGGATCACTTCAAAGCGCTGCTACTGGAGCAAGCGCCGCCGGCTGCAGAAGTAGCAGAATTTGCAGTGGCCAACCTGATCAAGATGGGTTTCCCGCAGAGAGTGGCAGAGGACTCCATCTCCATATGTTCCTGTCACAACGAAGCCAAGGTTGGGGAGGGGTATATCTGTCCGAGATGCAAAGCGCGAGTGTGCGAGCTCCCCACGGAATGCAGCATCTGTGGGCTGACTCTTGTTTCTTCTCCCCATCTGGCCAGGTCGTATCACCACCTCTTTCCAATAGCTCCGTTTGTCGACGACGACGTGGCAGGAACAGAGGCCGAAGCACAAACCGGGAGCAGAACCACCTGCTTTGGCTGCCGGCACACCTTTCCTCGTCCCCATCCCGGTGAGTCCTCGGTTGCCTGCCCAAATTGCAGGCAATATTTCTGCCTCGAATGTGACATCTACATCCACGAGAGCTTGCACAATTGCCCAGGCTGCGAGGGCCTCCCTCCCCCATCCCTACCTCCTAAATCTGGCTGAGGAAAATTCCACCTGCATCTTTGATTCATTAGCTAAATCATCACCCATAATTTGTTGTTTCTGGATTGCTGTTTCGACTTTTGTTTCCCTCCCATTTTATATATAAATTCATTTATATATACATACATGTGTTTGTGGGTATATATTATATATATAAGGTCATACCCATTTGTGTGTGTGTGTGTTTATATATATATATATATATATATATATATATATATATGTATGTATGTATGTATGTATGTATATAATCATTTCAGTTTGTGGGTGTATATTATGTCTGCCAGTGCTTACATGTTATGTGTGCTGTCTATATATATGTCTTCCTGTATATGTGCATATATGTCTGCTGGAGTACACACGCGTGCGCGCGCGCGCGTGTGTATAAGGTCATACTCATTTGTGTGTGTGTGTGTGAGTATATATGTATATATAAGCTTTTCAGTTTGTGGGTGTATATAATGTTTGCAAGTGCTTACATGTGTGCTGTCTATATATATTCGCCTTCCTGTATATGTGCATATATGTCTGCTGGAGTATACATGTGTGTGTGTGTACTCATGTTTGTGGGTGTATATTATGTTTGTGTGTGTGTATATATATATATATATATGTATATATAATCATTTCAGTCCTTACATGTGTGTGCATGTGTATGTGCGTGTGTGTCTGTATGTATGTATATATATAGTCATTTCAGTTTGTGGGTGTATATTATGTTTGCCAGTGCTTACATGTTGAGTGCTGTCTATATATGTCCTGCATATGCGCATATATGTCTTCCTCTATATGCGCATATATGTCTGCTGGAGTATACATGTGTGTGTATGTCTGCCAGTGTATGTATGTATATTGGAACAACATTCATTGCAATGTAAATTCGAAGTGTGCGCGTGATGACATATCCAGTGGGAAAACCTCGAATTCTTTGAATGCTAAGATCATTTATAAAAAAGATTAATCGAGTTCATTTACACGCTAAAAAACTATGAACCCTAAGTAAGAACAAACAAAATATGAATCTCGACGCCAGGCAACTGAATAACCAGAAATTGGGAGTGCGAATTCTGGCCCTCACACACGCATAGGCAAGCGGATGTTATATGCATTTAGTTTACCATCAGCTGTGCGAGATTGGCTTCTCATAAGAGGCTTCTGTAGTTGGCAGAATACAGATGGATGCTGCGGACGTCATCACGGATGAGGAACACCCAAGTTTAGCCTCTTACAGAAAGAGGAATCCCAGAAAAAAGAAATTTTTTTTTTTGAATCAGAGCGGAGAAAACTAAAAATCTATGGTCACAAATGGAAGAGTACGATCGAGGCCTCACAGAGCGTTTTTGGCGTGGGAAACAGAATGGGCTGTCGGTCCTCTGCGGGCCAGGAAGAGGCTTCTCTGACCGAACTTTTTGAGTCCCTACTTGCCTCGAAGCTGCTACAGCAACCCCACACTTGTCATTAAGATAACATTTGGCAGAAATAAAAAAATTATCTAAGCAATTTCATAATTCAAATAATTTTTTCTAATATCACCGGCATCTCAGTAATATAAGTAGAGCATTTGACAAAAATACCCTGAGCTACAAATATCTAAACTCGGGACTTATAATAGGCAGGGCTTTCATCCCAATAAACATAATATAAATAATATTTATTAAAGAAAATATAAAAAAGATATTATTTATTAAAGAAAATATTATTTATTAAAGAAAATATAAAAAAGATATTATTATTAAAGAAAATATTATTTATTAAAGAAAATAATATTTAATAAATAAATATTATTTATTAAAGAAAATGTAAAAAATAGAACACATACATTTAAAAGATAGATTGAGAGGAATAATATAAATTTTATTACTATACTTTAAATATCTATACAAAATATGATAAACTACTTTAATATAATTTACAATAATATAATAATATAAGATAATTTAAATATTATTTAAATAAAATAATATATTCACCTTTTCACATATCTAAACTTTATGATTGATATATCAATCATTTAAATAAATAAAATTAAATTACATAATTACCAATAGGCAATTAAAAATATATTTGTAAATTTTACAAAAAAAAAGATTCATACGCAAATTCAAAAAATAAAAAAATTATTTTCTAAAATTATATATTTTTTTTAAAAAACGTAAGAAAAAAGTAAATAAATTATATATATAACAAGCAAACAGCCATAAAATATGAACCGGCATCAAGCAATTGGAGAGAGAGAGAGAGAGAGAGAGAAACTAACCAACGATGGCCGAAGGATTAGTAGCAGAAGTTCTGGAAGGAATGTGAGAAAAAGAATTCCAACCATTGGAGGCGGCTGCCAACTTGTCCACACTGGTACTACCAGCAGCATCACCGCCAAGCCTAAGGGAGATCCAATCATCACCATGAACGCCATTTTCCGTAGCAGCTTCATCTCTCAAATTGGCTGGTACCGGCTCCGGTGACGGCGGCATGGGCGACAGAAAGATTTGCAGAGAAGGATCTGCACTGCCATACGCAAAGGGGTTGTCTGCCAAGCTATCAATCAAATCCGTAACAGGCTGAACAGCACGCGATGCTGCGTCCACGCCGCGAGCAGGCGGAATGCTAGAATGGAGAAATTGCAGCTCTGGGCCCGGCTGAGGAACAAGAGGAAGGGGAGGCATTGGCCACATCGGGATTCCGTATTCTTCGTCGGGATCATTAAAAACGTCCAGGGAAGAACTTCCGCCATTTCCGATCGCCGGTACGGAATACGGATCGTCGATTTCGAGAAGCTGCGCCCCATCAGTTATGTTCTTCGCACACACCGTCCCCGAAGAGATCATCACTTCATCATCCTCGTTTTCATCGTCGGAATCGCTCAGCACAATAACATCGGCCTCACCGATTGGCTTCGAGAAAGTTTGTTCGTCAAATCCATTCATGGAGTCGGCGTTTAGGGATAGAGAATCGAGCTCGAATCCACTGCTCACAAATTCATAATTCACCCCGCCATCCTGGTTAACGCTCGGATCTTCGCCATCGCGACCGCTGCCAGTGGCGGTGCTGCTCATCATATGGATGACTTTGCGTTCGGCTCTGAAATTGTCGCGGGGAGAAGCAAGCAGGTTCGGATCATCCGGCCTGCTAACTTCCCAGAACCCATTTTGGTTCTTCCTGATTCCAAGTTTCAGGCCGCTGCCACTGCCAGCACAGCCTTCGGGCGTCCATTCTTGCTTGATTTTCTGAGGCAATTCCATATTTGGTTCTGCACTGGGAAACGATGACGAACCATCGGGGTTCTGCCACTGCAACAGCTCACCTGCATCGAGTAGGTCCGCATCAGATCTAGCTTTCACTCGCCAACATCCATTGGCTCTGATCTCAATTTCTGTAATATCTTGACCACAATTCTTCATCTGATGGCACAAAAAACAGAAAAAAAAAAAAAAAAACACCACCACCACCACCACCAACAGCAAAGTTGCGTAATTACAACCAGGGCAAGCAAAACGCAAGAACAGATGAAGCGAGTAAAAGGAGTACGCACCTTGGAGGCAATTCGATTGAAATATGGATCGACGATCATGTTTTCCAAGGAGTAGTTCTTGAGACAAATTGGGCACTGCCACTGAACATAAAATCCAAATTCATTCTCATCGGCATGACATGAGCAAAGAGCAAAACGAAAAAAAAAAAAAATAAAAACACCAGGGAACAGCTTCTTGCCTTTCTCGTTCGCTGGTTCATTTCGACAAACACTTGGAGATCAAAACAGCCCATGTGAGCGCAAGGTCTAAACCTGCCAGCAACTTTCATTCTTGAACCACTCATCTGCCCATAGGCAATGTAAGAATCAATTACATGCAGCCCCTACGCTTCCGTTCTACTTCAAAGCACAGCCATGGTGAATTTCCAAGTGATTTTTATGCCCACAAAACTTCAAGTCACGTGATTTTTATGCCCACAAAACTTCAAGTCACGTGATTTTTATGCCCACAAAACTTCAAGTCACGTGATTTCCATGAATTCGTGCCCAATTGATCGAAAAGTATGATCCACACAGTACTTAGTATAAAACTTAGTCGATAATTACGAAGTTAATCATACCCAGTCAACAAGACTTATACTTAATCACATAATTTGTGAGAGATTAACATCTTAACAATCTCAACTCAAAAAAATCAGAGAGACTATATTTGATGAGCTTCACCTTTACCTATCATTAGTAAGTATTAAAATATCAGTTTCTACGGATATATCGGCACTTGAATTTTACGAATATATCAGATATATCAAAAATATATCGGTGTGTATTTACATATGAGCACCAATCAAAAATAGTCAGACAGTAAGACATATAGATAGATAGATATATAGACAGACAGACATATAAATAGATAGACAGATAGAAAGATAGACAGATAGATAAATTGATAGATTGATAGCTAGATAGCTAGTTAGATAGAAAGATATACAGATTGATAGATAAATATATAGATATATAGATAGATAATTAGTTAGACATATATACAGATTAATATATAGTTAAATAGATAGATAGATGGATAGATTGATATACAGATTGACAGATAAACAACTAGTTAGATAGATATATAGATTGATAGGTAGAAAGATAGATATATCAAATATATTGGTTTTAATGAATATATCAATACTTAGAATTTAAGGATATATCGGTGGATATATCAGAAATTTTTATCACTGATCATTAGTCAAGATCACTTATTATCATACCAATACATGGCCCCTAATAAATATATGCAATACAATGACTTCACAAGCTGATATGATTATGATGCGTTCAATTAGTATGTTTTTTAAAAATTTATTGAGCTTGACTAGAGGAGTCAACCAGGCCGGGCCGGGCCGCGGCACGGCACACCGGAACGGGCCGCGGCACGGCACACCGGAACGGGTTTGTCCCGTGAGCTCGACCCCATGATGGCCCCTCCAGCAAAAAAGACCGCGGGTCTGGTCTGATTCGACCCGACCCGCGGTCCCCCCGAATCCCGAACCGTACGGACATGCAAGCCCGAGGGGGCCTGGCAAGGCCCGGCAGGACCCGCCGTGCCTGCAGGCCGTGCCGGGCCCAGCACGGCGGCACGCTCGTGCTCAAAAAATTTGGGCCGGGCCAGCCCGGCACGTTTGACACCTCTAAGCTCAACTAACTCTCACATATGTATAAGAGAGATATTTTCATTCAAACTTATTAGAGATAAATCTATAATCTATAGCTACTTCAAACAAAGAGATCATGTCTTGATATGATAACAAATATCTTAGTTAAATAGCGATAGATCTAAGATTTGAGACTCATCGAATAATTAATCTCTATTAGATCTTGCACTAAATAAGAACACTGCGCAGTAAATATATGTTTTTAAATAATTTAACAAATAAAAATTTTGCAGGAGGAAAGACGGATACAAGCAACTACAAAATTTAAAATAAGTTATTTTCCATCGTAATCCTTAGATCCATAAAAAATAACAACCATATGTGAGAAAATAGACACTCAATATTTATTTATTTTTAATTTCTATACCTATTTGATCACATGCCCATGGCACGAGAGAAAGTCACAGTGAGCAATGCAACACCAACGGCCCTGTAGCTATTGGCATGTGCGAATGTGCTTTTATTAAAAAAATGTTTTTTTTTTAAAAAAAAAAATTATTTAATCAAAGTTTATTTCAATTTTATTGTTTGGCACGTGATCATCATGAGCCAATTATGTGTTGTGAAAACTATGACAAGCAAATCAAGCAAATCTAAAAATATTAGAAAACAAACTAAATAATCTTTCTATAAGATATATGATTCGAAATGATATACAGCTATGTGTTGTGAAAGAATAAAAGATAATATCCAATTGATAAAATTTATTTTTAATAAAATATCAAATTATTTTTTTATTTTATAAAATATTTAAAAAATAAAAATAAAAACTATGATCTATCCTTTAAATAGCTATATCCATGTGTTCCTTAGGCAATCTTTAATAAGTAAAATCAAATATCTAAATCTACCAAGAATGAGTTCCTACTCAATCTCGACCGAGGCACAAGATAAGAAATTCTGATAATCTCTCCTATTTGACAAGCTTCACGCTCTAAATTCAAAATACACTAAAAACTAGGATAAAATATTTTTATCTTGGCTAAACATAAATACGCAAATAAGGGATTCGACATAATTAAACTACTACATGGATACATTATAGTCACATACAAAATATATAATACATATTGCTCAATTCCAAACAAATATTTTAACAAAATCTTACAACCCCACAACAGACATCAATAAAAATAAAGATAAAATCAACACTGTATTATTTAGAAAAACATCACATAGAGAGTAAACTAATAGGAAAATAAAAAATAAACATAATATAAAAAAATAATACAGATTCAAGCCATATATTATCATATTCAACGTCTTTGAATATTTTCTATTGGTTATAATAAGTTTTTTTTAAAAAAAATTATAAAGAATCAAATATCTTGGAATTCTAAACTACACACACACACACACACATCATATATATATACACATACATAAACACACACACACACATCATATATATATACACATACATAAACACACACACACACATCATATATATATATATACACATACATAAACACACACACACACACACAAACATCATATATATATACACATACATAAACACACACACACAGACATCATATATATATACACATACATAAACACACACACACCATATATATATACACATACATAAACACACACACACACACACACATACACATATATAATGGTCAATCTAAGAGTTAAATTGTCATTGATTTCAGATTTATTTGATTTGTTAGCCATGATATTCGGAAACATTTTAGCAGCAAAGATTTGTTTCCAGTTAAGTTTTCTTTTTCTAAAAAAGTTTCTCAACCTAAGCAGCAGGAAAAAAACAACTAGACACAACTAAATCATATTACAGTTTTTTAGCACGAGACTCTATTTTTATTCCCTCAGAATTACGCCAAGATAAAGGAGGACTTATAGCCACAACTAATAAACACGACGCAGAAGATATAAACGATGCTGCTGATTCTCCAAGAAACAAGATCGAGAGTGACTTACTGGGCAGCGAAGATTGAGGGCAAAAGAGTCGGCAACAACTTCAAGATCACTGTCGCTGTCGGCATCATCTGCTACAGCCCCCCCGCCAACGCAACGACGGACACGTGCAAGAGCATCATCCAGGG
This sequence comes from Sapria himalayana, assembly GCA_029783825.1. Lineage (NCBI taxonomy): Eukaryota > Viridiplantae > Streptophyta > Magnoliopsida > Malpighiales > Rafflesiaceae > Sapria > Sapria himalayana. Next base: position 6,554,634 of record JAREIK010003431.1, read on the forward strand.
GCTCCCCATCAGACTCCTTTTGCACCAGCCTGAGTATCTACGCAAACACAAACCAACGATAACATTCAATTTTGCTGCCCCTCTCCGGCAGCGCCGAGACCAACTCAACTAAAGAAGAGATAATGGCACCGCGACAACACGACGGTACCTGCTGAACAGTTCTGCGCTTAACAATTCGAACTCCGAAGCAGAAAACACGAGCGTCGCACATTGTTAAAGAAATCTTGTTGATTCCGTCTTTTGTGCAGTGCGTTATCTAACAGATTACGTAAAAAAAAAAAAAAAAAAGTTACAACTGACCTAACGAACAAAACAAGCTGCTCATAATTGAAAAAAACCAAATGGCGAACACAAAAACAGATTTGTGCTTTACTCCACCAAAAACCAAAATATTTGATTTTTGCTACACTAAAATTTTCATAATCGAAAAAAAAAATACACCAATTAAAAACTAATTAATATTTAGCAAAATAAAATGTATTAACCCGATTTTATCCTATGAAATTAAAAAAAAAAATGAAATTTAAAAAATTTGAAAATCATAGTTGAGAATAAAAAAACTAATTAATACTTATACTTATATGTACATATAAAATAAATGATAATACATATATAAGAATAAATAGATATATAAATATAAATTAACAAAAATATATAGGTTTATATATATAAATAACCATGTGACCGATTTTGTCCCTCCCACAGATCATTCTGTTTCCCACTTCCCAATAATAATTGTCAAATTAATTAAATCTAATTTTATTTTATTTTTTCAAATTTTAGAGTTCAGATTTAATTTAAGTGCACCAAAACTTAATTACTTGAGAATTTATTATATTTTTTTTAATTATGAAAAGTTTAGCGCGCAAAAAATTAAATATTTCTCCTATAATTATCCTCGGGGAAGGAAAAAAAAATACTCACAACTAGACCATCGTCGCGGCCATTAGCCCCTAGCAGCTGCGAACCAGGCCGGTTAACAACACGAACAGGAATCCCTAAGCATCATCATAGGCAAAGGCAAGTAAATAATATTTTTATAAGGCAAGCACAGACAAGAAAATATTATTTTTTAATTCTGCCTTTTTTTATTGTCGTATCATTTTCTGAGAACCAAAAAAAAAAAAAAAAAAAAAGCAAAACAAGAAATATTTTATTGTCGTATCATTTTTTTTCTTTTCTAATTTATCAAACTAGATAATTTCTAATTCTGCCTTTTATTATTATTATTTTTATGTATATTATTTTTTTCCATTTTAATATTCTTCTAAGAAAATATCTCATCACAAAAAAAAAAAATCATTTTATTTCGCATATTTCAAAAGCAGGTAAAAATTAATTTAAAATAAGTTTCGCTTGCCTACTAATATGATCTACTAAGTAGCTACTAATTTAAAATTATTTTCTAATTTAAATTAATTTAAATTAAGTTTGGCTTGCCTACTAATTTAAAATTATTTTCTAATTTAAATTAATTTAAAAATTAATTTAAATTAAGTTCGGCTTGCCTACTAATATGATAACCTGTAATAGATCTCATCTCTACACAAACTAATATTCAACTAAAAAAAAAACTAAAATCTAAATAGCTGACGAACTTAAGTATTGGAGATTTATTTACATAATTTAGCATGCGAAGAGCTGCGGGAAAGAAAACCTGCAGAGGAATTATGTCTAAGAAATGATTAATTATACTAATTATATATAGAGGTGTCAAACGGGCCGTGCTGGACCGGCCTGACATGTTTTTTCCAGGCCCAACCGGGCTTTCGTGTTGGGCCAGGCACGGAACAGTAACCGTGCCCTGCCTGTCCCGGCCGGTTTTTTGGGGGTTTTGCCCGGCACGGGCCCGCGGCACGATTCGCCAGGTTCGGCCTGGTCGGGCCGAACCCTAAATTATAAAAAAATTTTAGGGTTTCGGCACGCGCCTTCGCGCTGAACCCTAATTTTAAAAAATTAGGGTTTCGGCACGAGCCGTGCCTGACCCGGCACGGTTCGGCTCGTGGCACGGCACACCGGCACGGGTTCGTCCCATGTCGGGTGTCCCCCGAGCCCGACCCCGTGATCGCCCCTCCCACAAAAAAGACAACGAGTCGGGTCTGATTGGACCCGACTTGCGGTCCCAAGAAGCCCGAACCGTAGGGACTGGCCAGGCTCGAGCAGGCCTGGCACGGCTTGCAGTGCCTGCGGGCCGTGCCGGGCCTAGCTTTTTTAAACCGTGCCGGGACAGTCATGGCACGAAGGCATGCTCGTGCTAAAAAAAAGGGCCAGGCCGGCCAGGCCCGGCCCGTTTGACACCTCTACCACCAGATACAATGACCAAAACCTAGACACAGGTCTGGGCCATGCCGGCTCTAGCAAGGTAGAATCGAGCCATGCCTCGTGTTGTGCCCGGGATACCCATCCCACACGACACTTGTAAAAATCCAAGATTCTACAATTCGTGTACGAATTAAATAACCAATAATATCCAAAAAATAAAAAAAAATAATATAATGATGTCATTAAAAAAAACTAATTATATTTCTCATTAGTAATTATAAGTTTCGTGGTATATGAACCTTATGAGACTCTGAATAACTCTGGTAATTAATATATTTCTCTCAATATTATCTAAAATTCTTGACTCGCTCGCTGAATATAATATTTAATAATTATCTCTAGCATAATTATCTCTAAAATAATTCCATCAAATTCTACTATGATAATTTGTATCCATATAATACCACAAAATTATAGTCCATCACAAATAAAAAAATAGCACCCAAGTTTTCACTTTTTTCTCAACAATTCTATTTTTGTTACAAATATGTCGGAACCCTAGCTAGGGTTCATGGAAAAATGTCACCAAGCATTTCCGCACACCATCATGCATTGTTGTGCACCGTTGTGTGCCACCACACATCCCCTAGGCTTTGCTAATTGAAATGCTGCCACATGGGCATGCCACACCACCACTGCAAGCACCATCTGTCACAAATGGGCACCACAACTAGGCGTCTCTTCTAGCACCACACGCATCGCCGTTGCCAAAAAAATAAATAAATAAATTCTATTTTTTTTTTGTTCCAACTTTGCTTCGATACCATGTTAAAACAATATAATAATAAAAATTAAAAATATAAATAAAATAATACTCTGAGAATTTCAAACATATAAAAATTAAAAATAATATAAATTAAAAATGTAAATATAAATATAAATATAAATAAAAATATAAAATATCACGCTCCTATTAAAAAAAAAACTAAAACAAATAAAATAAAGTAAATAAGAAATGATTATAATCGATATAACTGTTTGATCATGAGTTAGTTATCCAAAAATTTAATAACGAAGAAAGAAAATTATAATAACTAAAATATGAAAAGTATTTATAATTATCGTAATAATAAAAAATTATATATATATATATTCTTATTAAATAATAATCACTATAGGAATAACTAATAATAATCATTCTTTCTATGGAGTGTATAATCATTAGGTCTTTATAGTAACTCAGAAAAAAATAAAAAATTATCAAAAGTAATAAAAATATACTACACAAAAATAAATATACACCATAGTAGCACCCGAGGCTCACACAACCCACAAAAAAGAGACACAACAGAGCCTGCGACTAACCTCCAAGCACTGCTCTGTCTCAGACTGTCACGCACCACACTGTTGCACACACTTGCACCAGACACAGTGCGCACCACACTGCACATACACCACTTTACTGTACATAACCAACTGCACCACATCACCACACTGTGTGTCCAGGGTTTGCACCATCGCACGATGGTTGCACCATGATGCGGCTACCACATACATCTGCTTGGCATGCAAGCCCACACACACACACACACACGTGTTTGCACAGTATGCATGCCTACAGAGAATGCACAACCACGTGCTTGCACAAAGCGCACACATGCCGACACATTGTATGCCACTGCACACTCACAAATACTAAAAAATTTTCTTAACCCTAAAGTGAGGTACCAGAAATAAAGATAAAACAGCAGCAATGTTGTTCGAGAGAATTCATGATGACAGAATCAGAGGAACAAAAAACAAAAAAAAAAAAAAGATGACAGCATACCATTGGCTTGGAGATCAGCATACTGTGGCCACTGCACCCTGAAGGGAACTCTATCGTTTAAGAGCATGCACCATACCTAGAGAGACGATTTTTGGTCGACAGATAGATAAATAAACTCTAAAAACGAGCACTCTAATGAACCTGCAGATCATATTCTTGTTTTGCAAACAAGTCCTTGTCTGCCCTTGTTAGATTAAAAGATCTCTCCACGGTCTGCACTAGGTTTGAACTGGAAGGAGTAGAAAACATAAATAATAATAATAAATGCAAATAAAAATATAATTAGAATTGTGCAAAAAAAAAAAAAAAGAAATTAAATTTCTAAGGCACATTGCCTTGTTCATGAAAAAAATTGTTCCTTATATTAAGAATCATAATCATATTTGTTAAATCAAGATTTAAATAGAGAATCGTAATTCTTTAATTATAAAATCAAGAATCAAATCGTGAATCGAATTTTTTGTGATTTTATTTCATATTAATTAATTTTTATGTCCTACCGTAAATAATTATTTTTTAAGTTTTTTTTTTTATTTTTTTAGTATTTTATTATTTTTTTATGTTAAATTCATAATACCAATAGGTTTGAGTTATTTTTTCCATATTAATTAATTCATACCACAAACAATTTTTTTTGGTATTTTAATTTTTATTTTTATGACTTTTTGATAATTTTGAACTCTGAGAATCGGTATTAAATCGATTCATATGAATCGATTCGTGATTCAATTATTTAATCTTCGATTCATACATATTTTTGATTTTTTTTAAAGAGCCGAATTATTTACCCATTAAATCATGAATCGAAACGTGAATAAAAAATATCATATATAGCATCTACTTAATAAAGAAAATATAACATAATTAATTTAGTGTCATTGAAATTTAGTTTGGTTTATATTTTTATTTATTTTTGTTTATTTTCATTATTTGGTAACACTTGACCTGCGGGCTACCCTAAATCATATATAATTTAGGGTGTATTTTTATTTTTTAAGATTTTTATTGAAATAAATTACTCTCCCTTGACATGCCTTCTCATATACCTAACTCAGGATAGGTAGTGCCTTAGTGGTTGGAGGAGTCACGCAAAAAAAAAGTTGTTCAGCCTTGTTTTGCTAGCACATGTCATGGGATGCAATAAATTATCCGACATATCTTCTCATTCCCTCCTAATACAAATTTTCACAAAGATACTGAAGAGTCTTCCGGTACCCTTCATGAGTGTTATTATGGAACTGTTTGATAATATCAAGAATTAAGAAAGAACATGTGGCAAGATAACTTCTTTTATTAAAGAAAACAACTTCATCTCTAAATTCTCATGGACCCACAAATTCATAATTTGTGATAAGTTGAGTCAGTTCTCTAAAAATTAAATTAGACTCTGCTTCCTCCTTGATAGCTTATATCCAAACTGGGATTGATAGTGGAATAGCAATCATTTCCCCTTTTCCTTCTCCAGTATGAATCCACAACTCATGGGGTCCTCTGCACTATCGAATCAAGGAAAATCGAGTTTCACAAACCTCGGTAGATATCGCAATCCCTACTGATGTTTCACATGAGTGTTGCCAGATTAGAGGCATCAACTAGGCCGTGGGACCTGGGCACGGCCTATAGCACGGCCCAGTTCATTTGTGTCTGGCCCGGCATTGCATGGGCCAGGACCATACTTGGGCCTGGGCCATGCCATCCGATGGCATAGTTCATGCCGTGTTGGGCCGTCATGAGCCATGCCTCATGCAGAGTTAGGCACAACCCATTCGTCTCGTTCGGAGGCACCGTCAACCATCCCTGCCACCCAGGGACCCAAGACTGGTAATGAGTCACGTGTCAAAACCCGTCGAGTGACCCTCCGACGGGGTAAGTTATTATTTGTTAAAAAAACTGACCACATAAGCTAGCTACCCATTGTATTTTAACACAATGGATTCTACATGAACGGTCCAACACAACCCTACACTCAGTCATTCCACCCGGCCATGAAAAGCTGACCAGGTGGTTCACATGCTGTGTCAGGCATGACACGGGCCATTTGACACCTCTATGCCAAATCGGCTATTATATTTTTGGAGTGGAGTCATCCAATTTTCACCTTCGTGATCATGATGAAGATTAAATATTGGTGAGTGTCCTCGACATGTGTTGAGTTGCATAAAAAGTCCACCAGGCCCCAGTATTTATAATTGTCCCACCGTGAAACAATTTACATCATTCTCCAACTTCTCCACTAGTGAATCCATCCCTATCCTCCAACACCACATAAGTACATACAAGGGTGGTTTCCCTTCTTCTCTATGATAAATTAGAAAGAAAGATATGGCTAGTAACAAGTAAGGTTGATTGATGAACCTTTGAAGTTTGACCTCTAGTCTAATACACGTGCTAAGATAATTGATGATAACAATATCTTTGTTCCATACTTCAATTGACTTATATATAGCCCCAATTGATTACAATAGCATCTAACGTGCTGCAGCCTGCACCAACCAAAACAGAAAAATATCCCTTGATATTAGTTATAACCTAAGAAGCACGAACACAGACACGGAGATACGACACGGCAGAATACAGGGACACGGCAAATTCTAAAAAACTAGGATACGGATACGGTTAGGATACGGCATGATAAAAAAAATAAAAATAAAAATAAAAATTATTAATTATAAATATTAGGTATTTTATAAAATTCATTAAATTAAATTAAATTAAAATATTTTATTATATAAAATAAATAAATATTATTTATTATATAAAATAAAAATATTTTATTTTATTAAAATATTTTATTTTATGCCACATCCCCACACAAATACGCCCGCCCCTACCTCCCCCTCAAACACGCCCGCCCCTGCCTCTCTCCTCAATTCGCGCCGCTCCTGCCTCTCCCCTCAATTCTCGCCGCCCCTTCCTCTCCCCTCAAATCGCCCCCGCTCCTGCCTCTCCCTCAAATCGCCCCCGCTCCTGCCTCTCCCTCAAATCGTGCCCGCTCCTTGCCTCACCCTCAAATCACGCCCGCCCCCTGCTAGTGGTCAACGTCGCCCATGCAGCAACGTTGGCCACCCGACATCGTCGGACATCGGGCACTATAGACATGGATACGGCTGCCGACGCAACCATCTAATACGCCACGTGGCGTATCGGATACGGATTATGCAATGCAACGCCACATGGCGTATCAGATACGGATTATGCAATGATACTCCACGTGGCGTATCGGACACGTATTCATGCCGTGTCCATGTCGCGTCTAGGTGTCAAGGTGTCGGACACGTGGACACGGCTGTAGGAAGCCATGTCTGTGCTTCCTTGGTTATAACTTAACAATTTTGACTAGAATTATTCATAAAACATGACTCTTAACAATATAAAGCAAATAACGAAGTGGGAAGGAATGTTAGGCATGTCACATACTCCCATGGTCACATATAGTTTCCATTCATTTCTTCCTCCATTAAATTCACCAACCATGCCATCATCATGAAGATTTCAGCATCCATAACAATATAACCAACATCAGTTTTTTCTGGCCCTTCCATGTGACCAGCTAAATACCCAATTTTATCATCACCCTCTAATATACCTAATTTATCGCCGACAAATTTAGAATCTTTTTTTTTTTTTGATTTTTTTTTCGAATTTTGCACACAAATTATGTTTTTTAGGGTTCCCAGATGAATTAGGATTTCGGTTTCTTGACTTTGAAATCCTAAAAAAGGTCAAGATGAGTTCTGCCGAATTCAAATTCTGGAATAAATATTTCTGAAAAAAAAAAAAGTGAAGAAACCCACGCCCCCGGGCCAAGTTGGAGGCTCTTCATCCTTACTGTTGCCAAAGTCCCGGTGATTAAATGAGAATAAGGGGCGAGCATAGGTTGAGAGCCAGCCTTCTTAACATGTCGCACAACTACACTTCTATTCAAAACATTTTTTTTTAAATTTTGCTGATTTAAGTTTTGTTTTGCAGCGGGCGCGCTGGTCTACCTCTTGGGCTTACAATCCTAACTCACACACAAATTTTCCTAGTTTCTTATTTAATTTCAGATAAAAGAGAAAATAAATGCATTCTCTTTCCAAAAGACTTGTTACTATTACTATTCTATGAATCATTATCTCCATTAAAATTTTCAACAAAACTTAGTTAATTATTAATTTAATCACCAAAATCATTATTATTGAAATTAAACATAAATTAAATGTATGTTTTTTCTATATAACATTTATATTTTTAATTTATTTGTCACATGCAAACTCACTTCTTACACGAGTCTAACAAATAAAATTATTTTTTGCAAAAAAAAAAAAAAAAAAAATATTTTAAAACGATGCACAGTTTTCTGAGCCTAATTATAAATATATAATTACGATCATAATCCATAATGATTCACTTAATAATTATCAAATTATGTTCCTCATAAATTATATTATCATACCTAATAAAGAACCATTCAACCATCTACTCCTTGTGATCATGTCGTCCATAGCCAAATTCTACTCTTTTTTTTTTTTTCAAGAACTTGTCACTAAGAGATCACATTCAGCTGAACATAAAAAGATCTACTAATGTGAAAGAGTGACAGAGTAAATACACAAATTTGAAGGAGCATATAGGCACTCATCTTTTTGTAAAATTGCTCTGTAAATACATTACTACTATCTTAGCTCAAGTTCATCTCAATTCCTAGAAAAATGGAGACACGTTTTCACATAAAATTGTAATTTTCTTGCCAACAAACGGCAAGAAAGCAGCCTGTATTGTTCAGGCAGAGCATTTTTTTGTGGCATGAAAATGATAAGGTAGAGCAGCCATAGCATGAGCAAGATCACCACCACTTCTCTAGATTGACAGTCTAGAGAAGTAGTGGTTTTAAAACATAATCTATTGACAAACAAATTCAAGAAGAAATCTACACAGCTTTTATAAGCAGCCCTTTGAGCATCTTGCCAGTTCAACTATGCTTAGACATGCTTTTTCAAGATTGACTAGGGCAAGTAAAGAAATCAAAATGAAACGGAACATTAAAGTCCAAACTAAAATCGCAATTACACGAACTTACTTCTCTGACTGAAGAGCACAGGCCGTGAGCATCACCGGATACAGAGGATGTGCCATTGCGAGCAAGAAACTTCATCATCAGAAACATATTTGGAAAAATAAAATTAGTAGGAAAAAAAAAACACACACAACAAAAAATTGGTTCATTAGCAAAAAAAAGCTCGTGGTTAATTGAACAAATCATGATGTTGAAGCATTGCTATGCACCATTGATTTTAATGATTATTCAGAGAGAAACCCATTCATTTCAATGTACTATTAGTGATTTTCTTTTAGTAAATACTAATGGAAATAAAATACTTTAAGCACTGTGATACAACACATACACAGACACACACACACACACACACACACACACACACACACTAGTCCTTCACATGTGTGAGTTATGCTTGTATCGCCGACCCCAAGCCTAAATAAAGAAGAATGTTGGTGTGAAGTTGACATTGGACCTTAAAAAACTTATCATAAATAATTGATACATACATAAGAAAATAAAGTTATTCACTTTAAATAATGTGTTACATAGTTTGAATATAATGGCTTGGCAATGATCATTGCTATGTTATCCAATTGTAGCAACAAAAAAAAATAGAGCCATTAAAATAAACTCTTAGAGTTAATTGATATTTTACTACATAGAAATATTAATATAAGGTGTTTACAAAAAATAAAATAAAATGATGAAAAAACAAAAAAAATAATAATAGATATAAGTTTTGATATATGAATAAGGACTGATGAGACAAATAAGAATTATGTTGAGATAATTATGGAAGAAGAAATAAATAAAATTTTAGAGATCAAAAAAATTAATAATAAATTTATAATAATGAAACTAGTAGTGGGTGAGAATCTAAATATAATTAATCTCTATGCTTCACAAGTATTACTCATTGAAAAAAGAAATACAATATTTTGGAAAACATATAGACTAAGAAGCACGGACACGGACACGGGGATACGACACGACAGGATACGGGGACACGATAA